>CM076577.1:361225988-361554550 GCA_034641835.2 Pinus albicaulis
AGGGCTGATTAGAACTGGTGTTTGGGTAAGTGCTTGTTTTACCAATTAGAAGGATTTATTTTCTTCTATGGTCCATTTGAATACTATTTCTCCTTTCAGCATGCTTGTAATGTTTCTTAGGAGTTCTGCAAGGTTTGATATGAACCTTCTTAAGAAATTTATCTTTTTAGTGAAATATGGTAGCTCTTTGATATTTCTAGGATGAGTGATTTGCAATATTCCTTCAATCCTTTTTGGGTCAATCTTGATTCCCTCTTAAAATATGATGTGGCCTATAAGCTTACCTTCTTGAAGGAAAAATGGAGTTTTCTTGGGATTCAAAGACAAACCATACTTTCCACATCTTTCAAAGACTTTTCTTAAGCGAGCTAGGCGTTCTTCATTAGTTTTAGAATAGACTTTGATGTCATCAAGGTATATCACAATGAATTAACATATCTCTTCTGAGAGAGCGATTTCCATCGCTCTTTGAAAGGTGGCACCAACATTCATTAACCCAAAATGCATTTTCACATACATGAAGGTGCCCCAGGGTGCAGTGAAAGTTGTCTTGTGTTGATCATCTAGGTGTACCAACACCTGATTGTATCCTGAAAAGCCATCTAGCAAAGAAATTCTTTTAGAATCCACAACCCTTTGTAAGATGTGATCCATTTTTGGTAAAGGGTAGTTGTCTTTTAAGGAGCCTTTGTTTAAATCTTTGAAGTCTGTGCATAGCCTAATTTCTCTTGTTTTCTTCCTCACTGATATAAGATTTGAAACCCATTATGAGTATCTCAGAGGAACTATTATTCCAGAATCATACATTTTCTTAATTGCTTTCTCATAACTGCATAGCGTTTATTATATGAAATTTATGTTTAAAGGGCTTATGGTTTTCTTTGACAGGTATCTTATGCTGAATTATCTTTGTATCATATGATTTTAAATCTTCATAAGTCCAAGAAAAAACATCAGTAAATTCTCTAAAAATCTTAATATATTTCTGTTTTTCATGAGCTAGCAGTGTCTTAGACAGTTTGATCATTTTGGGTTTATGTTCACTACCTATATTACATTATTCTATCTTAGTTTCAGTGGGTTTTATTTTTGGCTTCCTAGCAACACCATTAAAGTCAAACAGTTCCTCTAGAGGAACCAGTCCCTTTGGCAAGTTATCATTTTTGGACTGCAGCACTTCAAAGTCTTATTTTTCTAAATTAGTGCACAACGCTGTTTTATGTGTGTTTTCTTTGGCTAACAAATTTATATCAACATTATCAGGAGGTTCTTCTTTGTAAGATTGTTCCTCAACAGAGCAGTCTTCTTCATACTCTAAGTTTGAACTTGGCACTTCAAACTAATTTTCCGACTACAAGAAATATTATATCTGTTTATCTCCTTCAAAAACTTGCCAATATTTTATGTTATCAGGAACTGCTGGTCTATATTTGACTTGGACCATGTATTTCTTGCTTTGATAAGGTTTTTGATCGGTGCTGGTTGCAAATGCTAGACCATTGGAAAGAATGTTTTGATTTATAGGGACAAAAGTAAGCTCATATTCTATGAATGTTTTCAAGAGGTCAAGGGCATCATCCCTATATGCTTTTAGTCTTATATTCTTGGTTTTGTATTCTCCATTAATCTACCTAATGACTAACTCTGAATGTCCATGGAAAATTATCCTCTTGGCTCCTAATTTATTCAGTAATTGTAGTCCTAGGAGGAGTGACTCATATTTAGCTATGTTATTTGTGCATTGAAAATTTATCTTGTATGAGTGACCTTCTGCATGATTGTTCTCTATGTTATGCACCATATTCCTGCTCCTGAACCAATTTTGCTACAAGAACCATCAAAGCTCATAATCCAAAGAGGTTCAATTTCAAATTTTTCATTAGAGTCATTATGGTCCCCATTATGTTGTTTATAGTGGCTGCCACTATGTTGTTTACAGCGTTGTTCTTTAGTGTCTACACTTTGTTTGTCATTGTTTTATCTATCATGGTTAGCCCTATGTTGGTGGTTTCATTGTTCCCTATGGTTTCCACTAATTTTTCTATAATATTATATTTGGGAAAACTGTTTTGGCTGTTCCTCCTCTTTTTCCTCTTCTTCTATAATGGTTTTCTCATTTTCTGCTACTTATTCATTAACACTTTAATCATTGTAAAGGATAAATGAGTCAAGGTCTGTGTGAATAGAATAAAGAGGGGAATTATCTGGATTTTCTTGATTTCTAACCATGCATTTCATGTGAGTTTCCCTATATAGCCTTCTTGGTTGACTAAAGACAGGGATGGTAGCATAGGTCATGTCCATTTGGAGGGTACCTTGGAGTTTAGCACCCCATGATCTTGAAAAGAGCGGGCCATATTTAGGAGGGACATCAGCCACTACAATATCCATTACTAGGCTCTTGGATGGTATTTCTACTAAGTTGACACATAGATCTTTGATTAGGCCTAGACATTTAACTCTACTGGAATCAAAAGAGTATAAATATTTGTATGGTCTAGTTATCTCAAGCCCTAGTATTTCCATTACTACTTTTGGAAAAAGGTTGTGTGAATTACCGGATTCTAACATGGCATTGTGGAGAATCTTATCATGGATGTTTAAACTAACAGAAAATGGAGGAACACATCCCTCTTGAAATTTCCCTTCTACTTCGGGTCCAAACAGAAGCTCGAGTTTGTCATCATTAAATGAACATAATCAACATTCTCTCCCATGTTTAAAGCTTTCAAAAGTTGGGATCTATATACATCTCGAGTGACTAATTCAGTAAGAGGAATAGAGATTTGAATCTTGGCAACTTCATTCTCTATACTGAAAGGTGTCTAATTTTTTGAAATGTTTATATTGGCCTTTTCAAACACTATTTTCACAACAATTTCAGTTTTTTGGTTTTTAATAGGAACATCAGTTAAAACAATTTTATTAGGAGCACTAGCTATGTTGCTAGTGCTTCTTTGGTCATCACTGTGTTTGGGATTAGGTTGGTTGTTTTTACCTCTATTTTTATCAGAACTTTCAGCCACTATGTTTGCATTTTCTGCTATCTTTTTAGACATGTTTTCAGGCATTTTTCTAGCAGAAATTCCTAAGGTCTTTCTTTTGGGAGTGTCTTGGTTTTTCTTGCTTCTGAGGTCATATTGTATGTGTACTACCATGATGGAATTCTCAAAGCCTTGTTCATAGTCTTCACATTCTAGGCCTTCTTCCTCATATTGAGTTGGGGAAAACATGCCCCGTTCTTCCTTAGTGAGGAAAACAATATCCTCATTATTTAATCCCATTAAATTTATGTGGTTTTCCTTTGTTTTTCAATAATCCCCTCCTCCTCATCAACATAATTTTCTTGGAAAGGAGGTCTGATTCACTGATCAGGGCCTCTTTGTCTTATTTGAGGAGGGTTTCCTCTAAAGTTCTAGTTTTGGTTCTGATTTTGATTTCTATTTTGAGGAGCTGTTTGGTTTTCTCAAGGATAATATCTCTCGTTTACATTCATCCTCTCCATCATCCTTTCCATGGTTTTGACTAAGTTATCAATATTTGTATCAGATGTGGAGGGTACAACCTCTTCCCTATATGTGACTCTTTTTTCATTTTTCATTCTAGTTCTCTTAGCAATCAGATTGGATTCTACACTTACTGCTCCCCTCTGCATGTATTCTAAAGTGAGGGGTTATCTTTCTCTTAATTGATAAGCCATCTCAGGGTCAAAACCATCTGGGAATTTCATTAGAGCTAGACCTTGTGTGGGTTTCATATGTATAGGAAGGGAATTATATACACTATTGAATTTAGTGCAGTATTCTTGGACAACCTATCCAACATTTCTCTTAACGTTCTCATACTCTGATAATATTTGGAGAGGGTTCTTATAGAATTCCCATTTTTTTAAGAATAACTGATGAAAAGCAGGGAGGTAATTTATGTTGTTAGGGGTTAAGCCTTTAAACCATTTTCTTACCTCTCCCCCTAGGATTTGGGCAGACATTCTGAGTTTAACAGTTTCATCATCTATTTCTTTTCTGTCAAAGTAGTCATTCATTCTGTCCACATGTTGTTGAGCAGTAGTAGAACTACTAGCATCATATAAAGGAAACTTGGACAGATAGTCCTGTGGTCGAACAACTAAAGTTTGTGGTAGAACTAGGGGAGCATACCATGTTGCCATGATATGTGGTTGTAGAAACAGTGGAGGGTTAACAAGTAGAGGGTTTACAAAAGAAGGTACAGGTTTAAATGGGGGAAGGTGAACAGTAGGGAATGAGGTTAATACAATAGAATTTTGTTTTAGGGTGGATGGATCTAAAACTATCTGGGCTATTCAATTCTGAGATCTAGTCCTAGACAAGCTTTCTTCTAGGGGTGATTCAGACCGAATATTCTGCAAGTTTTTAAGGTTTTCAGGTACGGAAATTTCTTTGTGGATTGGTCTTCTAACAAATGGGTTTTTAGATATAGGAGACTTCCTAAGGATGCTTTCATGATTTTCAACTATTGCAGGAGGATTTGGGTCTGGATAAGATCTGGTATGAATTATTCTAGAAGCCAAAACTTTGGACTCAAAAATTAGAGAGGTTAATAGTTTATGACGATCTTAAAGGGAAACCCACTGTGTGAAAGAAATAATTAATCCACAAAGTATTCTTAACTGGGTTCTTTTGATGTTTTGATGATAAAATAAGTTTCCCAGTGGAGTCTATGGAAAACTAGTGGAGCCAGCAGGCCTACTGTAAACTAGTGGAGTCAGCAGGTGGAGGATTTTTACTTGTTTTATGGCTGGATGTTGTCCACCATCAGCAAACAAGTACCATTCTTCAATAACACTTGATTCATCTAAGTTTAAAATGAGTTTTTTGAGTTTTGAGTGAATTTAAACTGTTTATTACTCAGTATTCCCCAGTGTAGTCGCCACTATGTTTTCTCCCTGTGATTTGCAAGATTGGAAAGAACAAAAACTGTAGGGAACCACATTAGAACCACTTTGGAATCCTATGACCTAGCCTTGCTGGACTCAGAGAGGAATCTCTGTATGTAGTTGTTTATATATGATATGTCTTTGTGCTTTTTTTTTTATAATATTAGGATAGTTATGAAGTTCTAAGGACTTGTTTGTTTTGATTGATTGATTGATAAGTTGATAGATCAAATGGTGTGATTAGTTTAAGGGGATGTTTCAGTTGAATAGATAGACCATGAGAAATATCAATCCATTCGGCTATGGAGTCATAAAAGGATTTAATTTTTCATCAACTCTGCAACGGTTTTCATAGGGAAAGATAACTATATCAAGTGGATCTCTTAGATTAGATTGTGATATGAAATAACAATAAGTTGTGAAGGCAGCCAAAATAAAAGTCAATTAAGAATCTTTTAATTCTGCTTCAACTTCAACAAGAAAATCCTTTTAGGTAACTGTTTGAGGAAAACCAAAGAATAGGGCACACCATAGACTTCTTTGGCCAGACTTTAATAAGAAAAAATTTAAGACAACAATCCAACAATCCTAAAATTTCTTTCAGACAAAGAAAACATTTAAGATAATAGTGAGTGCAGTAAAAGAGCTAGCTAAACCTATCTTCTTTAACTAAACACTCTAAAGACATTCAAAGCAACATTTTGAGGTAGACCAATGGACAGGGCATACCATAGACTTCCCTAGTTTAGACTCTACTAAGTATGCTTCAAATAAAGGCCTCCAAAACAATATTTCAAGCTACACCAAAGGATAGGGCTTACCATAGACGTCTTTGGCTTGAATATATTAAATCATTCCCAAGACAACAAGCTAGGTGGAACTAGAGAGCAATTAAGAATTCTCCAATCAGACCTTGTAGAGGAAAACATTAAGAAAAAGAATGCAGAAATAAATAGGGTGCCAAGACAACATATCCTACTCTAAAATTTCTGTTCTTTTATCAGAGAACTAGTGGACACAATGAAAAATAATTAAAACTTCACCATTAACATAGCTCAAGAATCCTGTGAACATGCTTGTATTACTGATGATCAAAAAAGTTGCATTACTCCAGTACAATAGATATCTGCAACTCAAAGCTTTCTCAAATCTAGCCTAACAATTCTCAACTAGCTCAGTAACAGAAATCAGTCAACTAACCACCAACTAACCAACAATAAAAATAAAGCTTACACGGAGTATTTATTTGTGAAATGAAGAGGTGATGATAAGCTAGGGTTTCAGATGTCACTTATTATAGAGTTAATGAGTTTTTGACCTTTGAGACCATGCAAGGCCCAAGGAAAAATATCTGAGAGTGTTTCTATGAAATAATAACTCCTAACTTAACTTTTTGAGCTAATTTATGGAAATGTTTGACTTGGATACTTTTTCAATAACTTTTACAATAACTGTTGGGTAGATGAAAAATATATCTGAATGTTTTGCAATAACTGCATATGTTTTATTGAAAGAAAACATGTTGTAGGTGGAAAAATATCCTTTGAAGAAGTAAATGTTTGGATTTGATCATTCGAATCTGTTTCTGTGTTTAATCTGCCTATGTTTATCATTTAAACCCTATTTAAGCCTTTAAACTTTGGATTTATCCTTTATCTGTCTTTTTTGCTGTTTTATATCTAGTTCTCTTTTCATTTCTTTAACCTCCGCTTTAAGGCTAATCTTTGTGATTTGTCTTTTGATCTATGATTAGCCCTTTAATTTTTACTACTGCGGCCTTTAATTTTTTTTTTTTTTCTGTGCCTATCTCTGTCTGTGTTTACTGTGCAGAGGGCATTATTCTGCTGCTGGAGGGTTTGATTAATCACCAATGATCTAGATGCATTGGGATTATGCTTAATATTTCGCCTCTGGTCCCTTTAAAATAAAATAAAGCCTTGGATCGCCACCCAAACATTCATTTAAATGTTCTTGGACCATTGGAATGCGGTTTATGCCTTTCCTCTGTGAAACCTGCACAAGAAACAAATTGTGAGCCTTTAAAAGCTGCGTCAAGAGGGTTTTTTTGCATGTATTCGGGGTTTTTTGGCTTTGGAGCATTTTTAGAGGTGATGAATGGCAGATCGGAGCTTGGTTCCATAGGCAAAAACCTTCGATAATTTTAAATGGGGGCGGCGGTATTTAGATTTTGGTGTGAAGGGAAAAGTGGTTTTCGGGAGCGGAAGGCAGTTTTTGCATGATTAGAGGGGTGGTAATGGTTTTGGGCGAAAACTCGCGATTCCATACAGGGGCTGCTGCATGGCGGAGGGTATGGGGGTAAAAAGCGGGGGCGCCTAAAACCTTAAAGGGTCATATTTTTTATTAAAAAAAGAGTTTTAAATATAAAACAAAAATGTCCCGATACGCTAATTTACATTGAAAAACAATGTAAAAAGTCATTGTTTTAGTGAAAAAGGAAGAAAGTGATGAAGGTGAGGGTGTTGGAAGGGTTTTTAAAGAATGAAAGTGGATGTTAAGTGGGATAAATTGAGGGAATGAAATTGGTGGTAGGCAATAAGGATGAAAATGAGAGAAATAAGCCCAACATGATTTCTTTGAGAGCATCAAGGTGATTTTGTATTGGTAAACTGAAAGATAGTGAAAAAAGGATTTGAAGGATTAATGAAGGCAATGAGATTTGTAAAGATAAAAATTAGGCAAAGAATGCTATATTTAGCTGCTTTTGGAAAATCAATAGTCACCTAGTGAACTCTATAGAATACAGGAGCATAACACGTTGAATTGAAAATGATTGGTGTTAAATACCGTTGAAATTTGATTAGTGTTACCGGATGAACAACTGCATCTGTCACTATTTCAACATCAATAAAAATTATAGGAAGTTTAAGTTGGATGTTGAAATTTTTAAGTCGGAGCTCATCATCGGAGGTAGGACAACCAAGGGATCCCATAAGCATGTCGAGCTCCGACCATGAGATATTACCGTCGTCGTTGGCGTCGAATTTTCAGAACACCGCTTACAAATCCTTTGTGGTGCTTGGCAGGAGAGTGGGAGAGAGATATGGAGAGGACTTGTCCTTGTCACTGTCGCTTTCCAAGAATTTCAAAGATGTCGAAGTTTTCCACCGCCTCAAAGAACGCATCGACCGTTGCCTCAAAGAATGCGTCGATTCGTTTGTCGATCGCCTATTGTTGTCGGTGGTGTAGGATTTTTAATGATGCCTAAAACTTCACGATGAACTAGAAAATTATGGGTGCAGGTGGTTTAGGGTTTCAAACAATGGCGAAAACATCACCATGAAAAAGAAAATTAGGGTTTTTAAAAAACTATATAACAGGTTATTCCTCTTATCTTTAATCTACTTCACCTGTATGGATTCTCTCTTTAAAAAGAAAATTATGGGTTCAAAGAACTCAGAAAATTATTGAAAATAATGGTGTGGTAATAGATACAAGGTCATTTTCAAAAATAATGAGGGGGATTACCGATAGCATAGTGACAACCACAAGAAACATTATAGGGTTTTCAATTTTAGCGCTATCTTGCGGAAAAATACCTTTTGTGAACTCATTTTTACTATGATTGGATGTCGTTCATGAAGAGATCTGGGGGCTCAATGATCTTCAATACCATCCTTCCATTTTTCAATCTAGCTTTTATAGTTCTAATATCTCCACACATCTACACACATGGGCGAGTTGTAACTCCAACTGATCAGCTACCCAACTCGCTCAATCTAGCCTTTACAGTTCTAAGATCTCCACACATATCCACACATGGGCTACTTGTAACTCCAACCTATTGGCTACCAGAATCATTGTTTCAGTGCAGGGAGAGAGATAACATGCCAACAAATACAAAGATATTTTAAATTTAAGGGCGTGATATAATTTGAAATATTTTACAGCTTAATAATATTTTTTACTTGGAAAAATAAATGGACCCAAGAGGGAAAAGGAATGAACATAAGTGAGTTGGTGGGATAATAATGGCTTATTTCAAATCTTTGAGCCACATTTAATGGATATATATTAAGATTTTACATAAATCAATTATAAATTAAGTAATTATTCATTGCTAAAGTGGGATTTTAAATAAATTATTTACTTATTAATGTTAATTTTTACTTTTTAATGTATTTTAGTTAAAGAGAATTATTTAAATTATTGTTATATAAATTTTGGTATAAATATTCTATATTATATTCTTATTTTCTTTAAACATGCTTAAAAGATGCTTTCACCTTCATGTGTAGAAGTTATTTATTTGCATATTTAAAGAGAGTTGATGTAGTTTTTTTACTTAAAAAATGACTATAATGGTTGTGATGGTGAGAAGGTACTCTACAAATAGATTTAAGCATTATTTAGAATAAATAGGATATTATTTCTCATTATCTAAGACTAATATTTGAGAGAATGGATATACATTCCTTAATTATCACATAAACAAGAGGTTGATCTTGCATGTATTGCTTTATTTCCATCAAGGTTTTCTAAACAAAGGGAATACCTCGTCATATGTGACTTTGATTGTCTCTCCCTCTTAAAGAATTTTTGAACATTAATAATTAAATATTCATCACTTTAAAGATGTAGTCTTGTTGAGTATACCAAAAACATAGCAAGATTTTTTCATTGTGGACAAAATCAAGTCCATATCCAAGGGAAGTATTCCTCTATGGATGGTTTTTACAAGTTCATCAATAACTACAATAAAATGCTTCAATATATATATTTAATTATATTTAGTCATCATCTAAAGAGTTCAAGCATAAAATAAATTCCAACCTATGTTCTAAGTATATCGTAAGATTGTACTTTAGAGGTTCTATTAATCTAAAATTTCATAACTATGGAAGTTGTGGCAAGTTCTTGGAGGAGGGACTGTCATTTTGGGGAAAAACTACCCTCTTTTTAAAGGATAGTTTCTAAAATTCAATCCATCATCAATGTTTGTAGTATATTTTAGTTGTGAATAGGTTAATTTCAAGTCTTGGAAACCTAGTTCCATTATAAGACCTTGACTCAACTATCACCTTATACAATGGTAGGAAATTACTATGCTCAATCCTTAAATTTCCTGAGTTGATTTTGAAATGGTGGACTAATGAAGTGAATTATTCTATAGGTGTTAAAGTTTCATGACCAATAAGGACCTTTCCATTGGAACTTTACAATGTTTTTAGATGTAAGAATATATTGAAAGAGACTAAACCTTTATATGATGGTTCATAAGGTCTTATGAAACCTAAAATACCTGGGTTTATCCTATGTGTGACTAAGGCCTCCCTTGTAGTAGACCTGTAGATGCACCAAGGGCGCAGATGATAAGAAATCTTGGTGGATATTCATTCATAAGAAAGCGATAAGAAATTGTCAGTGATTAGCATTTTTAAGGGAACAACCCTTGCGGTCATTTTTAAACATTCATTACAACACCGGTGAAGAGAAGAACACACCAATGGGAGTTGCCTTAGCAGCAAATAGGATGCATCACTCAGTTACAGGGGAAGCACTAATGTAGTGGCAGTTACTAGTAGTGCACTCTCTCATTTAAATCCTATATTTGACATGTTCCCAATGCTCATTCCTAGAAAATGAGGTCACTCCAATTGAGGGAGTGACTTACCTATTCATGGCACCAAGACGAGTTACAAATTATCACCTTTTTGGAAATTGAAGGGAATACATTTTGTTTTTGGCCACTTGCATGGAGGGCACATTAATGAAGGATTTACACCACATTCTCTCCTTATTCCTAGCATGCAAGGGGGTACATCATTTGAATATTTACATTATTTTTCTAAGCTTGAAGAAGTTCGCCCTAGTAGAAAATATGTCTTTGGAGTCATATTTGTTATTCCTATATTCATGTATAATTATGTGACTTTTCTTTGCTACTCATTCAAAACCTTCGCAAGTTGTAATAATATTACCTAGGATAAAACGCCTCTTACTAAACTGCAGTTGATCAAGAAAAATGGTTCAGGCTACCATATTCTTGATTATAAGACAAATTAAAAAGTGTGATAGGCCGACAATTGCTCGCTATGTTTATCTTGTTGTCTATCTTGAAAGTTGTGTAGTTTGTCTTTTTGTTCAAGTGAGACACCTTGTATGTGTCTCAAACAATTGATTTGTCTATAATATATTCAAAATTATCCCACATTTCCTTCAATAGATGTGTAAATATTCAACGGGGAAATTTTCCTCCAATTACCATTATGGAAGAATCATATAGGAACAAACAATCATATGATGAAAATGAAAAGACAACCCCAAAAATTCCTCTCAAAGAAGAAACATGGTTTTGTGGAGGATACAAGGTAGATGAGATTGGTAAGCATTCAATATTTTAAAATCCATGGTTTTATGAAAATAATTTGATTACCAAGAAGACACAAAAATAATGTTGATGCTATTTGGCCCCCAACATCTTGGACTAGAATTGTAACATATAGAGATGAGTCATATGCACATTTAGGAAATTCAAGCATAGCTCAAGAAAATGTAAGACTAGACAAAGCTTTGTTGTTATAGATAACACTCATGTATCTCAACCAGAAATTTTGAAGTGGGTTGATGAACGTGTAACACAGATGGATTTGATGTTTTGCTTGTTTCGGCCATGGCCTTCAAGATTATTAGCACATATTTTCAAGAAACTCTATCTATATTTTCAAGAATATTCTCATGTTTTGACTGCTCTTCTACCACTAACCTTATCTACAATGTCGTTGAACAAGAAATTAATGTCTAATGTGCTAGTAGTTTCTATTCTTACAAAGATGAATGGTCATAGTGGAACTATTTTTTATTTGAATGAAATTAAAACATAAACATAAGATAATATAATCATTATATATCATTTGGAGAATTTAACTTATCATAAATAAATTTTTCTTCCAATATATCATGAGTATGTGGGAATATATCTCAATCATTGCCAACTTCTATGCAAATTGCATATTGGAAAAAATGTTCGATGTGAATAAGGATATGTATAACTTACAATTCATGGTTCTCTTCTGGTGTTAAATGTAATTATTATATGAGGAAACTTATTCTAGTAGATACAGGGGTTTTGGGCCTGTCATATAAC
The DNA here is from genome assembly GCA_034641835.2 of Pinus albicaulis. Taxonomy (NCBI): domain Eukaryota; kingdom Viridiplantae; phylum Streptophyta; class Pinopsida; order Pinales; family Pinaceae; genus Pinus; species Pinus albicaulis. Next base: position 361,238,009 of record CM076577.1, read on the forward strand.
TTCAAATGGAGTTGTGATTATAGCAAAAGATTTGATACATATCACTAAACACTAGCCATCTTGATATAGTCCTTTAAGCCTCCTAGAAAATTGTAGTAAGGTTGAAATATAGAATCACACATACTCTTTTGACTATGGATATATTTTAGAAGATTTGGTTGGAATGTACTAAATTTGCAACATTTTTTTTCATGGTGGAAATCAACACCTATAGACATAATAAATGGAACATGAAGTAATTAGAGCACGACCTATATTATATCAAAATAGAATTCTATCTATTTTCTATCTTGAAAATAGCATTGAAACAACTACTAGGAAGCCTAAAATAGAAATCGTTCAGATTCCATAGTACAAACATCCAATACCTTGGACTGGCAGCTAGAAGATGGTCAGTAGCATCAATTTTTAAGACTCTTCATCCTCTTGCAAGGCAATTGTTCCCTGCTTGAAATATTTTCTATTTCTAATTGTCTCCTTTGTTATATTCATAATTTCATCACTTTTATCATCATTCACAATTTCATAAGACTATTTTTTCTCCAATGGGATTTTCAGCGTGTCCTCTGGATATAATCTCACCATATCTGGTTGTTGTTTTTAATATGTGCGAAAAGAACAATAACAACGGAAAGGACAACAATATAGATATAATTTTCAATAGATGTTTAAGCAACCATCTTTGGGCCAGTGATGTTGCCTTCTATATTCTTAGATGGACTGTGAAAACACTACTTGTTACTGGAAACTCTTATGGGTGCTATTTCAACAAGTATTATAGGTTTTTGTGATGCATCGTCTTTTGGAAAGACCAATGGAAATAATTGTAAGCTCTGTTATCATCCATGCAATTGGTTCACACACATTTCATAACAAGAATTAATTTTATTTCTTTCCCCAGGTTGCATATTCACTCATCCAATGGGTTTGTGTTTCTCCTAGGTGACCACTCTATTTTCTCCAATGGTATTTGTTTCAAATCTTCAAAAAAATTGTTTTTGATATGGCCTCGATCAAATAAATATGGTGCAGTTTGGACATGTATTAAATCAACACTGGATATAAATGTAATCTTAGTCACATAATTCTTATTCGGAAACGTCTTCAAAGGGAATTTGAGTGTGTTCTAAGGTAACCTCATCCCCAGGGATGAATGGGTCCGCATGACACATATATATAAGGCGTGGTGGGAGCTCATAAAATAATTCATTCAATTTTCAACCAAGTTCACCGTTGAGCTCCACAAAGTTGCAATGAAGGACTAGAGCGAAGGGTTGAGGGAGCAAAAGAAAACAAACAAGGCTTGTGCAAAAAATTTTGGGCGGAGTCAGGTTGTAGGTCATGCGGACCATGCACCCACACTGTAGGAATAAACAACATATAGGAATAGGCATGGGATGATTTAGGTGATTTGAGAGGGCACGTTCAAAACATTCAAATCGAGTTGAATGTTTTCTAGGACGCGTTCAGAACAACGGGCAAAGCCAGGTGATTCAGGGCCACGTTCAGAACAGTGGGAAAATTCAGGTGATTTAGGGTGCTCATTCAAAGAAAGCATTCAGAGGTGCAAATGAGGTCAGGGCATGGGAAGAGACATGCGTCATGTGACCTATTTGACATGTGTTTCATGATAGTAAGTCGAATTAGGCAAACGTGTGCAGAGAGTGACCCCAGTGACCTGGGCTGCACACATTTTGGTAGGACTTCATAAATTTGAATTTTGAAGGTAAATTTGGGGTTTCCATTAGACTTAGTTGTTGTTGAGAGGTGTTGGTCCTATACGTGGAATTTGAGGAGGAAGCGTGAACATCAGAAGTCGAAGGTTCACATAGGGAATGGCTAATTGTGTGTGCTTTTCATGGGAATTTGTTGGTGTGGTGTGTTCAAACAGTCGTTGTTGTTTCGTTTCTTAGCCATTTTTGGCATCTAGGTCAAGGATAGGAATTTGAAGTGAAGTGAGCTCACCCATTTCCATTTTTATTGGTTTTAGGTGAGCTTGTTTTTTCATGCTATGAGAGGAAGTTGGAATATGTAGTCTAGGAAACCTCAAGGGTGGTGGTGAAAAACTAGTTTCTTTTCCCAATTTTGTGCCCTTCGTCATGGGTGTGATTGTGTTTGGTGGATTGGTGTGTGGTCTTTGTGCGGAGAATTTGGAGGTTGGTCGTTTCCCTATGGGAAGTTACGCTAAGGAATCAGATACTTTGTCATCATTTATTATTTAATTTCCTATGTTGGTTTAATGGTGGGTGGTGGTATTTTGTTTTCCGGGTGGTGGCGGTCTTTATCTGGTAGTGGGAAGTGGCTTTATGCTTCCCTACAATGGTGGGCGATGAAATTTTGCTCCTTTTTTGATGGTTGTTGTTTTCTCTAGTGGGGGGGCTAGTCTCTGGAATATTCACGCAGTGGGGCTCCTCCACCTTGGAGAATTATGAAGCCCCCAGTGCGGTGTGGGAATTCTCCCTCCCCTATCGTCCATGGTCCTGTGGGTATGGCAGACTTGGAAATAATCAAAATGGCTCCACGCAAGGGTGGAAAGACTATGAGGCCTATGAAACTCACTAGTGTGGGTGCACGTGGAGGCTGTAGAGGAGGTAAGCAAGGCCCTAGCAAGGTTGGGGGTTTGACGGTTCAAAATTAGAGTCGTCAAGGAGGAGGAGACCATATTGGTGGCAAGGGAAATCGTGGGTCTGATCGCTCTGAGGTAAATGAGGGGAATGGTATCCAACATTGTTGCTTGGAGAAGTTTCATCTAGTACTTATCAACAGGATAATGGAAAGAGTGGACACAACTGAGATAATTTTAACACTATTGATGGATTCAAGGACTTTTCTAGTTAAATGTAACACTTCAATATCAAAATTGCAATTTTCCATTTATGGAGTGACACAATTAAAAATTACTGACATAAATTAATAATTCATATACTTGTTGTACTTGTTATTTCGTCGTATTTTTATTCTTGGGCTATAATAGTCATTTACATTAATCATTATTAATTTTTTCACTTATTATCTAGTCATATATTTTAATCCTAGACTAAATTAGTCATTTAAGTTAGTCATTTTTAGTTTAGTCGCTTATTATCTATTCATATATTTTATCCCTAGAATAAATTAGTCATTTAATTTAGTCACTTATTATCTAGTCGTATAGTTTATTCCTAGACTAAATTAGTCATTTAAGCTAGTCATTTTTAGTTCGCTCACTTAAAATTGCTCAGATTTAGTAGTAATTCACTTGAAATAATTGCGGTGACTAAATTTTTTAGTCACCTAGTCATTAATTTCATCTTTTTTTACTAGTTTCTATTTGATTCGAGACCATAGGTGAATCTTATAGAAAAAATATGGTTATAAAGTTGAAATTGGAGGTTCTTGATCACCCAAACCCATCTCCTTCAATATGGGAAAATAGGGATGCAAAAATAAAAGTAACAGAATAACAAAAAATCAATTTTTCTATAGTGTTGATTTTATAGATGAAGTAGAACTATATGTAGTCCCTCTTTATGTATTTGGAGTGGTGTCTTGAAGTTCCTATATATATTTGTGATAAAATATTCATGTAGAGAGATAATCCATATTGCCTCATCAAGGATGGATAATATTTCACCATCAATGTGCATAAGGGAAAGTCAAAAAATTTGTTGGTAAGTTCCTTCCATGCAAAGAAACTAATGAACTATAGCTAGAATATCATTTTATTGTTTTGAAGAGAAAAATAATATGTAGGAGATTGAGGGAGAGAAATCTCATCCTACGAAGGTTTTTACTAAAGAAACGAAATAGAAACTAGAAGAGTTGCTACCTGTATAGAAGGTGTGTTCCAAGAACATAAAGAGCTACCACCCAAGAGGGAAATGGAGCATGAGATCGCATTGTTTCCATATTTTTTTTCTCAGGCATTGGGTTGTATAGAAAATATATTATATAAGCAAATGATATGAATAAAAAACCACAGTAGCAATTAGAACATGGTATCATTTGACCATGTACCTCACTATGTGGGTCATCCATTATTATTTTGCCAAATATGGATGGGACTTGGTGGATGTGGTTTGACTACAATGTGTTCAAGAAAAATAGTATCAATAAAATGTACCCCCCACATAGGATAACTCAATTTTTGGATAGTTTTTAGCAAGAAAAATACTTCACCAAGATGGACTTAAAGTCAATATATCACCTAGTTTGGGTCATATAAGAAAATACTTGAAAGACCTCCTTCAAAGTAAAGAAATATTTGTATGAGTGGTTAGTCATGTCAATTGGTTTATGCAATGCAATAGGCACATTTATGATGGTAATGAATAATAAATTTTGTCCTTTTACAGGTTCATTTCATATTGAATATCTGGATGATAAATTGGTATGAAATGCATAACAACCCTGGTCAAAAATATATGTAATCAAATTAATAAACGAAAAATAATAACCATGGTCATAGGATATCTATTCCAAGCTGAACGTTGGGTAAACAAATAGTGACATGGATAAATTTTGATAAATTAATGGCTATGGAATTGGAAAATGAAATGGAAAATTCTTTCGAAAGAAAAAGTGGCAATTAGTGGCATTTATTTATTAAAATAATGGAAAATGGGAGAAAATGAAGTTGAAAGGTTACGGGTTGCATGTGAGGAGAAAATTTGTGGAAAATAATGGAAAAATGAAGAAAATAGAGGCCTCATTAATAAAAATGCTTCTAAGGATCAGTTCACAAACTTTTGTTAGTTTTTGCTTACAACTCTCTCTCTATTATCTCTCTCATACTCTTACGCACATATTTTTCTTGGAGAAATCTTGGAGGAGTGTTGCATACATGGAATTTGGAGAAATAAGGAAAATAAAGTGTAGGAAAGAATAAGAGGACATCAGGATCAAAATCTAAATTGAGTTTTTCATGCATGATTGAGTTGCATGTATGACTTACTTGCTACTTTTCGAATGTATGGTATATGCATGTGGTTCCTTGGTTATGATTTTTCATTGGCATGGATTATTTCTAGGATTAAAAGTTGTTTTTCCTAACCTTCTTATTTCTTGGGTAGCCATGGTGTTGTCGGTTTTACTTTTTTTTTCTTCGTTGGTTCTCATTTTCGTTATGGTTGTGGGTTGAGTTACCAATTCCCGAAAGCCTTGGTTGGACAAACACTCTGGAGTCCATTTAAAAACTTGGGTTGAGTTACTAGTCCTAGAAGGCTTGGTTGGAAGAACACTCTAAAATACATTGGTGGGTTGTGTTTCTATTTTACAACCACTCTGGAATCCTGGTAACAATTGTGGGTTCAGTTACTAGTTATAGAGGCTTTCATTGGAAAAAATGCTTTGGAGACCTGGAAAACTTGGGTAGACACCGATATGATGATGGTTAATGATGTCTAACTATGGGGTAGAATAAATACTTGAGGTTTGAGGTGTTTTATCCTTTAGAACCATGGTTTGGTTATGTTTGATTTTTTCTATGAGATCCCACATTCATGCTTCGAATATGGTGTGTGGGTGATTGGCTGAAAGAAAGATTTGTTTCAGCCCAATATATGGTCGATTTGTATGTGGAAGTACGAAACCTGGTTTCATTTTTCATATGTTAATAAGAGTTTATTCCTCCTATATTTGATGTGTAAATATACTTTTTCATAAGCGGTTTTCATGGTTGGTATATGTTGGCTATTTCTGTTAGGTATATTCTAGTTATGAGGACCTTTTATGGCATACTTGATGTATGGTTCTCATCATGTTTTTATTTTAAAATGAATGAGAGATAAATAGATGACCTAATATATGATATTGCATCTATTGTGATAAGGCGTCAATTATTCTCTATGATTATCAGACAAGTATGATATATGTTGTTATGACCTATAGATTACATTCTTGTGACATGTTTGATGAAATTCCTGTCATAGATAGTAGGGGTAAGATCAAGTACTTGTATCAATTTTTGCATTAGTAACCTTGTTTCAATATTATCTACCAATTCTAAAAGTTCAATGAAGTTTTGGATAGTGGCCTGAGACCTATCCATGAGAAAATGGATCAAAATCTAGGGTCATTGGATCAAAACTGGCGAAAAAATCCACAGTCACTAGCATGCCTTGTTGTGGGAGAAACTAGAAGGCCTCACTCCCATGCATGGATTTTCATGGGACGGGATGAGGGTCCAGATCATCAAAGTGTCAAGTGCTATCAAAGGTTGATCAATTGGAAGGTTTGATTGGATCCTTGAGCTTATGTAACATGTGTGGAAGCTCGGTTTGGTTTCAATACATCGGCTCCAATTACTTAACTGTACTTGGGTAGTCAAATCACATCATAGTAGCCTCTAATCACATGTTTACCCCAACAGAGTAGTTAACTTGGGTAAATGTTGGAAGGGGCTGTTGTAGAGAGGTATCAGAGAATGGTTCACCCCTTGGACTGGATGGGTGGTGGATTGGTCACGCTTAAATTTCGGCGGCATACATGCTCCTTATGCTTGTGGTATATGTTCTTGTTGTTTATGAATGGTGGTGTTCATGGTTGCAGTTGTGTATCCATGTGAAAGTTGATGGTATCAATGTTGGATGTGTTTATCATGAGTAGGTGTTAGTTATGCACTAGTTTTTCATGTCATTTTTTGTATGTATTTTGTATGTATGTGTATCATGCATATGTCGTTAGGCATAAATTTTTTTAGATGGCATTTAATTTGTGGCCTCATGTATGATAAGTGGATTATGATTAAGAGATGATGTTTATATATTGTTACTGTTATTCTTATACATGTTTTGTGCTAACCTGCTTGGTATTGCAAATGAGATATCCTTCCCAAACTATAATGAGGTTCTTTGTTTTTTTTATGATTTGGTTTAGCTAAAATTATATACCTTCCAAGAATAGAAGAACAAAGATGACTAGAAGAATGGTAGAATACATTTCATGAGAATATTTCTATCGATCATATAAGTAGTAATGTGTTAGGAACTCTTCTTACATAACAGACACATTGAGAAGTTAAAAGGAAGAAATAAAGAGTTTCAAAGAAGACAATGATATGATCATTCAGGCACAAAATAACAAGCATAAGTTAATATAGTCATCCTTCAGATTTTTCCAAAATTTCAGAGACATGGACCACTTCAGATCAACCATGGGCAATAGGATTGGAAAAATGGAGCATAGGGTACCAAGTCACATAGTAGGAACATGTAGTATAGAGATGACATGATGAAGGATGGAAGATTATTGGATACACCTAATAGGAGAGAGAGTGGACATGGGATTTAATCTAGTTATGGTTGAGACAGGTATCATGGTCATATTTTTTATCATCCTTACAGATGACAGGGAGGTTTAAAATGAGTTCAACAGTAATATATCAACCTACATTAGAAGAGGAAATGTAGAATTGATAGGATTAATAAGTGTGGTTTCTTGATGAATATGTTCTTCAAGTTGCATGATTAATAAACAAACATGAATGCTAAAATTATGTTGTGTAACCAGCTCCAAAAATAGAAGAAAAGAGATGTAAACGCCTTAGAAATGAGCCACTTCGAGGGGGCAACCTCCAATACATTACATAAATGAACAATTCTTGGATGATACACTTCACAAAACCTCCTTTCTATATATAGGAGTCCATGGGGCCATAATGTAATCCTAGTGGGCCACAATGTAATCCTAGCCGACCTAACAATAATAATTTAAGGGCACAATAAGAACAAAATGGGGGTTACAAGGGTACAATAATAACAATAAGGGGGTTACACTAACAATAATAAGGGACTATACTAGTAATATAGGGACCTAACATGCCCCTCTCCTTCAAAAAAGTGTTGTCCTCAACGCTTTAGTAGCTTTGGGTGCTTCTGTATAAAATTCTCATCCTCCCATGTAGAATCTTCAGTGGGTAAGTTCTTCCACTTGATGAGATACTCTGAAATTGATCGATTCCGTAATTTTCGAGTTCTTGTTTCCGTGATCGCTTCAGGTTCCAATATCATTTTTCCTTCCTCATCAAGTTCCGGCAATATTGTTTGAACTGGAAGATTTTCACCTATAACCTTCTTTAAGCATGAAACATGGAAAACTGGATGTACTCGCGAAGAAGCAGGAAGCTCCAATTTGTATGCCATAGAACCAATCTTTTGCAACACCTTGTAAGGACCATAGTACTTTGGTGATAATTTATTATTCTTCTTAGCTTGCTTGAGGGACATTTGTTTGTATGGTTGTAGCCGTAAAAATACCCAATCTCCTACATCAAAACTTCTCTCGCCGCGATGTTGATCTGCCTGTTGTTTCATTCGATTTTGTGCCAAATTCAGGTTATCCTTTAAGAGTTGGAGAACTTCTTGCTGATGCTCGATGTGATCTTCCACTGCTTGAACCTTCGAATTTTCCCGTAAAGATGATGTGATGGATGGTGGATGATATCCATAAAGTGCCATAAATGGGGTCATTTTTGCTGCAGTATGGAAGGAAGTGTTATACCACCATTCAGCGAGAGGTAACCACTTGACCCATTGTGTTTGTTTATCAAATACAAAACAACAAAGATATCCTTCCAAACATTTATTTACTATCTCAGTTTGACCATCGGATTGAGGATGATAAGATGAGCTATGAGCTAATTGAGCACCCAAACAAGAAAATAACAACTGCCCAAAATTTGAAAATGGATCCTCTGGTTGGCTTGGCTTAATAACCCTCGGGCTTTCCCATGTGCTTTTGGAATTTTTCATAGTTTTCCAAATGTTGTGTAACCAGCTCCAAAAATAGAACAAAAGAGATATGAACGCTTTAGAAATAAGCCACTTCGAGGGGGCAACCTCCAATACATTACATAAATGAACAATTCTTGGATGATACAATTTACAAAACCTCCTTTCTATATATAGGAGTCCATGGGGTCATAATGTAATCCTAGTGGGCCACAATGTAATCCTAGCCGACCTAACAATAATAATTTAAGGGCACAATAATAACAAAATGGGGGTTACAAGGGTACAATAATAACAATAAGGGGGTTACACTAATAACAATAAGGGACTATACTAGTAATATAGGACCTAACAATATTTATATTCATTCTTTAAGGTAAATCATATATTTTGTGGGAATATGTGTAAGAATATTATAGGTGTTCAAGAGAATTTGACATGGATTAAGTTCGAGAGACTATTCAAGAAGAAGTACCTATCAGAGATATACAATGACAAAAGGAAAAATCAATTCTATGAGCTACAGATGGGATCTATGACCGATGAGTCATACACTATATTATTCTTGGAGTTATTGATGTTTGTTCCTTATCTAAAGGAGGAGAAGGTGAACATTGAGTGATTCATTCATGGATTTTCTGTAGCATTCAAATATAGGATTGCGTTTGATGAGCATAGATCATTGGAGGAGGCCGTAATGAAGCTAAAACATTGTTATGAACAATGAAATCATAGATTTGAGAATAATTAGTACTAGAAATATAATGCAAAGGGTAAATGAAAATGAGATAAGAAACGAACAAGGCCTCATGAAGCAGGTAACAAAGAAAATGAAACACCACATAAGCAGTCCAATGTATATTACAAATAACATGAATTTGGGTCTGAGGAGTAGTACATGGGTGCAAGTTGGAATCCTTTACATTGTTGGAATTGTGGTAATGATCATTGCACGAGAGATTATCCCCAACATTACGGTAGTAGAGTAAAGATCTATAGTCCTTAGGAGGCACAAACTATGGGGGATGTTGGATAGAGTATTCCTCGAATTTGGGCAGTGTTGAATAAAAAAAAATAATAACATAAGGCATATATCATTGATATGGATGGTAACCTTTGTGATCAAGTTATTTCTATTTTTATTGACCCTGAATCTAATTATAGTTATGCTAATCCTAACTTGGTGGATAATTGTGGTTTTAGTAAGGAAGTGCATTCAAAGTCTTAGTCAGTGCAATCAAATATATGTACTAAGAAAAAAATTCATCGTTGGGTAAGAGATTGTGCATCTGAATTGAATGGTATGTCTACATCAACGCATTTTAATGTAATTATGTTGGGATCATATATTATTATTTTGGGTATGGACTAGTTATATCTTCATGGGAATAAGGTGGATTGTTATGAAAAGGACATTAATGTTTGGATGAAAATTGGGAAGAAATATTCTTTGATGCTAAGAAGAAGGAAACATCAGTTAGAATGGTGACAACTATGAAGGCGATGTGTAGTTGTAGTAAATGGTGTGTGTTATTTGAAGTACATATTGCCAGTGAAAAAGGTAAGGAAGTTGAGGCTATAGATGTTTTTAGGTACCCATTTCTACAACAGCTTCAATATGTGTTCTTGGAAAATATTTTAGATCTTCTACCTAATAGGGAAGTTTGATTTTATATTAAGTTGGTATCATTGGCAAGATCATAATCAGAGGCACCATATAGGATAGGAACTCCATAGTTAGTAGATTTGAAGTTGCAGTTGAAGGAAATTCTTGACAAGGGATATATTAGGCCAAGTGTATGACCATGGTGTGCACTAGTGTTTTTTTTTTAAGAACAAGGATTTTACTCTCAGCTTATGCATTGATTACAGGCATTTTAACAAGGTGACAACCTAGAATAGGTATTGGTTGCGAAGGATTGATGAAATTTTTTATCAGTTCAAGGGATCATAAATTTTCCTGAAGATTGAATTGAGATAAGGATACCATCACATATGCATAAAGGAAGAGGATATTTATAAGAAAAATTTGAGGACCAGGTATGGGCATTATGAGCTTTTTGTATTTCCTTTCAATTTGGCTAATGCTCCAACTAGTTTTATGTGCTTGATGAATAGTGTATTATGTCCTTATATGGACAATTTTTTTACTGTATTCGTTGATGATATATTGGTATATTTTAATAATGAGTAAGAGCATGGCAAACATTTAACAAAAATATTGAGATTGCTAAGAGAGCATCAATTTTTTTCCAAGCTTAGAAAATGCAGTTTCTTTCAGACAGAGGTACATTACTTGGGACATGTGGTTTCCAAGGAAAGCATAGTAGTGGATTTGAAAATGATAAACTATATCATGGAATGGGTAGCTCCTATGAATGTGGATGAGCTAAGGTCATTTATGTATTTTTCAGGTTATTACATGAGGCTTATCAGGAAACTAAATGAGCAAAAGAATAATTATTTGACATTTGATCTTGAGTTGGAAACAATCATACACGCATTGAAGATGTGGAGGAACTATCTTCGTGGAAAGAGGTTTGTACTAATGAGTGATCACAATGGATTGAGGTATTTATTTTACCAATCAAATCTTAATGTCAGGCAAGTTAGATGGTTATCCATGATTAATTAGTTCGATTTTGAGATAAAGGACATTAAAGGTAAAGAGAAAACAGTTGTAGATGCCCTTAGCAGGAGAATATAAGTAAATCACATTGCATCTATGAGCTCTTATGGGATGGATTTATAAGATAAGATATTACAAGAAGATGAGTAGAATGACATACATAGAGATACTATGCATAGGCTACATCAAGGTGTGGACTATCATCTCAAAGCAGACGATTTGGTCAGGTTTAGCGATAGGATATATCTGCCAAACAATAATAAGGTGAAGAAGAATATATTTTGAGAGTTTCACATGAAACCATATTTAAGTCACACAGCTTATGAGAATACATTGGAAACAGTGAAGAAGTTCCAGCATAGGCAGAATCTAAAGAAGGAAGTCACACAGTTTGTGGCTAGGTGCTTGGATTTTCAATAGCTAAAAGTAGAGTGACAACATCCAAGTGGTATACTACAACCATTTTCAATTCCTAAGTGGAAATGGGAGGTCAGTTCTATGTATTTCATGATAGGTTTTTTTAGGACATATAGGAAACATGATTCCATCATGGTCATGGTAGACAGGTTGAAAAAGGCAACACACTTCATTCCATTAAAGTATACATATTCAACTAATGACATGGCATAAGTATTCTTTAGATATGTGGTGAGGTTACATGGTGTTCTAAAAAAATTCTATCAAATAGGGATGCTAAGTTCACTTATAGCTTCTGGAAAGAGTTATTTGCAAGTTGATGTACATAGTTGGCCTTCAGCATAACATATCATCTGCAAACAAATGGATAGATAGAGAGGGTCAACAGGATATTGGAGTACATCTTGAGGATGTATCTAATGCATCAACAATGAGAGTGGCAAGATTATATACCACTGGTTGAGTTCGCTTACGACAATAGGTATCAGAAGTCTCTAAGGATGAGTTTGTTTGAGTAACACTATGAGTGGAGTTGCACTGCTAATATAATTTGGAGTGATCCAGTCAATATGGAATTGATTGGAGCTGACATGTTGACATAAAAGGAACAAGAAATGAAGGTAATTAAGAAGAATTTTAAATTTTCACAGGAAAAATAGAAAATTTATGCATATCAGAATAATTTGTTTAAGGAGTTTCAAGTTGAGAAATAAGTATACTTGAACATCAACCCTACGAAGAGATCTTGAAGGATATGATAATGTGCCAATATAACACCTCAGTATTGTGTACATTTCAATATTATTGAGAGGATTGGACTAGTATCCTATCGATTTGCACTACCTCCGACAGTGAAAGTGTCATTACTTAAGCAGTATGTTAAAGATGTTGATCATGTGATTGACCAGTATGTATTATAGGAAGAACCAAAAGGATAATTATAGTTATAACCTCAGTGAATTTTTCAAAGAAAGATTACCATGCTTCGGAATCGAGAAAACGAGTCGGTTAAAGTGAAACGGAAGAACTTTGGCCATGATGAAGCTACATGGGAGATGGAAGATCAGATGCAGGCTATGTATCCTCCTCTATTTGGTGGTTGAGGGAATTTTTTTTGTATATGTTTTGGTGTGTTATTTTGGTTTATGTACAAATATATATGGATGTAAATTTCACCATGATATGTATTATAAAGCTCCAATAAGTGGTATGGGTGTCATGTTATTATGGTTTTCATGTTGTTATGTTCTTCATGTTGGTTTGAAACTTAAGAGGTTGATCATTGTAAATACTGCAACGAGCTAAGTTATAAAGCTCCATGGGAAGTATTTTCTGTTTTGAGCATTCTTGTTGGTTGTAGGTGTCATTGAACATGGAGGATGGTTTTGCCCAATGGGGGAGTGTTTTGCAACAAGCATGGTAAAAATTCCATGTAATAAAGTTAGTAAAGGAAAAATAATAACCAAGGTCATGGGACACATATTACAACCTGAATGTTCGGAAAAAATAGAGTGAAGGGTATCATTTGTGATTAATTAATGGATATGGAAATTAGAAAAGGAAATGGAAAAGGCTATGGAAAGGAAAAGTGGAAATTATTTACATTTATTTATGAAAATAATGAAAATTGGAGAAAAGGAAGGTGAAAGGTCACAGGTTTCATGTGAGGAGGAAAATGAAGTAAAATAAAGGAAAAAAAAAGAAAATAGATGTCTCATTAATAAAAATTATTATAAGGATGATTTCATAGAATTTTGTCAGTTTTAGCTTGGAGCTCTCTCTCTATTTTCTCTGTCATACTCTTGGACACTTAGAGTTTTATTTGACCACTCTTGGAGGAGTGTGGCATACTTGTGATTTGGAGAAAAAAGTAAAAGGAAGAGAAATAAAAAGAAATAGGACATCGGTATCAATAGATACAACGAGTTTTCCTTGTAAGTACCCAGTTGCATGTATGATTTACCTTCTAGTTTTGGCATGCATAGCATAGGCATGTGATTCCTTCATTATGATATGTCATTAACATGGAGGATTTCGTAGATTTAAAGTGGTTTTTCCTAGCCATTCCCTTTCGTGGATAAGCATGGTTTTTGGGTTTTTCTTTTCTTTTCTTGTTGATTCTCATGTTCCTTAGGGTTATGGGTTGAGTTATAAGTTCCTATAATCCTGGAGAAATTCTCTGGAAGCCCTATAAAAACATGGGTCAAGTTACTAGTACTGGAAGCCTTTGTTCGACAAAAAATATTGAATCCGTTGGTGGGTTGAGTTACCAATATTGGAATGCCTAGTTGGAAAAGCACTCTAGAAATCGGACAATTATTGTGGGTTGAGTTACTAGTCTTGGAATCCTAGGTTGGAACAAACGCTCTGGAGCCTTGGACAACTTGGGTAGAGACCGATGTCCTAAACTGAGGTGGAATCCCTTGTTGAGGATTGAGGTGGTTTGGCCTCTCGAAGCCCTGGTATGGTTAGTGATGCCATAATGTGAGGTGGAATCACTTGTTGAGGGTTTAGGTGGTTTGGCCTCTCGAAGCCCTGGTTAATTTTTTATTATCTATTCCATGAGATCCCACATTCATGCTTGGACTATGGCAGATGGGTGATCGACTGAAAGAAATTTTTGGTTCAGCCCAATCTATTATCAGGTGGTACGTGGAAGTATCAGACTTGGTTGCATTTTTCATATGTTAATAAGAGCTACTTAATCTTATATTTTATTGGTAAATATACCTGTTCATATGCGGTTTATATGGTTGTTATATCCTGATTATTTTTGTTTATTATACGTTGGTTATGACAATGTTCCATGACAGATTTGATGTATGACTCTCATCATGTTTTGATTACAAAATGAATGAGAAATGAATATATGACCTAATAAATGATATTGTAGCTATTGTGATAAGGTATCGATGTTTCTCTATGATTCTCAAAAAGTATGAAACCTCTATGCTTATATTTATTGTTATGACTTGTAGATTACATACATGTGACATGTTTGACGAAATTATTATCATGGCTAGTAAGGGTCGTGGACAAGCATGGTGTTGTGGGTTTTAATTTTGTTTTCTGGTTGGTTCTCATGTTTCCTCATGGATGTGGGTTGCCATTACTATTTCCCAGTATCCTTGGTTGGAAAAATGGTCTAGAAGCCCTATAACAACATAGGTCAAATTACTAGTACTAGAAGCCCTGGTTGGACAAACACTATAGAATCTATTGGTGGGTTGAGATAGTAGTTTTGGAATCCATGGTTGGACAAATTCTCTTGAAACCCAACAACATTTATGGGTTGAGATACTAGTTCTAGAAGCCCTAGTTGGAAAAAATGTTCTAGAACCTTGGAAAAATTGGTTAGAGACTAATCTGGTTATGGTTAGTGATGTCCTATCATGAGGTGGAATCACTAATTGAAGGTTGGGGTGTTTTTTCCTATAGAATATCTAGTTTGATTTGTTCCATGAGATCCCGTATTCATGCTTGGAATATGGCATGGGGGTGATCAATTGAAAGAAATATTTGGTTCAACCCTAATCTATTTTCCAGTGGTATGTGGAAGTCCCAGACTTGGTTTCATTTTGCATATGTTATAAGAACTACTTCCTCTTGTATTTTATTGGTAAACATACCTATTCATATATGGTTTCTATGGTTTTTATATCCTGGTTATTTGTGTTTATGATATGCTATTTATGAGGATGTTTTATGACCGGCTTGATGTATGGATCTCATCATGTTTTGATTAAAAAATGAATGAGAAATGAATAGATGACCTAGTAAATGCTATTGTGGTTATTGTGATAAGGTATCAATGCTTCTCTATGATTCTTAGATAAGTATGAAACCTATGTGCTCAAATCTATTGTTATGACTTGTAGATTACATACATGTGACATGTTTGATGAAATGATTATCATGGCTAGTAGGGGTCACATCAAGTAATTGTACAAATGTTTTCCTTAGTAAACTTATTTCAATATTATTTATCATTTTTGAAAGTTTCATGAAATTGTGGGCAGTTCCCTTATACCTATCCCTAAAAAAGTGGCTCAGAATCTAGGGTTGTTGGCTCAGAAATAGTGAGAAAAGTCCACAGTCACTGGCACACCTTTTTATGGGAGAAACTAGAAGGGTTGAGTCAAATGCATGGATCGTCATGGGAGTGCATGAGGTTCCATATTAGAAAATTTTCAAGTGGTCTCAAGGGTCAATCACTTGGAAGGGTTGGTTGGCTCCTAGAGGTTTTCTATCATTTTTGGAAGGTTATTTTGGTTTCGTTACACTATTTCCACTTCCTTAACTGTACTTGGGGAATAGAATCACATCATAGTATCCTATTGTCACATGTTTAGCCAGTGGACTAGTTAACTTGGGTAAATTTGGGAAGGGGGTGTCACACAATTTTTTCTAGGAGGAGCACATCTTACATTTGATGCAAGTGATAGAGACAATAAATAAGCACTTGTTTCTAAAAAATCCCAAGAAGCATGATTTTGCGTAATTCTTTCTAGTGAATCTAAGATATGTGATAGTTTAGGGAGAGTTGAAGAGATATATTTCCAATATGGATGTCATCTATTAGGTCATTGGTTTTATCAAGATAACATAGTACTTGGGGAAATTCATTTCCTCTTTCTTAGCAATAGTAGCACCCCTACACATCATAAAAATGAGTGGCAAGAGTTTCAAGTGGTGGAAGGGTTAGAAAATATCCTTTGAATAATGAAATAATAATATCAATTAAACATTGATTATAGCATTACTAAACTTGCAATATGCCTTGGAAGTAGAGAAATATGTGAGAAGATTTGCTATGGAGGTGGTGTTGGTGTAGGGAGGAAGGCCTTTATGTCACCTTTATGATGTATTTCATGGGGAAATTCTCAACTACCATAAATTTAGGAAGGAGATTTATGTGCTAGCTCAAGTTAAGAAGAATTGGAAAAACTATCTCATGGGAAATGGGATAGCAATTTACACAAATCATTACTCATGGTAGTACCTAGAATTCCACTGTAAGCTACAAAATAAAAAAAATTAAAAATGGATCAGGTTTGTACAACATTTCCATTTGTTGATCAAGTATGAAAAGACTAGTACAAATGAGTTTGTTAACATGGTTTCAAAGCTACCCACATCAAGGATCACACCTTTCAAGTCTTCAATAAAAATGGACCCTCGAACCCGTAATGCATATAAAGAGGCATATTCAAAGGATGAGAACTTGTTGGAGCTTCTTTAGTAGTTTAAAATTCAGAGCCATGTGCATGATGGTGACGACATAGTTGAATACCATCTCTAGGTTGGGTTACTAATCAGTTTCCAAATTATAATATTTTCAACACCCATTTGTAACACTTTTGATGACATTTGTTCACTTTACATCACATCTTTATGCACTTTTTATCCACTATGACTACATTCCTGGTGTAGGTACAGCTAATCCATTTTTTCACCAATTTTTTATTTAGTCTTATGCATTATACTATGAAAATTTCATATTTCATACTAATATTGTCAAAGAGAAGTAAAAGGATGGGTTGTGACTCCTCCACATAGCTGTAACTCCTCCATGTTATTGGAAATCTAGTTGTAACTCCACAATAACCACTACAACCCCACAAGCTATGATAGGTTGAAGTGAACTCTATTTTATCTCACTACCACAACATATATATGTCGTTACAAATTTTCCTTGATACTTGAAGTAGATCCTGCAACACGGCTAGGTTAAATGAAGTTGTTGCAATTCATGAATGGCTTGACTTTGTGTTGTTGCAACTCATGTTTCCGCAATTTCCATTGTTTCAACTCCATCACATTACAACAACTCAACAATAAATTCTTTAGTTGTACAATCCACATGTGTTTCTCATGATCGAAGATGACATAAGAAATTGGGTAATAAATTATGAAGGATAACTCAAATTAAAATGCTGCCCAACTGATGTTAGATCGATTTTTCCTAAACCAGACCAACTGTGAATGTATTGTTGTAAGGGGATGTGCACAGCTAAGTAAATCAAGCAAGTCATCAAAGCTATCACCTAGTTCGGAGATTTTTATTTTTGTATAAATAATTAGCTTCCTTTGAAGCCTTAGGGAGGAGAAGAAGGACATAAACTATTTCAAATTGTTGTATAATTTATGGTTGTTGTAACAAAAAGAATCTTTTGTTCCATTTTTTTAATGCTCGTCTTATGGTCATGTGATTGAAGGTTTTCCAATACCATTTCTAAGGATGCAGGCCCCTCTCCTTAGGTTGGTACTACTAGGTAGCATTGGTATGTAGCTTAGCCTTTACCATTCTAGTTAATTTACAACTTTTTTATATCGTTTCTACTCAAATATTTACATTTCACCATAATTATGTTAATATTTTTTGGCTAAAGATTACAATTTTATTTGTTAAAGCATAGTTAGTTTCATTTTCCTGTGATTCTTATATTTTTTACTATTATAAATACATTAATTATTTGTTTTGGAATTTTTGGGTTATCTCATTATAGAAACTAATCATAAGATTAATATAGGATAATGGATATGCTTCTTTTTCATCAATATAAATGTTGTTGTTGCAACTTTGTTGTAGCTTACTTCTACTTTGTTTTCAACAATAGCTGGTGATTAATAATTGTGTTGTGTTTATCAGTTGTTTAATCATCACAAATTATATTCTCTGCATGTGCCACTAAATTTTTGTTACAACCAACCAAGAATATAATTACACTTAAATAGGTCACTCAGTAATTTATTTGTTTCCTTCTCTACAATTTTTTATTTACTTTTCCTACAATTTACTTTCTAATAAGTGTGATTCATTTCCTACACGTGTGGTGTGAATTTTTATATAAGTGAGCTCTGAAAGCATCCATATTTTGAATTGTGATAACCATTATGTTACTACAAATTCATGACACATAGTATATTGCAGTAACATGGATTATGCATGATAAACTACAAGTTCAAAACAAACCTTGGATTCACAATTTAAATGCAAATCTCATTAATTTCTCATTATGATAAATAAAATTAATTAAAATTTAATTCAATTACATTATAGCATAGAGAAGTTATCTTTTCCTCTAGGCGAGTGACAAAAAATTATTAGAGAGGCTCACACCTCGAAGGTTGCGGGCAGATTCAATGTACGAAAGACAGTGACTTATTTGTAGAGGAATGTGTATTCACTCGATATGTAAGAAGAGGTAGCTAATTTCATAATAGGATTCAGGTTTTGGAGTACCAAAAATCCGAGTAACATGAAGCAAGTTTTATGACATCGCTTACCTATACCCCCTCATTATTGGAAAAACATTTCCATGAATTTTATGGTAGCCCTACAGAAAACTAGGAAGATACATGACTATTTGCTCTTGGTAGTTAACAAGTTCAATAAGATGTGTGTTCTAACACATTGTAAAAATGTTCTAACGCATTTTAAAAATATCATCAATGAGAAAGAAACAATGAACTTGTTATTTGGACAAGTTTGGTTGTACTTTGGGATATCAAGAAGCATTATTTCATATATGGACCCAAGATTTCTTAGTGTAATTTGGACTACTATTGTGGGAGAAAATGCACATGAGGTTGAAAATGTCTACAACATTCCATCGAGAGAAATGTGGGAAAACACAAGTAGTCATTAAAATTTTGGTGCAACTTTTGGGCGGTTACAATGAAAAGCATCCAAAAACTTTGGATGAAAATTTGAAAATTATTTTTGATATTTTCCACATTCTACTTTTGATATTTCATACGGGAAAGAAGGAAGAGAGAGGGATTATATTACAGGGGATACCTTAAGGGAAAAATATTTCTTAAGAATATTAGGGAGATCTATCTATAGGTATAGGAGACACTACATAAGTCACATGAAAAGCTCAAGGTTAGGAATTATTAGCATAGAATAGAGAAGTCCTTCAACGTGGCGGAAAAAATATGGTTACAATGAAACAATTAGATACTATAGGGTCCTCATAAGAAAATTAAAAATATATAATATAAGCACTTTAATATATTGGAAAATGTGAGAGATAATTAATATAAATTGAATGTACCACCATACATGAACATTTTTTCAGTGGTGAATGTAGATAATCTTAAATTGTATGAGCCTTCAATGATAGATTAGGAAGAGGAAAAAATCCTACCATGTGTAGAGAATTTTGCATTAGATGGTTAGGTAGAGTTACAAAAGGATACATTTATCTTTTGGCAAAATGGGTTGAAATGATAGCTTCTAGGGAAACCTAAATAGTACACCCAAAAGAAGGTGGACTGATATTTTTCTCATCTCATTGAATATAATCTATTAGGGACAAACATACTTCTAAAATGAGGAGGTTTGATCTACAAATGGATCATTATATTATTTTTTATCAATCTTCATGCTTTTAGAGTGAAAAAAATGGAGCTATCAACTCACAAGACCATTTTGATTAGTGTGTACCAGATTTGAAAATTGATGTTTGAAACCTTCTAGAGGCATCAAACAAAACATTTTTTGTGAGAAAAAAAAGTCTCTTAAATGAAACACCCCCTAACACTATTCTACAAACAAATACTTTTCCACTAGTGCAAGAATCACCACAATGAGAGTGTGTATGCAAAAATTATGTCACCCAAAAGTTGACCTTCTTATGCTGACCACCGAGATTTCAGAGGATGCCACTTCAACCCCCATAATGTATTAAAAATGGGCTAGCCATGTGATCATGATGAATAAGTGATCAGGTTCTCAATATTTAGCTCAAAAATCAATGTTTTCGTAATTACTCGAAACTAGGACAACAATGTAGAGCTCGTCACCAGGATTCCAACACAACTCTCAAAATCCGAGTTCGTATGAGTAAGTTATGGCATGTTGTTCGTTTTATCAACAACTAAAAAAATTGCAAAATTGGACAAGTTGTTGATATGGCTACCCAGTCAGCAAAAAATAATAATTTGGGAATATTCTTTAGGTTTCTGCCAGTGAGGCTGTGACAAGTGGCATTTTCGGATTCGCCAATTTGGACTATGGATGAAATTTCTCTAATAATTTTAAGGTGGGAATTTCAATTTTTATTATATATATATATATATATTATTTAATTATTAAATATTTGAAATATTATGTAATCCACATATATATTTCATAGTTGAAAGTCCATGTATATATGCATATGTTAAAGAATTTACAAAGGTTCGATTATATGGTTTGAGCCATCACCCAAAGCATGGGTTATATCATATAACTGTAGAAATTATACAATATGCATGTATATTACAGGACTCCCCTGATCTAACAAATTAATCTTATCTTAAATACAAATCCTTCCACTTAATTCTTTGCGGAAATTAAATCGCCAATTGCAAGACACATATGAAGCAAAATCAATTTCACATAAACACAATTGTTTAACATGAAAGCTTAAAGCTAAAAACCCCAACTATCATATATTATTTATATCAATGGAACATGTAACAATCTCATACAAAGATTAGTACATCAAGCTATCAGTACAATCAACAATCATTACAGATTGTGATGCAGAAATTTGCATGTCTATGCACCAATTTCTTGCCTCCTGACAGCCTGCTTCCACTGCACAATCCCTGCTGAAGAAGACCCCTAAATGAATTTGAATTGGCCTTCCCTTGATTGTGAAATCCTCATTGGCATCTCCAATGTGTGTCAGATGCATTGAATGGATCACCATAATCACAATAGATAGTCCATCTCAACCTTTCACCTATCTCTCCACTGGGTCTCCAGGGTAACTGACATGCAAGTAGTTAATTGATGTATTTGTTTAGTTGCAAGTGAGTCTCTAGTTGTGAATTAACTAAATAATTAGTTCACTAAACTCTCACTAGTGTATCTTCAGTTAGAACTAGATACAACTAGCACAACTGAGTTTAACTCACTTAACCGTGTTAAAATAAGTAATAGCTCACATAAATACTCTTGCAACTCTGTCACAACTTGCCACTATTAGTTACAATTGAGTCCTCCATGCATGAGTCACCAACCACCCTAGGAATTGCGTAATTGCTTCAACCCACTGATTTGCCAAATCTGTTCACTGAAAAAAAGTTCTCCAAGAGAATAGTTTATATTTATTATCGGATTATTATTAAGGACTAATAATAATCGACATGCATCTATTTTTAGATTAACAATCTATAAATTTACTTCGTCCAATCTTCTAATGATAGAATCTCATCTATTTTTCCAACTTGATGAACCATCTACAAATAACCTCATGCTACTTATAGAATATGCTCACCATGTCTAGAAATAGACATACACCTAAAAATAGCCCGCGAGCCCCACTTAGTGAAGGTGCTTAATTTTCACTAAGTTCATCATCTTGTCGAATCTCAAAAATAACAAATTCCAAAGTCCATTGAATTAACACATGATTTTGTTGAAATAATGCACCCAAATCATGGGTTATATCATATAACAAAGTCCAAATTCCATTGAATTAATACATGTGTCTGTTTAAATAATGCGCGCAAAATCCTGGATTTTTGGGAGCAGGGTCGGGTTTTCAACCCTAGATATCCATCCCACAAAGCCACCCTCTAACCGTTATGCTGGTCATGGTAGTCATTTAACGATTCCATATCAAAGTGTATCTACCCGTCATACAATGGATCGGTGGAGCATGGAGAGGGCTAGCCTCGCGGGCCAACCCCTCTCCATGTAACCATATTAATACGACCAACGTCGGGGCCAAGCACTAATTGTGCTTAACGCTAAGCATGTAATTAATGAATGTAGTTTAACCTTAATTAAGTGCAATTAACTTACAGAAAAATATGGTGGAGACAAATTTTTAAGAGAATTTCTAAATTTAGCCACGCTAACTGGCAACGTTTTCAGATTTAGTGGAGGAAAACCAGAGAAATTTGTTTTTCCCATAATGGACGCAATATTTCACTATTTTTTTAAAATTAATAGTCAATTTCAGATGATTTTGGCATTCCACAGACAATGGTACATGTTTCAAAGACTGAAAACGACTTTTATAGGTGATTTTTCTATAGGGAAGTTCAAGGGAGCCTAGGGCCACCAGGGAAGGAGTTCAAGTCTGGTTCAGTAAATGGACTATCATTTTTAGATGATTTGTATATTTTGAAGACAATATAATAGGTTTCAGGAGAAATTGATTAATTTAAACATCACTTTTGCTAAATTTGAGCTCATATAAGAGCCCGAAGCTATGGAGCTAAACCAAGGAGATTTATCCTAGAAGGGGTGAAATCCATCATTAAAAAAATTGGGTGGATCGCTCTGTTTATGTTTTTCTTTACATGTTGATGGTAATGCTCAATTTTTACTTGTGTTTCTTTTTTGTCATTAAATTCAACAAAACACAAAAGACAATTTCTTGTTTTGACACTCACCTGCACCAAGGAAACTAAAGCACCATAATCAAATAAGAATCAATTAAATTATAATTATGAACTGGTAATTAGCACAAAAAAAATAACATATTAAATTCAGATGAATAAGACCATAAAAGAGTCGATATTGCAAGTCTAGTTATGAGTTGAAGGAGTCAAACTTGAGTACTACTAGGGGTATTGAGTTGTCTTATAAAGAGGCCACTAGAAAAAAGAAAGTTCCATTATATTCGAGTCATTTTGTTCCATAAATCAGAACAATAGCTGAGAGTGGCTATCGAGAGATAAAATAGAGAAAGTTTGTGCACTTAGAATCCCAGTGGCCTCAAGTCTCACTTCTTTATACTTACATTCATTTCCATTAAAAAAGAAGAAAATAGAACAATGTCAACTTTCAAAAGAGTTTTATCTAAAAAAAGTTTGTTAAGTCGTATCAAATTGTTTCTTCTCTATTTTATATGTTTTAAATATTACAAGCATAAAAATAATAACTTAGAAAATTCAAAATCCTAAGAAAAATAACTCTCCTCCTATAGTTTTTTAGTATAAATTTATCAAATCTACAAGAGAAATTGCCCATAAATAACCACCTACGTTAAAAATAAACCAGGCTCAAATTTCCCCAATTTTGCCAATAGAGTTTGACACAGCATTTGACACCGTCCAATACTGAGTTAATCCTTGATTACTACCACTATCCAACTATCGCTGAATTTAATGGTTTACACGTTTACATATAATGTCTCAATTTATATATTTATATGTATGGCTTATATTTTTTTATTATAGCCTTAATTTAATTAGATTATTTTTTTGCTATAAAAATAAAAAAAGTTTCAGCAATATTTTAATAAAATATGGCAGATTTTGTAAATCCAAATTATAGTTATAAAACTCTAAGATTTTGGGTGCCCTAAAAGTTTTTGACTGTGTTGAATACATTTCCATAATAAAAGATATGATTCAAACATTCTTCCACAACTCCATTTCTGTGGTGATGATGAAGACAAAGTTTCACATCAGCATTTTCCATCTGATTTTTAATTACAGAGAACGCTAAAATTTATTTACCTCCCATAAACATATGAAAAATGTTAAAACAATAATGACCATGTATTGAGTCATGCTGTAAATTCACAACAAGACATTAGTACGAAGAATTTCTCCGTTGTAAATTGTTAAAAATTAAACAATGACCATCGGTCAGGAATTTCACCATTGTAAATTGTCAAAACCTCAGGAATTTATACATTGTCAATGGTTAAAACTTAAACAATGACCATCACTCATTTCAATAGTTATCCTGAGATTTAACATATATATGAAAAAGAAAAAAAACATCAAATTGACAACGTAAGAGAGGCGGCATTAGAAATTAATTTTCATCCATATAAATATATGGAGAGCATCGCGAGCATCACAACATAGCCAAGATGATATTGAATGACAACCAATTATGAAAATGAATATGAAAGCACCAAGGTACAACATAGAGGAAATTTTTATTTCCTCAGAGATAAACCACATGGGCATTTTGAAGATTAGGTCCAGTTTTAAACTCAGATGAGATCGTCGATATTACAAAATGCTGAATTGTTCCAAACGAGAGGAATCTCATCAAGTGTTTCCTCATTCATCAGGCTGGGGGAAATCGTGTCCTTGTCAGTGAATCCTTTAGAGAAGCCAGAGCAATATTCAGTTAAATTTGCGGTACTGTTTTTCATCATCGGCAGTTGATCATGGCAATAAAACTTATATTGGAGATTTTCTGTTGCCACTTCAGCCGTAATTACCTCAGAGGATAATCCCCGATCCACTGGACCGGGACCAATTTGGGTAATGTCATTGAATAAATCCTGGGTGGGGAAAATCATGTCACTGAATATATTAGAGAAGCCAGAGAAATCTTCAGTTGAAAATTTTATAGTTTCGTTTTCCATGATAGGCGGTTGATCACTGCTATAAATAGGTGCATCCTTATATTCGAGATTTTCTGATCCGACTTCGGGGCCTATTACGTCCGAGGCTAGACTCCTGTGATACGGTTTCCTCTTCTTTGATTTATGGCTAGGTTTTCCTGTTAGTCTCTGAACCAGAGTCCGAAAGTTTTCTGGCTCAGTCTTGATAATCTTGGGTTCATAAACATGCACTACACGTACCTTTAGAGTGATGATATTGTCGACACGCAAATATTTTCTTGAACTTCCTTCATCCTTCGCAGCAGAAGAACTGGAAATCACATTAGAGAATTCATTTGCAGCCAACATGGTATGAGATTCTGAACCAGACTTCGGTGAAACTTCTCTTATCTTCGATTGTTCCATAACCTTCCCACTGTTTTATTTTCTCCCTGGTCGGGGATAATTAATCCCTCCCTTATGCAAGTATGACCTCAATGGTTTAAATTCCTCTTGGTGCTAGTCCTTTGGATAAAGGTCTGATAGATTGCACAATCAAATTCACTAAGCCCATGAAATTTTCCAGTTAATCCGAAGATCAAATCTTCGTTTCCAATTCAGCCCTCTTCGCAGGCTTTATAAGTGAGCAACATTGAAGCTTTAGTTGTTGAACCAGCTTCCAGTTGGTGGATCAAGAGTCAACTGGAAAGCCATGGTAGAAGAGGCCAGCTTCAAACGCTTTGAAGAGGCCAGCTTCAAACACCATGGTTCGACTTCTTTTCCCTTATATTCTTTAGATATTTTGTAATGGCTGAATTTATCAAACTGTGAGTATGGGACAGAGTGAACCGTGATCCCATTGATTCGTTCATGCAGAAGTTAGGTTTATCAGTGCTGGGTCAGATATTGGAAATTGGTGGCCCCATGAAGTATAATAACGGCAGCTCTTCGTATTTGTGAGGAGAAACTGTCGACCAGGGGCTCTTCACCATGTCGTCCTGTTCAATGTATTTTTTTAGTGTCTCGTGTATTGAGAAGTGTCACAAGAAATGTCTACAGTATTGACCACTGTCACAAGATTGCGACAATTCATTATATAAAAATAATGTCCCACCCGTGATTCACATTGTCAATCCATGCCGTCTCTCGAATGTTTCATTTTCCTTTTCGTCTTTCCGAATCAAATTTTCCTGTGGGGAGGCTCGGTCTGGATGTCTGCATAGAAATAACTTCTTAAATATTATTAGGAATATTGTATTCCGGTTCTCTATCAACGCGGTTACATGATACAAATTTATTTATTTATTTTTATTTTTTAATTAAGGTGATTACTCTTGATCTACTAATAATTATTTTTAATTTTAATTTAATTAATATAGTATATTAATTGATAAATATCAAATTCATAATAAATATTATAAGTTTGGAAACATTTTCTTCATAGCTAATTAAAATTAATTAAAACAAAATCAAATTAAATTTCAAATTTCATTGTAGAATTCGGATTATCTGGAGTATCATAAAACATTGGAATATTCGAATCCCAACCGGAATCTATCTTCACGACATTGGAACATTCGAATCCCAACGAATCTATCTTCATGACAAGAATGAAGAATGAAAAGAAGATCACAAAAGATGAAGGTATAAATAGTGAAAAATTATGATGTTTGACAACAAATTATTAATATATTTAAAATAAATTATATTTAATTATTTATAATATTTAATTTAAATAATATATAATAAATATTAAAAAATATATTTTTAAAATTTTTAAATTTTTTTATTTTATTATAAACCCTAAGTGCTTAAATTAATTTTGATAAACTAAAAATATAATACCTCAAAAAAAATTATTTATTATTTTAAAAGATTTTAAATTTTTTTATTAATTTTTATATTAATTTAGTAATTTGTTAAAAAAAAAAATTTAAATTAATGTGTAATTTTTTATTTGTTTTAAATTAAACCTTGAGTTTTTTAATTTATTACCTAAATTTTACCTAAAATAGTATCATCAAATTATTAATCTAAGTGTAATTTATTAAATAAGAAGAATATCTATGCTTATTAATTCTAAATAATAATATAACTATTTAAATATATGTTAATAAATAAACCATAATAATTAATAAATATTAATTCTACTAATGAATTTTATTAATTAAATCCTATTTAATTTTTAAATTTTTTTAATAATTTATAGATTAATTTTATTTGACTTTTTACTTCCATTTAATGATAATAATTATTAATTAAGTATTTTTTATAAATAGAACAAAAATTAATTAACACAAATAATTATTAAGAATGAGTGAAAAAATAAGTGTTTTGTATTGACACGACCCTAAACTGATTACTAATAACGAGAAGAAGAAAACCTTCGAAATTATACCTGGGAGGACAAACCTAAGGAGCAATTTTTTCTAATTAGAGGTCGCCAACTGTCACTAATATCGAATCCTACATCCCTGTTGATGTTAAGTGAGTTTTTTATTATCTCCACCGCTTCTCTAATCTTTCTTCTCTCATAGTGTTCCTCCCTTGCAATGATTTTAGCATCCTCAAGACGCAAGTGATGTTTTGTTTTTGAGGAGTGATCAGCAAGAGCCGAGGATCAAGATTGCTCATGTTTAATATCGGCACCATGCTCTTTTAGATGCTTTTGAAGAGAGCGCCCAATTTCTCCAATATAACTCTTCCCACATGAGCAGCCAATCTTATAAACACCTTTAATCTGCCCTGGACTAATGTTATCTTTAACTGAGTGCATATTGTAGAGTATGGCTCCCAGTACTCTGTTTTGATTTTTGCATGAACGCCTCCAGATTTGAAAACTAAGGCTTGTCCTTCCTTGTACAAAAAATTCAATGAAGCGTGGGCTGTTGCCACTCCTTATTCATGGCGGTGGTTGGGAGTATTTCTAACACTCCCCCTTAATCACAACTGCTGCCATCGATCATTCCCAGACACTGTCTGAGATAAACATGATGCAGGAGAATCCTACTTAATTGTCATTTTGTATTTGGGTGATTTAGGGGGTAATGTTTTTTTTTAATTATTTTATAAATTATGCACATTTTAAATAAATTGAGAGAAAAATCTGAGAGTGAGGTTTATTGTAAATATTCTGTTAATAAATTTAGAATATGAGTTTGAGTTGAGTTGTATAGATATTTTAGGGATTATGAACTCCTTAAATGGAATTTAGTTGAGTCAAAGGAGGGATAAAGCTATTTTAGAATTTGGTTGAGTTATTTGTGGAGGAAATCATGGATTCAAATTAATCCAAAATTATGTATAAATATGAGCTTTGTGTGAGGATGGAGACAAAGAGATAGAGAGAAATGGTGTGAGAGTTTATGTAAAGGGCGAAAGCCGAGAGGGCATCCAAATTTAATATTCATCCAAATAAGAGTTTGACACAGTAGTTTAATGCTATTGTTTTGTGAAATCATTTTGATCCATTCGCTCTTTGTTCAATTATTTACTTAGCCTCTGTTACATATTGTATACATTAAATTATACAGTAGACAAATATCATCGAATTGCAGGTGACAGATGAACTGATCGGAATCAGTTCCAAAAGCAAAACGTAGATCACAGAGAGATCACGGAGGGAATTTTTTCTCCCGTCCAGTTGACATCGCTTTACGCCTGGTTAAGTCTGGTGTCTTAACTCATCGCATGTTAAATCTTGGAAATTGCTGGGTGAAGTTTCGAAGTGGAGTAGCACTACCTGTAAAGAGGATTTTTCAGATCCAAATATAATTGCAAAAACTGAAAGGGAGTTCGCACTAAAATATGTGTACCTGCGATGAGAATTGGTAGACACCTGTGTGGTCATCGCACTCACTGAAAGTTGTAGAAAACGAGGATTAGAGACAGTCCAAAGATTCAAAGTCTCTGCATCATTTAGAAATGGTGTGATCTCTGCATCATTTTCGTATGAGAGCCAAGGATACAATGGTCATAAGGCTCGATGTTGAAAGTCGTATGAGTGTTGAAGAATTAAGTTCGAATAGTGATGCGTGAATCAAGCAGAAAAATAGTCAAAGGCCTTGAAACATGGATTTGTGATTTGGATGGCTTTCAATGACAGCTCTATAAGCTGGAGCTTCCATCGAGAAATTTTTGTTCATTCATCTCTCCAGTTCTATTT
Organism: Pinus albicaulis; assembly: GCA_034641835.2. Lineage (NCBI taxonomy): Eukaryota > Viridiplantae > Streptophyta > Pinopsida > Pinales > Pinaceae > Pinus > Pinus albicaulis. The sequence goes on from CM076577.1 coordinate 361,267,229, forward strand.
CCGCCTCCTATCTCATCTTCTATTCTTTGTAAGTTTGATGTTGCTTCATATCATTACACAAAATAGTGTGTGTAATTTTGCACTGTGCGCAAATTGTTTAAGAATCAGGAATCTGTAAGCAGGCCATCTATTTCTACGTTAGATGAACGTAAGTGAAGGTACAAGCCTCATTGCAAACGCAAGAACGTAAGTGATGGAGCCTATGTGAAAGCGATGCAAAAGAGACGGTGCAGCGATGCAGAATAGAATGTAAGTGGGGTTGCAGGTGATGCAAAGGAAGAGCGTGGGCTATGGTGTAGGTTTGATCATGAATGCTGCTTGATAAAACAAAGGGTAAGTGAACACACATTTCATAACTAGTGTGGTGTTGTATTCCATGTAAAGAGCTATTGTAGAAATTGCATGTGTTTAACGGTGGTTAACTAAAAAATTCACAATTGCGTTAGCAGCAAAGCAAAGGCATGCTAATTAGGCATCCGTTCATGTATGCCAACACTACTTGTCAGGTGATAATCCATTAATATTTATGTGGGAATTTTCATCACAATGCACATCGTCATTGATTGTGTGTTGGCATTGATAATACAAACTGAAAATCAGAAATAGAGAGATAATAGTGTGATATATTGAGGCGTTGTGGATACTGTTGGGTAACTCTGCATCGATTGTTCCCTATTGGAGGACTCAACCGAATGTGACAGGAGCTGAGACCAACGGAATCGTGGTGTGTGGCTGTTGGAATCATGGAGACCTACTGATTGTTTAGAGGAGTTGCAGCTTATTAAGCATTGTGGCATTAGATTGGGAATTGAATTCCAATTAGAAATTTCTATGTCAAAGGCTAAACATTGGACGATGTAGTGCTCTGCTTATTCCCTTGATCAGTACTGTTGGGTAAGTTTTGTTTCTCTCTAAATTTCTTTCTAGGTTTGAAAATTGTAAATATTCTTGAGGAAAAACATTATCCTTGGTGGAATTATTGTTCGGCCTAGAAAAAAAAATCCTCTTTCATCTGGTTCTTGTAGCTGGAATAAGGGCGTTGTTAGATAAATCAAATCCGTTGGTTTCCATACTCCACAAATATTTTTTTCTCAGGTATTTATTCAGTGGTCAAAATATTCTGATTGAAATTTGAAATCTAGTGTGGTATGATGAGAAGAAACAACAATATTGGTTTGTTTGAGCACTGTGTAAATTTAGTTGCACTGTGTAAATTTGGTTGTTGCAATAACCAATCAGAGACTGAGAGAGTGGAAATTGAGTGTCAGAGTTAGAAATATGTCAACCTTAAAGAGGGTCGAAATCATCGTATGAGAGATATTGAAGGCTGAAATAATGTTGAGTACATCATATGAGGGAAATTAAGAGGTGAATGATGCCCAGTTCAGTAATCTTAGAGGACGCGCACTGTAGATTAATGAAGTGCAATAATATTGGGTGCATAATAAATTTGTATTATGATTTTATCTCCCCTGAAAAAAGGTTGTTAATTGTTATGTCATGATCATAACCTCTTCTCAATCATTTGTGGAACCGTGCCATCTACTCTTTAACATCTTCTCGATTGAACCCATGGTCGTTGTGGAAGAGTGTGGAGTTGTGGACCCTACGTGGACCTATGATGCAAGTAATTTGAGGTAGTGGCCTGTACATTTATTTTATTTTGATGAGAGATAATGAGTGGAGATGTATATTATGATGTATATTTAAGTGCTATTTTATTTGAGGTTCTTTGAAGTGGACTTGAAGTGGGAGAATTAATGTACTAGTGTCAAAGTTGAAGTAAAAGGTCTGTATATCATGAAATAAAATGATTCTAGTACATTAAGGTCAACTTCAATTTTTTTTATGAGAAGATTGTGTTTCAAAATTGAAGAAATGGATCAATCAAGTGAGTTTTTCAAGTCAATTAAAGTCCTTGCCCAATTTGAGTGTATCTTAATAAAGATTCGATGCCAATTCCAAAGTCAAAAAGTTGTAAATGAAGTCAAGGTTTGAATGTAATTGGGTGCATGATCAGTGGAGCCTGACACCCAAAGAGTTGGTCATTGTAACACAAGAATTAATGCAGTTGTTGTTTGCAACAAAGAGGAGCAAGAGAGTTTCCCAGAAGATGATTCCAAGACAGAGAACCAAAAGATACCAAGCGCAGGAAGAGAGCTTTCATTGTTAGATGGTAAGTAGGAAGGCTTACTGAAAAGGGGATTGAATGAAATCCACAAGTGAACGGATGAAGTTCACAAAGGAGGAGAGGATGATTGTTGATAGTCATTTTAGAGGTTCTGAGAAAGGCCACAACAGAAGGAAGAAGAAGGAAGATGCCAAGGAAAATGGAATATGGAAGCAGTTGACTGATGAAGAATATGAGAGGGGGAAGGCTAAGATAGTAGTTCATCTTGAGTTATTGATGGAATTGTTATAGAGAAATAATAAAGACTAGAGACATGGTTGGACCATGAGGAAGAAAGTGAAATGGAAAAGACTACAAGTAAAGAGGAATAAACAGGTAAATATGTAGTTAACAAAAGAGTTGAGGAAGCTCAAGCAGATGATGAGTGTGCAATTGAGATGTGAAGAACTCAGAGAAGCTGAGTTGGAAATGGAAGTTTCAATTTATGGACTAGAATAGGATGAAATTTTGGTTGAAGAGGATAATGAGAAATATCTCATGGACTATTGGAATAGTCCAGAACAATTTGAAGATATGTTGACAAGGGAAGTAGATGAGGCTATGAAGCCTTGTATTTTTAAATCTCATAGTTTGTGTATGTTTTTAGGATGTGCAGAAGATGATGGACAGTCTGGTGAAATTTTCACAAAGATGAATGAAACTCTTGAGGTTAGTTATGATGGAGAATGCCTTGTAGAGGAGGAAGGTATTGATTTATTGCAGTAGAAAGAATTCATAGATGAATTCTTGTTTGGTGTAAGACAGCCAGTTGAAGTTGTTATGGAGCAGAAGCATAAGGAAAATGTCGTAGTGATATTCCAAGGAGTTAAACAAATGAATTTGTTTAATGAAATTTATGAAAGAATTTTGCAATGTGATAATACAGAAAACATGATAACTCGGGAGGATTTCTAGAAGAAGAATGAAACTGAGAATGAAGGTTGTGGTGAAATGTTGGAAAGATTTCACATGGAAATAGATTTCTTGGAAAGATGGCTGAGGGAACCTAAAGGAGATGTGAATCTTGCAAAACTTGATAAAGAAGAGATTGCAGTTACCGTGTAGGATAAAGATGAAAGAAACCAACAATTCAAAAGAGAATTTACTGAAATCCAAAAGGACTATGATGGGAGATTGGTACTTGAATCATCAAAAGAGGCCAAAAGGTCTTGTATTTGTAAAACTAATAATTTTTTTATGAATGCAGGTACAACACCGGATGATAAATTTGTTACTATAAGGACAGTAAATGACTATAATTGTGATCAAGAAGAAGTTCTTGATTATTCTTCATTTCAGAAAGTTGAGTGTTCAACGCAATTGAAAACGAAAGCATAAAACAAAGAGGAATTACTCTGAGGAATTGGTGGAAACAATTATTGTAAAGCCTGATGGAATCCGATTGACAGAATGAGTGATGTTGGTAAAGTTGATGTAAAGCCAGTTGGAGATTCTTTCAAAGCCTGGAGACTAGAAGAATGGGTATCAGGGTTTCTACACAAGTCTGTAATTCCCGAAATAAAGATGGTGTGGTATGGAAAACTGAGAGTTACATTCAATAGTGTTCTGAAAATACTATTATGGGAATTCTATGCAGAATTACAAAATGGAGTTGATACTTTAAAGGAACGATAGAAAAACATAATTTGGAATCCTCGAGGTAGCAAGTCATTGAGACTTGTGCCTGTTGCATTATTACAGAAAAGTGATAGACCTCATAGACAGGAGTCTATGGAAACTTTTCTACATGGGGAGTCCGATACAAGAGAATCCTACTTAATTGTCATTTTGTATTTGGGTGATTTAGGGGGTCATGTGTTTTTTTTAATTATTTTATAAATTATGCATATTTTAAATAAATTGCGAGGAAAATATGAGTATGAGGTTTATTGTAAATATTCTCTTAATAAATTGAGAATATGAATTGGAGTTGAGTTGTATATATATTTTAGGGATTATGAACTCCTTAAATGGAATTTAGTTGAGTCAAAGGAGGGATAAAGCTATTTTAGAATTTGGTTGAGTTATTTGTGGAGGAAATCATGGATTCAAATTAATCCAGAATTATGTATAAATATGAGCTTTGTGTGAGGATGGAGATAGAGATATAGAGAGAAATGGTGTGAGAGTTTATGTAAAGGGCGAAAGCCAAGAGGGCAACCAAATTTAATATTCAGCCAAATAAGAGTTTGACACAGTAGTTTATTGTTGTTGTTTTGTGAAATCATTTTGATCCATTCACTCTCTGTTCAATTATTTACTTAGCCTTTGTTACATATTGTATACATTAAATTATACAGTAGACAAATATCATCGAATTTCAGGTGCGAGATGAACTGATCGGAATCAGTTCCAAAATTAGAACGTAGATCCTAAAGAGATCGCGGAGCGAAATTGCTCTCCCGTCTAGTTGACATCGCTCTACGCCTGGTTAAGTCTGGTGTCTTAACTCATCACATGTTAAATCTTGGAAATTGCTGGGCGAAGTCTGAAAGTGGAGTAGCAACAACGGTAAATAGGATTTTGCAGATCCAAATATAACTTCAAAAAATGAAAGGGAGTTCGCACTAAAATGTGTGTAGCTGCGATGAGAATAGGCGCACACCTGTGCGATCATAGCACACACTGAAAGTTGCAGAAAACAGGGATTAGAGACAGTCCAAAGATTCAGAGTCTCTGCATCATTTAGAATTGTGTGATCTTTCCATCAAAGCAAAAGCTCTTCTATCCCAATGGCTTTGTGAGGATATATTTAAATAGTTATATTATTATTTACAATTATAAACATAGGTATTCTTCTTATTTAATAAATTACACTTAGATTAATAATTTTATGATACTATTTTAGGTAAAATTTAGGTAATAAATTAAAAAACTCAAGATTTATTTATATAAAATTTTTTTAAAAAATTATACAATATTTTTTTTTTATTTAACAAATTACGAAATTAATATAAAAATTAATAAAAAAATTTAATTTTTTTTAAAATAATAAATATTTTTTTAAAGTATTATATTTTAATTTATTAAAATTAATTTCAGCACTTAGGGTTTATAATAAAATAAAAATTTTAAAATTTTTATTTATTATTTAAACTAATTTTTTATAAAGAATTAAATATAATTTATTTTAAATAGATTAATAATTTGTTGTCAACTTCTCTCAAACATCATAATCCTTCACTATTTATATCTTGACCTTTTGCGACCTTCTTTCATTCTTCATTCTTCTCTTGAAGATGGATCTCCGTTGGGATTCTAAACGTCGACCAATGTTTTATGATATTGTGGATAATCTGGATTCTGCAATTAACAATTATAATTTTATTTTAAATTATTATTATTATTATTATTAATTATAAATATAATAAAAATATTAATTAAATAGATATACATTTAAAAAAAAAAAAAGTGAATATAAATTTTTAGCTATGGATATTTTTAATCTGTAACAAATTTTGTTACAATATTATGAGTTAATATCATACTTAATTGATTTTAAATGATACATGTTTATATGTTATTTTCTTTTTAATTAATCAATTTTAACAAAAAATTAAAAATATCATAACTATTTTCAAGATAAATTTCAACTTTTGATTTCTGTAGATCACTTTGAATATTCAATAATACTCCATAGAGGTTAAACATGTAACATCTACCTGATTATTATATAATTAAATTAAAATTTTGGAAGTCCTGTTCCAAATCAGACATGTCTATCAGTATTACTATCTATAATTATTAGATGGATGGTACTGATTTTATCTCCATGAAATACTCTAAAATATTCATAGTTATACACAAAAATATATAGTTGAGATTGATCTAGAAAGCAATTATGCATTTTTTACATTTTAATTAAATTGATTAATTATAAGATTGTCACATGAACAAACATCATATGAAGTGAGTTATGTTTTTTTGGGCTGTGATATTGATTAACTCCATACATGGTATTATAGCAAAACCTATTTAAAAATTTCAATAATAAAATGAGTGTAATTAAAAGAAACAATCAACAAAAATATATATATATATATATATATATATATATATATATATATATATATATAGAGAGAGAGATATATATATATATATATATATATATATATATATATATATATATATATATATATATAATTTATTTGTACAATTAATAATAATTTAAAGTAACTTTAAAATTTGATTATTTTTTTATATTATTTTTTATTTTAATAATATGAAATTTCCTATAAAATATTTTTATATTTTTATAAATTAGTATTTATCTATAATTACCAACTATTTAATTTATATAAATTTACTAATTATAAAATGTTATTAAAATTGTGAAAATATAAAAAATGATATCCTGAAATTGAATAGTTAACATTCTTTGACATGGTTTTTATCTCTGAATTTCCATCGTTGAAGAAACCAAATCTTGCAGAAAGTGAATAGCACACCAATGTGCACTGGGGCAAGTAACTCCTCCTGCTCGAACCATGCAAGGAAAATAAATCAACCGCGCAGAAAGTAAATTTAACAACTTCACGCAGCAGATCTTCTTTCACTCAAACAAAAATTAAAATGTTGTAAATTAAATCACACTTAGCATTTTAAAACATAAATTACAAGAAAAGAAAATAGAGTGGGGTAACCGTGCTGGGTTGACTAGGCACTAGCCAACCAACACCCTTCCCTCTTATGTAAAAACGCTACTCAGAACTTAGTTAATTAATCAATTGTTCAAACATAAAGGAATAAAATCCATGAAGCATAAGGCAGAGCTCTTCTTATTAAGTCCTCAAAGAAAATACATGCGTGATTAAATATCTAGCCCAGATTTGGGCGACACCAGCAAAACAAAGGTACAACAATGCTATTGTAGCGTCACTCCTCCACTGTCCATTCCCCCTTTTCTTTACGTGCATCATTCCTCTTTTTATATCTTTCATAATAATTAAAAAAAGTTATTTATTTTGCAAGGAATATGAGATTTAACCCCAACCAAGTCTAATTAAAGATTGATACGAATTTTCGAATTCTAGGTTTTTTTCTATAATTCTAGAAAATCTGGTAATTTTAACAAACTTCCTTCAGAGCCCCCTTCGTGTCTCCTCAACCATTGCGTATTTTGGAAAATGGTCCAAATCTTACTCAACTTCCTATACTGGGAAAAAAACCCATGTCGCGGAATTTCTTCGTTCATTTTTATCTACACGCAACCCAAGGCAGAAGTTGGCAGTTTGGAAACTGTTCACTGTGTTTTCCAAAATTCTGGAAAAAAACAGTCTTTTTTATAAAATTTCTTCAAAGATCTATTCATAACTTTTTGAATAATTTGAATCTCAGGAAACGGTTTTGGTTATGGGTACCTGGTTATCTTTGTGAAAAACCCATTTGCTCAGATTTCCATAATTCACCTCCATTTTCATAAAAATCGAGGTCAAATGTTTCCATTTAGAAATTATACATATTTTCAGCAGACTTAGTGATTTTCAATGTTGGTGCAGGAATGTGTTCTCGTACTAGTGTAGGAACGTGTGGTGCAGGAACTTCACCTCTATCAGAATAGGCATATAACCAACTTTGTAAACCTGAAAGCGCACAAACTGTTATTAAATATGCCTTTAATGTTTAAATCTCATTACAACAAAGGAACAACAAATAATTACTTATTATCTTCGAGAATGCACAAAACTATGACAATGACTTATTCAAGCTAAACAAAAGCATGAGTGATTTCGAGTAAAAGATGATATAAAACAAGGCAAAACAGAGGCCCAACAGACTTAAAGTCAATATATCACCTAGTTTGTGTCATATAAGAAAATACTTGAAAGACCTCCTTCAAAATAAAGAAAGAAAGATTTGTATGAGTGGTTAGTCATATCATTTGGTTTATGCAATGCACTAGGTACATTTATGATGGTAATTAATAATAATTTTTTTTTTTATAGGTTCATTTCATATTCAATATTTGGATGATAAATTGGTATGAAATGCGTAACAAACCTGGTAAAAAATATATGTAATCAAATTCATAAACGAAAAATAATAACCATGGTCATAGGACATGTATTCCAAGCTGAACGTTGGGTAAAAAAATAGTGACATGGATCACTTTTTATTAATTAATGGCTATGGAATTGGAAAATGAAATGGAAAATGCTTTTGAAAGACAAAGTGGCAATTAGTGGCATTTATTTATTAAAGTAATAAAAAATGGGAGGAAACGAAGTTAAAAGGTTACGGGTTGCATGTGAGGAGAAAATTTGTGGAAAATAATGGAAAAATGAAGAAAATAGAGGCCTCATTAATAAAAAATGTTTCTAAGGATCAGTTCACAAAATTTTGTCAGTTTTTGCTTACAAATCTCTCTCTATTACCTCTCTCATACTCTTACACACATATTTCTCTTGGATAAATCTTGGAGGAGTGTTTCATACATGGTATTTGGAGAAATAAGGAAGATAAAGTGTAGGAAAGAATAAGAGGACATCAGGATCAAAATCTAAATTGAGTTTTTCATGCAGGTATTGAGCTGCATGTATGAATTAATTGCTACTTTTCGAATGTATGGTATATGCATGTGGTTCCTTGGTTATGATTTTTCATTGGCATGGAGTATTTATAGGATTAAAATTTTCTTTTCCTAACCTTCTCATTTATTGAGTAGCCATGGTGTTGTGGGTTTTACTTTTTTTTTCGTTGGTTCTCATTTTCCTTATGGTTGTGGGTTGAGTTACCAATTCCTGAAAGCCTTGGTTGGACAAACACTCTGGAGTCCCTTTAAAAACTTGGGTTGAGTTACTAGTCCAAGAAGCCTTGGTTGGAAAAAAACTCTAAAATACATTGGTGGGTTGTATTGCTATTGGAAAACCACTCTGGAATCTTGGTAACAATTGCGGGTTCAGTTACTAGTTGTAGAAGCTTTCGTTGGAAAAAACGCTTTGGAGACTTGGACAACTTGGGTAGACACCGATATGATGAAGGTTAATGATGTCCAACTATGGGGTGGAATCACTACTTGAGGTTTGAGGTGTTTTATCCTTTAGAACCCATGGTTTGGTTATGTTTGATTTTTTCCACAAGATCCCACATTCATGCTTTGAATATGGCGTGTGGATGATTGGCTGAAAGAAAGATTTGTTTCAGCCCAATCTATGGTCGATTTGTATGTGGAAGTCCCAAACCTGGTTTCATTTTGCATATGTTAATAATAGTTTATTCCTCCTATATTTTATGTGAAAATATACTTGCTCATATGTGGTTTTCATGGTTGGTATATGTTGGCTATTTCTGTTAGGTATATGCTAGTTATGAGGACCTTTATGGCATACTTGATGTATGGTTCTCATCATGTTTTTATTAGAAAATGAATGAGAAATAAATAGATGACCTAATATATTATATTGGATCTATTGTGATAAGGCATCAATTATTCTCTATGATTATTAGATAAGTATGGTACCTTTAGGCTCATATATGTTGTTATGACCTATATTACATTCTTGTGACATGTTTCATGAAATTACTGTCATAGATAGTAGGGGTAAGATCAAGTACTTGTATCAATTTTTGCATTAGTAACCTTGTTTCAATATTATCTACCAATTCTGAAAGTTTCATGAAGTTCTGGGTTTTGGCCTGAGAAATATCCATGAAAAAATGGATCAAAATCTAGGGTCATTGGATCAGAACTGGTGAAAAAATCCACAGTCACTAGCATGCCTTGTTGTGGGAGAAATTAGAAGGCCTCACTCGCATGCGTGGATTTTCATGGGATAGGATGAGGGTCCAGATCATCAAAGTGTCAAGTGGTATGAAGGCTCGATCACTTGGAAGGTTGGATTGGATCCTTGAGCTTATGTAACATGTGTGGAAGCTCGGTTTGGTTTGATTACATTAGCTCCAATTACTTAATTGTACTTGGGTAGTCGAATCACATCATAGTAGCCTCTAATCACATGTTTACCCCAACAGAGTAGTTAACTTGGGTAAATGTTGGAAGGGGGTGTTAGAGAGAGGTATCAGAGAATGGTTCACCCCTTGGACTGGATGGGTGGTGGGTTGGTCACACATATATTTTGGGGGCATACGTCCTCCTTATTCTTGTGGTATATGTTCTTTTTGTGTATGAATGGTGGTGGTCGTGGTTGCAGTTGTGTATCCATGTGAAAGTTGATGGTATCAATGTTGGATGTGTTTATCATGAGTATGTGTGAGTTATGCACTAGTTTTGCATGTCAGTTTTCGTATGTATTTTGTATGTATGTGTATCAAGCATATGTCGTTAGGCATGCATTTTTTTAGAGGGCATTGAATTCGTGGCGTCATGTATGATAATTGGATTATGATTCAGAGATGATGTTTATATATTGTTACTGTTATGCTTATACTTGTGTTGTGCTAACCTGCTTGGTCTTTCAAATGAGATATCCTTCCCAAACTATAATGAGGTTCTTTGTTTTGTTTATGATTTGGTTTAGGTGAAATGATATACCTTCCAAGAACAGAAGAACAAAGATGGCTAGAAGAATGGTAGAATACATTTCATGACAATATTTCTGTCGATCATATGAGTAGCATGGTGTTAGGAACTCTTCTTACATAACAGACACATTGAGAAGTTCAAAGGAAGAAATAAGTAGTTTCAAAGAAGACAATAATATGATCACTCAGGCACAAAATAACAAGGATAAGTTAATATATTCATCCTTCAGAGTTTTCCAAAATTTCAGAGACATGGACCACTTCAAATCAACCATGGGAAATAGGATAGGAAAAATGGAGCATAGGGTACCAAGTCACATAGTGGGAACATGTAGTATAGAGATGACATGATGAAGGATGGAAGATTCTTGGATACACCTAATAGGAGAGAGAGTGGACATGGGATTTAATCTAGTTATGGTTGAGACAGGTATCATGGTCATATTTTTTTATCATCCTTACAATAGGAATGACAGGGGATATTTTTCGAACGAGTTCAAGAAAATAAATCAACCTACATTCGAAGAGGAAATGTAGAATTGATAGGATTCGTAAGTGTGGTTTCTTGGGATGAATATGTTCTTTAGGTTTCATGATTAATTTACAAACATGAATGCTAAAGTATATATATTCATTCTTAAAGGTAAATAATATATTTTGTGGGAAGATGTAAAGAATGTCATAAGTATTCACGAAGAGAATTTGACATGGATTAAGTTTGAGAGACTATTCAATAAGAAGTACCTATCATAGAGATATTATGACAATAGGAAAAATAAATTATATGAGCTACAGATGGAATCTATGACCGATGAGTCACACACTATATTATTCTTGGAGTTATTGATGTTTTTTCCTTATCTGAAGGAGGAAAAGGTCAATATTGAGAGATTCATTCATGGATTTTCTGTAGCTTTCAAATATAGGATTGCGTTTGATGAGCCTAGATCATTGGAGGAGGCCATAATGAAGCTAAAACATTGTTATGAACAATGAAATCACATATCTGAGAATAAGTAGTACTAGAAAGATAATGCAAATGATAAATGAAAATGAGATAAGAATTGAACAAGGCTTCATGACACAGGTAACAAAGAAAATGAAACACCACATAAGAAGTCCAATGTATATTACAAATAACATGAATTTAGGTATGAGGAGTAGTAAAAGAGTGCAAGTTCGAAGCCTTTACGTTGTTGGACTTGTGGTAAGGATCATTGCACAAGAGATTATCCACAACATTACGGTAGTAGAATAGAGATCTATAGTTCTTAAGAGGCATAGACTATGGGGAATGTTTGATAGAGTATTCCTCGAATTTGTGCAGTGTTGGATAACAAAAAATAATACCATAAGGCATCCATCGTTGATATGGATGGTAACCTTTGTGATCAAGTTATTTTTATTTTTATTGACCCTGAATCTAATTATAGTTATGTTAATCCTAACTTGGTGGATAATTGTGATTTTAGTAAGGAAATGCATTCAAAGTCTTAGTTAGTGAAATCAAATATATGTACTACGAAAAAAATTCATCGTTGGGTAAGATATTGTGCATCTGAATTGAATGGTATGTCTACATCAATGAATTTTAATGTAATTATGTTGGGATCATATATTATTCTTTTGGTTATGGACTAGTTATATCTTCATAGGAATAAGGTGGATTGTTATGAAAAGGACACTAATGTTTGGATGACAATGGGGAAGAAAGATTCTTCGACACTAAGAAGAAGGAAACATCAGTTAGAATGGTGACAACTATGAAGGCCATGTGTAGTTGCAGTAAACGATGTGTGTTATTTGAAGTACATATTGCCAGTGAAAAATGTAAGGAAGTTGATGCTATAGATGTTTTTGGGTACCCATTTCTACAACAACTTCAATATGTGTTCCTGGAAAATATTTTAGATCTTATACCTAATAGGGAAGTTAATTTTTTTATTAATTTGGCACCATGGGAAGGATCATAATTGGAGGCACCGTATAGGATAGGAACTCCATAGTTAGTAGATTTGAAGATGCAGTTGAAGGAAATTCTTGACAAGGGATATATTAAGCCAAGTGTATCACCATGGTGTGCACTAGTGTTTTTCATAAGAACAAGTATTGTACTCTTAGGTTATGCATCGATTACAGGCATTTTAACAATTTGACAATCCAGAATAGGTATTGGTTGCGAAGGATTGATGAAATTTTTTATTAGTTCAAGGGATCATCAATGTTCCCGAAGATTGAATTGAGATAACGATACCATCACATATGCATAAAGGAAGAGGATATTTATAAGAAAAATTCGAGGACTAGGTATGGGTATTATGAGCTTTTTGTATTTCCTTTCAATTTGGCTAATGCTCCAACTAATTTTATGTGTTTGATGAATAGTGTATTATGTCCTTATATGGACAATTTTTTTACTGTATTCATTGATGATATATTGGTATATTGTAAGAATGAGTAAGAGCATGGCAAACATTTAAAAACAATATTGAGATTTCTCAGAGAGCATCAATTTTTTTCCAATCTTATAAAATGTAGTTTCTTTCAGACGAAGGTACATTACTTGGGACATGTGGTTTCCAAGGAAAGCATAGTAGTGGATCCGAAAAAGATAAAAGACATCATGGAATGGGTAGCTCCTATGAATGTGGATAAGCTAAGGTCATTTATGTGTTTTACAGGTTAATACACAAGGTTTATCAAGAAACTAAATGATAAAAAGCATAATTATTTGAAATTTGACCTTGAGTTCGAAACAATCATACATGCATTGAAGATGTGGAGGCACTATCTTCGTGGAAAGAGGTTTATACTAATGAGTGATGAAAATGGATTGAGGTATTTATTTGACCTATCGAATCTGAATGTACGGAAATTTATATGGTTATCCATGATCAATTAGTTCTATTTTGAGATAAAGTACATTAAAGGTAAAGAGAAAATGGTTGCAGATGCTCTTAGCAGGAGGATATAGGTAAATCACATTGCATCTATGAGATCTTATGGGATGGATTTATAAGATAAGATATTACAATAAGATGAGTAGAATAACATACATATATATACTATGCATAGGTTACAACAGGGTACAAGTGATCAGGGTGTGGACGATCATCTCAAAGTAGACGATTTGGTCAAGTTTAGTGATAGGATATATGTGCCAAACAATAATAAGGTGAAGAAGAATATATTTTGAGAGTTTCACATGAAACCATATTTAAGTCACCCAGCTTATGAGAATACATTGGCAACAGTGAAGAAGTTATACCATTGGCAGAATCTAAAGAAGGAAGTCACACAGTTTGTGGCTAGGTGCTTTGATTTTCAATAGGTAAAAGTAGAGTGTGAGCATCACATTGGTATACTACAATAAATTTGAATTCATAAGTGGAAATGGGAGGTCAGTTCTATGTATTTCATCACAGGTTTTTCGAGGACATATAGAAAACATGATTCTATCATGGTCATGGTAGACAGGTTGAAAAAGGAAATGCAATTCATTCCATTAAAGTATGCATATTCAACTAATGATGTGCCACAATTATTCTTTAGATATGTGGTGAGGTTACATGGTGTTATAAAGAAATTCTATCAAATAGGGATGCTAAGTTCACTTATAGCTTTTAGAAAGAGTTATTTTCATGACGATGTACATAGTTGGCCTTCAGCATAACATATCATCTGCAAACAAATGGATAGATAGAGAGGGTCAGTAGGATATTGGAGTACATGTTGAGGATGTATCTGATGCATCAACAATGAGAGTGGCAATAGTATCTACCACTGGTTGAGTTCGCTTACAACAATAGGTATCAGAAGTCTCTAAGGATGAGTCTGTGTGAGTAACACTATGAGTGGAGTTGCAATGCTAATATATTTTGGAGTTATCCCGTCAATAGGGCATTGATTGGAGTTGACATGTTGGCATAAAAGGAACAAGAAATGAAAGTAATTAAGAAGAATTTGAATTTTTCATAGGAAAATAGAAAATTTATGTATATCAGAATAATTTGTTTAAGGAGTTTCGGGTTGAGGAATAAGTATACTTGAACATCAACCCTACGAAGAGATCCCGAAGGATCAGATAATGTGCCAAGATAACACCTCAATATTGAGAGGATTGGACCAGTATCCTATCGACTTGGACTACCTCTGACAGTGAAAGTCCATCATGTTTTCCATGTGTCATTACTTAAATAGTATGTTAAAGATGTTGATCATGTGATTGACCGGTATGTATTATAGGCAGAACCAGAAGGATAATTATAGTGATAACCTCAATATATTTTTCAAAGAAATATTCTCATGCTATGGAACCGAGCAATCGAGTAGGTTAAAGTGATGTAGAAGCATTTTGCGCTTGATGAAGCTACATGAGAGATGGAAGATCAGATGTGGGCTATGTATCCTCCTCTATTCGGTGGTTGAGCAAATGTTTTTGGTATACATTTTGGTGTGTTATTTTGGTTTATGTAAAAATATATGTGGATATAAATGTCACCATGATATGTGTTATAAAGCTCCAATAAGTGGTATGGGTGTCATGTCATTATGGTTTCCATGTTGTTATGTTTTTCATGTTGGTTTGAAACTTAAGAGGTTGATCATTGTAAATACTGCAACGAGCTAAGTTATAAAGCTCCATGGGAAGTATTTTCTGTTTTGATCATTCGTGTTGGTTGTAGGTGTCATTGAACGTGGAGGATGGTTTTCCCCAATGGGGGACGGTTTTGCAACAATCATGGTAAAAAATCCATGTAATAAAGTTAATAAAGTAAAAATAATAACCATGGTAATGGGACACATATTCCAACCTGAATGTTTAGAAAAAATAGAGCGAAGGGTATCCTTTGTGATTAATTAATGGGTATGGAAATTAGTAAAGGCAATGGAAAAGGCTATGGAAAGGAAAAGTGGAAATTATTTACATTTATTTATGAAAATAATGAAAATGGGAGAAAAGGAAGGTGAAAGGTCACATGTTGCATTTGAGGAGGAACATGAAGGAAAATGAAGGAAAAACAAATAAAATAGATTTCTCTTTAATAAAAATTATTATAAGGATGATTTCAAAGAATTTTGTTAGTTTTAGCTTAGCACTCTCTCTCTATTTTCTCTATCATACTCTTGGACACTTGGAGTTTTATTTGACCACTCTTGGAGGAGTGTGGCATACTTGGGATTTGTAGAAAAAATTAAAAGGAAGAGAAAGAAAGAGAAATAGGACATCGGTTTCAATAGATACAACAAATTTTCCTTATAGGTACCCAGTTTCATGTATGATTTACTTTCTAGTTTTGGCATTCATAGCATAGGCATGTGATTCCTTCATTATGATATGTCATTAACATGGATGATTTCCTAGATTGAAAGTGGTTTTTCCTAGCCTTTCCCTTTCGTGGATAAGCATGGTGTTTGGGTTTTGCTTTTGTTTTCTTGTTGATTCGCATGTTCCTTATGTTTATGGGTTGAGTTATTAGTTCCTGGAATCCTTGGTTGGACAAATTCTCTAGAAGCCCTATAAAAACATGGGTCAAGTTACTAGTACTGGAAGCCTTTGTTCGACAAACAATATTGAATCTGTTGGTGGGTTGACCTACCAATATTGGAATGACTGGTTGGAAAAGCACTCTTGAAACCAGACAATTGTTGTCGGTTGAGTTACTAGTCTTGGAATCACAGGATGGAACAAACACTCTGGAGCCATGGACAACTTGGGTAGAGACCGATGTCCTAAAGTGAGGTGGAATCACTTGTTGAGGGTTGAGGTGGTTTGGCCTCTCGAAGCCCTGGTATGGTTAGTGATGTCCTAAAGTGAGGTGGAATAACTTGTTGAGGGTTTAGGTGGTTTTTCCTCTCGAAGCCCTAGTTAGTTTATTTTTATCTATTCCATGAGATCCCACATTCATGCTTAGACTATGGCAGAGGGGTGATCAAATGAAAGAAATGTTTGGTTCAGCCCAATCTATTATTAGGTGGTACGTGGAAGTCTCAAACATGGTGGCATTTTTCATATGTTAATAAGAGCTACTTAATCTTATATCTGATTGGTAAATATACCTGTTCATATGTGGTTTATATGGTTGTTATATCCTAATTATTTTTGTTTATTTTACGTTGGTTATGACAATGTTCCATAACGGACTTGATGTATGACTCTCATAATGTTTTGATTACAAAATGAATGAGAAATGAATAGATGACCTAACAAATGATATTATAGCTATTGTGATAAGGTATCAATGTTTCTCTACGATTCTCAAAAGTTATGCGACCTCTATGCTTATATTTATTGTTATGACCGTTAGATTACATACATGTGACATGTTTGACGAAATTATTATCATGGATAGTAGGGGTCATGGACAAGCATGGTGTTGTGGGTTTTACTTTTTTTTTTTCTGCTTGGTTCTCATGTGTCCTCATGGATATGGGTTACCATTACTATTTCCCAGTACCCTTGGTTGGAAAAATGGTCTAGAAGCCCTATAATGACAGAGGTCAAATTACTAGTACTAGAAGCCCTGGTTGGACAAACACTATAGAATCTATTGGTGGGTTGAGATAGTAGTACTGGAATCCATGGTTGGAAAAATTCTCTTGAAACCTGACAACATTTATGGGTTGAGATACTAGTCCTAGAAGCCATAGTTGGAGAAAAAACATTCTAGAACCCTAGAAAAATTTGTTAAAGACTGATCTAGTTATGGTTAGTGATGTTCTATCGTGAGGTGGAATCACTAATTGAGGGTTGAGGTTGTTTTTCCTATTGAATCCTTGGTTTAGTTTTGTTTGATTTGTTCCATGAGATCCCACATTCATGCTTGGAATATGGCACGGGGGTGATCAACTGAGAGAAATATTTCGTCCAACCCTAATCTATTGTCCGGTGGTATGTGGAAGTCCCAGACTTAGTTTCGTTTTGCATATTTTATAAGAACTAATTCCTCTTGTATTTTATTGGTAAACATACCTATTCATATGTGGTTTCTATGGTTTTTATATCCTTTTTATTTGTGTTTATGATATGCTATTTATGAGGATATTTTATGACGAGCTTGATGTATGGCTCTCATCATGTTTTGATTAAAAAATGAATGAGAAATGAATAGATGACCTAATAAATTCTATTGTGGTTATTGTGATAAGGTGTAAATGCTTCTCTATGATTCTCAGATAAGTATGACACCTATGTGCTTAGATTTATTGTTATGAATTGTAGATTACATACATGTGACATGTTTGATGAAATTATTATCATGGCTAGTAGGGGTCACATCAAGTACTTGTAAAAATGTTTTCATTAGTAACCTTATTTCAATATTATTTATCATTTTTTAAAGTCTCATGAAATTGTGGGCAGTGCCCTCAGACCTATCCCTAAAAAAGTGGCTCAGAATCTAAGGTTGTTGGCTCAGAAATAGTGAGAAAATTCCATAGTCACTGGCACACCTTTCTATGGGAGAAACTAGAAGGGTTGAGTCAAATGCATGGCTCGTCATGGGAGTGCATGAGGTTCCATATTAGAAAATTTTCAAGTGGTCTCAAGGGTCGATCACTTGGAAGCGTTGGTTGGCTCCTACAGATTTTCTAGCATTTTTGGAAGGTTATTTTGGTTTCATTACACTAGTTCCACTTCGTTAATTGTACTTGTGGATTAGAATCACATCATAGTATCCTATTGTCACATGTTTAACAAATGGACTAGTTAACTTGGGTAAATGTGGGAAGGGGGTGTTACACAATGTTTCCTAGGAGGAGCACATATTACATTTGATGCAAGAAATAGAGATATTAAAGAAGCACCTATTTCTCACAAATCCCAAGAAGCATGATTTTGCATAATTCTCTCTAGTGAATCTAAGATATGTGATAGTTTAGGGAGAGTTGAAGAGATATATTTCCAATATGGATGTCATCATGAAATGGTGACTGCATTCTAATGTTATTAGGTCATTAGTTTTATCAAGATAACATATTACCTAGGGAAATTCATTTCCTCTTTCCTAGCAATAGTAGCACCCATACACATCATAAAAATGAGTGGCAAGAGTTTAAAGTGGGGCAAGGATTAGAAAATATCCTTTGAACAATGAAATAATAATATCAAGTAAAGATTTATTCTAGCATTACTAAACCTAAAATATGCCTTGGAAGTAGAGAAAGATGTGAGAACATATTCTATGGAGGTGGTGTTGGTGTAGGGAAGAGGGCCTTTATGTCACCGTTATGATGTATTTCATGGGGAAATTCTCAACTACCATACCTTTAGGAAGGAGATTTATGTGCTATCTCAAGTTAGGAAGAAGTGCAAACACTATATCATGGGAAATGGGATAGTAATTTACACAAATCATTACTCATGGTCGTACCTAGAATTCCAATGTAAGCTACAAAATAAAAAAAACATTAAAAATGGATGAGGTTTGTACAGCATTTCCATTTGTTGATCAAGTATGAGTGGACAAGTACAAATGATTTTGTTAACATGGTTTTAGAGCTACCCACATCAAGGATCACACCTTTCAAGTCTTCAATAAAAATGGACCCTCTAACCCATAATGCATATAAAGAGGCATATTCAAAGGATGAGAACTTGTATGAGCTTCTTTAGTAGTTTAAAATTCAGAGCCATGTGCATGATGGTGATGACATAGTTGAATACCATCTCTAGGTTGGGTTACTAATGATTGTCCAAATTAGCATATTTTCAACACCAATTTTTAACACTTTTGGTGACATTTGTTCACTTTACATCACATCTTTATGCACTTTTTATCTACTATGACTACATTCCTGGTGTAGGTATGACTAATCGATTTTTTCACCAATTTTTTATTTAGTCTTATGCATTATACTATGAAAATTTCATATTTCATACTAATATTGTCAGAGAGAAGTAAAAGGATGGGTTGTAACTCCTCCACATAGCTGTAACTCCACAATAAGAACTACAACCCCACAAGCTATGATTGGTTGAAGTAAACTCTATTTTGTCTCACTACCACAATATATATATATATATATATATATATATATATATATATATATATATATATATATATATATATATATAGATATATATATATATATATATATATATATATATATATATATATATATATATATATACAAATTTTCCGATACTCGCGTATCCTGCAACATGCCTAGGATGAATGAAGTTGTTGCAATTCATGAATGGCTTCACTTTGTGTTGTTGCAACTCATGCTTCCACAATTTCCATTGTTTCAACTCCATCACATTACAACAACTCAACAATAAATGTTTTAGTTGTACAACTCACATGTGTTTCTCATGATCGAAGGTGACATAAGCAATCGGGTAATAAATTATGAAGGATAACTCAAATTAAAATGTTGCCCAAATTACGTCAGATAGATTTTTCCTAAACCATACCAACTGTGAATGTATTGTTGTAAGAGGATGTGTGTAACTAATTCACTAAAGAAAGTCATGAAAGCTATCACCTAGTTTGGAAATTTTTATTTTTGTATAAATACTTAGCTTCCATTGAAGCCATAGGGAGGAGAAGAAGGACATAAATTATTTCCAATTGTTGTATAATTTATGGTTGTTGTAAGAAAAAGAATATTTTGTTCCATTTGTTTAATTCTCATCTTATGGTCATGTGATTGAAGGTTTTCCAATACAATTTATAAGTAGGCAGGCCCCTCTCCTTAGGTTGGTACTACTAGGTAGCATTGGTATCTAGCTTAGCCTTTACCATTCTAGTTAATTTAAACTTTTTTATATTGCTTCTACTCAAATCTTTACATTTCACCATAATTATGTTAATATTTTTTGGCTACAGATTAGGATTTTCTTTGTTAAAGCATAGTTAGTTTCATTTTCCTATGATAACTATACTCTTTACTATTATAAATACATTAATTATTTGTTGTGGAATTTTTGGGTTATCTCATTATAGAAACTAATCATAAGATTAATATTTTATAATGGATATGCTTCTTTTTCATCAATATAACTGTTGGTGTTGCAACTTTGTTGTAGCTAACTTTTACTTTGTTTTCAACGATAGCTGGTGATTAATAATTGTGTTGTGTTTATCGGTTGTTTAATCATCACAAATTGCATTCTATGCATGTTCCACTACATCTTTGTTACAACCAACGAAGAATATAATTACACTTAAATAGGTCACTCTTAGTAATTTATTTGTTTCCTTCTCTAGAATTTTGATTTACTTTTCCTACAATTTACTTTCTGATAAGTGTGATTCATTTCCTACACGTGTGGTGTGAATTGTTATATAAGTGACCTGTGAAAGCATCCATATTTTTAATGTGATGACCATTATGTTACTACAAATTCATGACACATAATATATTGTAGTAACATGGATTATGCATGATAATCTACAAGATCGAAACAAACCTTGGATTGAAAAATTAAATGCACATCTCATGAATTTCTCATTCTGATAATTAAAATTAATTGAAATTTATTTCAATTACATTATAGCATAAGTAAGTTACCTTTTCCTCTATGCAAGTGACAAAAAATTATTAGAGAGGCTCACAGCTCGAAGGTTGCAGGCAGATTCAATGTACGGAAGACAGTGATCGATTTGTAGAGGAATGTGTATTCACTTGATATGTAAGAAGAGGTAGCTAATTTCATAATAGGATTCAGGTTTTGGTGTACCAAAAATCGTACTAACATGAAGCAAGGTTTATGACATCACTTACCTATACCCCCTCATTATTGGAAAACATTTCCATGAATTTTATGGTAGCCCTACCAAAAACTAGGAAGATACATGACTATCTGCTCTTGGTAGTTAACAAGTTCAATAACATGTGTGTTCTAAAACATTGTAAAAATGTTCTAACGTGTTGTAAAAATACCATCAATGAGAAAGAAACAATTAACTTGTTATTTGGACAAGTTTGGTTGTACTTTGGGATATCAAGAAACATTATTTCATATATGGACCCAAGATTTCTTAGTGTAATTTGGACTACTATTGTGGGAGAAAATGCACATGAGGTTGAAAATGTCTACAACATTCCATCGAGAGAAATATGAGAAAACACTAGTAATTAAAAATTTGGTGCAACTTTTGAGTGGTTACAATGAAAAGCATCCAAAAACTTTGGATGAAAATTTGAAAATTATTTTGGATATTTTCTACATTCTACTTTTGATATTTCATATGGGAAAGAAGGAAGAGAGAGGGATAATCTTACAGGGGATACCTTAAGGGAAAAATATTTCTTAAGAATATTAGGGAGATCCATCTATAGGTATAGGAGACACTACATAAGTCACATGAAAAGCACAAGGTTAGGAATTATTAGCATCGAATAGAGAAGTCCTTCAATGTGGGGAAAAAATTATGGTTACTATGAAACAATTAGATATTATAGGGTCCTCATAAGAAAATAAAAAATATATAATATGGGCACTTTAATATATTGGAAAATATGAGAGATAATTAATATAAATTGAATGTACCACCATACACGAACATTTTTTCAGTGGTGAATGTGGATAATCTTAAATTGTATGAGCCTTCAATGATAGATTAGGAAGAGGAACAAGTCCTACCATGTGTAGAGAATTTTGCATTAGATGGTTAGGTAGAGTTACAAAAGGATACATTTTGGAAAAAGAGCTACAAAATAAAAGAAAAAGGAAACAAGACCTTTGGAAAAATGGGTTGAAATGATAACTTCTAGGGAAACCTAAACAATACACCCAAAAGAAGGTGGACAAATATTTTTCTCATCTCATTAAATATAATCTATAAGAGACAAAAATAATTCTAAAATGAGGAGGTTTTATCTACAATGGATCATTATATTATTTCTTATCAATCTTCATGTTTTTAGAGTGAAAAAGTGGAGCAGTCAACTCACAAGACCATTTTGATTAGTGTGTATCAGATCCGAAAATTGATGTTTGAAACCTTCTAGAGGCATCAAACAAAACATTTTTTGGGGGAAAAAAATGTCTCTTAAATGAAACACCCCCTAACACTATTCTACAAACAAATACTTGTCCACTAGTGCAAGAATCACCACAATGAGAGTGTGTATGCAAAAATTATGTCACCCAAAATTTGACCTTCCTATTTTGACCACCAAGATTTGAGAGGATGCCACTTCAACCCCCATAATGTATGCAAAATGCGCTAGCCATGTGATCATGATGGATAAGTGATCAGGTGCTCATTATTTAGCCCAAAAATCAAAGCTTTCATAATTACTTGAAACTAGGACAACAACGTAGAGATTGTCACCAGGATTCCAACACACTCTCAAAATCCGAGTTCGTATGAGTAAGTTATGGCATATTGTTCATTTTATCAACAACTAAAAAAATTGAAAAATTGGACAGGGTGTTGATATGGCAGCCCAGTCAGCAAAAATGAATAATCTAGGAATATTCTTTAGGTTTCTGCCAGTGAGGCTGTGACAAGTGGCATTTTCGGATTTGCCAATTTGGACTATGTGCGTGAAATTTATCTAATATTTTTCAGGTGGGAATTTCAATTTTTATTTTATATATATATATATATATATATATATATATATATATATATATATATATATATATATATGTTTTATATTTAATGTATATATTATATTAAATATTGTACTATATATATATATATATATATATATAGATAGATATATTATTTAATTATTAGAGATTTGAAATATTATGTAATACCCATATATATTTCATAGTTGAAAGTCCACGTATATACGCATATGTTAAAGAATTTACAAAGGTCCGATTATATGGTTTGAGCCATCACCCAAAGCATGGGTTATATCATATAACTGTAGAAATTATACAATATGCATGTATATTACCAGACTCCTCTGATCTAACAAATTAATCTTATCTTAAGTACAGAATCCCTCCACTTAATTCTTTGCGGAAATTAAATAGCCAATTTCAAAACACGTATGAAGTAAAATCAATCACACATAAAAACAATTGTCTAACATGAAAGCTTAAAGCTAAAAACCCCAACTATCATGTATTATTTATATCAATGGAACATGTAACAATCTCATAAAAATCTTAATACATTAAGCTATCAGTACAATCAACAATCATTACACATGCATCTATTTTTAGATTAACGATATATAAATAGACTTCGCCCAATCTTCTAATAATAGAATCTCATCTATTTTTCCAACTTGATCAACCATCTACAAATAGCCTCCTGCTACTTATAGAGTATGCTCACCATGTCTAAAAATAGACATACACCTAAAAATAGCCCGTGGGCCCCACTTAGTGAAGGTGCTTAATTTTCACTAAGCTTATCATCTTGTCGAATCTCAACAATAACAAATTCCAAAGTCCTTTGAATTAACACATGTTTTTGTTGAAATAACGCACCCAAATCATGGGTTATATCATATAACAAAGTCCAAATTCTATTGAATTAATACATGTGTCCATTGAAATAATCCACACAAAATCTTGGAGTTTTGGGAGCAGGGTCAATTTTTGAACCCTGGATCTCCATCCCACAAAGCCACCCTCTAACTATTATGCTAGCGGTGGTAGTCATTTAATGAGTCCATGTCGAAGTGTATCTAACCGTCATACAATGGATCGGTGGAGCATGGAGAGGGCTAGCTTCGCAAGTCAACCCCTCTTCATGTAACCATATTAATATGACTAGCATCGGGGCCAAACGCTAATTGTGCTTAGCGCTAAGCATATAATTAATGAATTCAATTTAACCTTAATTAAGTGCAATTAACTTAGCGAAAAATATGGTGGAGTGAATTTTTAAGCAAATTTCTAAATTTAGCCATGCTAATTGGCAGAGCTTCAAGATTTAGTGGAGGAAAACTAGGGAAATTTGTTTTTTCCATAATGGAGGCAATATTTGACTAATTTTTTTAAAATTAATAGTCAATTTTAGATCATTTTTGCATTCCAAAGACAATGTTACATGTTTCAGAGACTAAAAACAACTTTTATAGGTGATTTTTCTACAAGGAAGTTCAAGGGAGGCTAGGGCCACCAGGGAAGGAGGTCAAGTCTGGACCAGCCAGAGTCAGTTTTTAGTAAATGGACTGTCATTTTTAAATGATTTGCATGTTTTGAAGGCAGTAGAACAAGTTTCAGGAGAAATTGATTAATTTAAACATCACTTTTGCTAAATTTTAGCTTATACAAGAGCCCGAAGCTATGGAGCTGGACCGAGGAGATGTAGCCTAGGAGGGGTGAACTCCATCATCAAAAAATTGTGTGGATGGCTCTGTTTATGTTTTTATATACATGTTTATGGTAATGTTCAATTTTTACTTATATTGTTTATTTGTCATTAAATTCAACAAAACGCAGAAGACAATTTCCTATTTTGACACTCACGTGCACCAAGGAAACTAAAGCACCATAATCAAATAGGAATCAAATAAATTACAATTCTGAACTGGTAATTAGCACAAAAACACTAACATATTAAGTTCAGTTCCATAAGACCATAAAAGAGTCGATATTGCAAGTCTAGTTATGAGTTGAAGGAGTCAAACTTGACTACTACTAGGGGTATTGAGTTGTATTATAAAGAGGCCACTAGAAAGAAGAGAGTTCCATTATATTCGAGTCATTTTGTTCCATAAATCAGAACAATAGCAGAGAGTGGATACATAGAGATAAAATAGAGAAGGTTTGTGCACTTAGAATCCGAGTGGCCTCAAGTCTCACTTCTTTATACTTGCATTCATTTCCATTAAAAAGGAAGAAAATAGAACAATGTCAACTTTTGAAAAGGAGTTTTATGTGAAAAGAGTTTGTTAAGTCGTATCAAATTGTTTCTTCTCTATTTTATATGTTTTTAATATTAAAAGCATACAAATAATAACTTAGAAAATTCACAATCCTAAGAAAAATAACTCTCCTCCTATAGTATTTTAGTATAAATTTATCAAATCTACAAGAGAAATTGCACATAAATAACCACTTACTTTAAAAATAAACCAGGCTCATATTTCCCCAATTTTGCCAACAGAGTTTGACACCACATTTGACACCGTCCAAACTGAGTTAATCCTTGATTACTAACACTATCCAACTATAGCTGAATTTAATGGTTTACACGTTTACATATAATGCCTCAATTTATATATTTATATGTATGCCTTATATTTTTTTCTTATAGCCTTAATTTAATTAGACTATTTTTTTGCCATAAAATCAAAAAAGTTTCAGCTATATTTTAATAAAATATGGCAGATTTTGTAAATCCAAATTATAGCTATAAAACTCTAAGATTTTGGGTGCCCTAAAAGTTTTTGACTGTGTTGAATACATTTCCATAATAAAAGATATGATTCAAACATTACTAATACAAAATTTCACTTTTGACAGTTAGAGCAAGTCTTCCACCTCCATAGACAACTCCATTTCTGTGGTTATGATGAAGACAACGTTTCACATCAGCATTTTCCATCTGATTTTTAATTACGGAGAATGCTAAAATTTATTTACCTCCAATAAACATATAAAAATTGTTAAATCAATAATCACCATGTATTGAGTCATGCTGTAAATTCACAACAGGACATTAGTACGAAGAATTTCTCCATTGTAAATCGTTAAAAATTAAACAATGACCATCGGTCAGGAATTTCACCATTGTAAATTGTCAAAACCTCAGGAATTTCTACATTGTCAATGGTTAAAACTTAAACAATGACCATCACTCATTTCAATAGTTATCGTGAGATTTAACATATATATAAAAAAGAAAAAAAACATCAAATTGAGGACGTAAGAGAGGCGGCATTAGAAATTAATTTTCATCCATATAAATATATGGAGAGCATCGCGAGCATCACAACATAGCCGAAATGATATTGAATGACAACCATTTATGAAAATGAATATGAAAGCACCAAGGTACAACATAGGGGAAGTTTTTCCTTTCCCAGAGATAAACCACATGGGAATTTTGAAGCTTAGGCTCAGTTTTAAACTCATATGAGATCATCGATATTACAAAATTGTTAAAATTTTGAGAATTCCAAGTGGAGAGAATAAGCTCTCCTTGGAAACACAGAGAAATAAAATAAATTGATAGGAGACAGAGTTTTCAGACTTTGAAATAAAATTCTATTACTTTCAAAAACTAATACAAATCTTCCTCTAAATAGAGGGATGAACAACTACAGTGACTGCTGCAGACGCAGTGCACAGAACTTCAAAACAATGCTCTCTGTCTCTCTCAAAAACCGCACAAAACAGTGCTGTAATGGTCTTATTGTGTTTTCTCTTGCCTGCGGGCTCTTCACACAGCGGTTCACAATACAATACAGTAATTACATGACATGCGCGGGCCTTTTTCACTTTATATATATGGCGCGGCGGTCATAAAACATAACAATAACAACAACACATGTATAAAACAAAATAACATATGCGATGGGTAAATAAATTTAAAACCCCGCAACCTTTGTCAACATATAATATGTGTGGACCCCGCTGCGGTGACGTCAGCATTCCGAGGGGGTTCACAGCTCCTGCCGCAGTACTTACCAGACCCTCGCGGAATGCTGCCACGTGGCCTTGTGGACCCACGGGCCTCCGCTGCTGTGGGGGCGATTATATATATGTTTCAATATGTTAAACGTTCCGCTTTGCAGAACTCTCCCCATCTGCAAGACATTTGATTAATGCAATATGAGATTTCGATTGGATCGCATCGCATCGCGGCTTCATATCAACAAGACACTTGGTTTATAATATATGCATTGCGATTTGTGATTGCGATTGTATCGCATCGCATCGCAGCTCCATATCAACAAGACACTGCTCCAAAATAACTTTGCGATTCCGATTGGCATATAAATGGTGGGGACCACTTGTCCCGCCAATTCAAAAATAAAAGGAATTTCGCCTATTAAAACAATTTCCATTCATTCTAGTTGGTGAGGACTTTAAAGCCCGAAACGACTGTTTTTAATTTAGTCTGCTCCTCCATAGACTGGAATTACGGGAAATCTTCACTCCGCTGCTAGACGGCTCTGTCCATCACCAAATTAAATTTCTTCTCTACTGTTGTGGCTGCGGCCCATCAAAAATTTAATTCTTCCTGACGGATTCTCCATTCTTCTTGAATACAGAGTGCTACGCACTCAATCTCTGTTTCTGTTGCTGTTGATGCCTTTGTACTTTGTTCTTTGTTCTTCCTGCCCAAGGCACGGCAGGTGACTTTAATATTTCAACACTCCCCCTTAAAGTCAGCTGCTGGGTTATCCATCATACCCAGGCATTTTCTTAGAAATTCAAATGTTTTCTGTCCCAATGGTTTAGTTAAAATGTCTGCATATTGCTCCTCTGGTTTACAATGCTGTAAAACAACTTCACCATTATTCACCAATTCTCTGATATAATGATACTTTGTGTCTATGTGCTTTGTTCTTTTATGAAACACAGAATTCTTTGACAGTGCAATAGCTGAGCTATTGTCACAATAAATCACAGTGCCCTTTACCTGTTCTTGGCACAAACTTCTCAACATCCTTCTCATCCAAATTTCTTGACACGCTGCTGTTGTAGCTGCCACATATTCTGCCTCTGCTGTAGATAATGCTACAATAGGTTGTTTCTTGGAAGCCCGTGAAATGGCTCCTGAACCCATATGAAAAATATAACCGGAAGTGCTCTTCCGATCATCTAAACTTCCAGCCCAATCACTGTCAGTGTATCCAACTAATTCTTAATTTTCTGAAGTAGTATATAAAATACCAAATCTTTTTGTTCCTTTCACATACCTCATAATTCTCTTTGCTGCTTGCCAATGTGCTTCTTTTGGCTTCTCCATAAATTTGGAAATTAAACTAATAGCGTGCATAATATCTAGCCTAGTTGCAGTCAAATACATGAGGCTGCCAACTATGCTTTTATACAAACATGGATCGAAATCCTTGCTGCTGTCATTCTTACTCAACTTCAATCCCATTAATGTGGGAGTAATTGCATCTTTGCACTCCTGCATGTTGAATCTTTCCAAAACTTGATTCACATACTTTTCTTGAGAAATAAAAATTCCTTTTTCACCTTGCTCCACTTCTATTCCCAAGAAGTATCTTAATAAACCCATGTCAGTCATTTCAAATTCATCTTTCATGACTGTTTTAAAATTTTCAACAAGGTAATCATCATTACCTGTAAAAATTAAATCATCAACATATAAGACAACAATCAATAACTTACCATCCTTTTCTTTGATGTAGAGGGTGGTTCTCCCTCACACTTTTCAAATCCATTCTCCAATAGATAAGAATCTATTCTGCTGTACCACGCTCTTGGTGCTTGTTTCAGCCCATAAAGAGCTTTCTTCAATTTACAGACCTTATGCTCTTGGCCTTTCTTCTCATATCCAAGAGGTTGTTCCACATATACCTCTTCCATTAAAACTCCATTTAAAAATGTGGATTTTACATCCATTTGATATACTTTCCATCTATTTTGTGCTGCTATGGACAACACTGCTCTTACCGTCTCCATTCTTGCAACTGGTGCAAAAGTTTCTTCATAATCAATCCCTTGCTTCTGCTTATATCCTTTGACAACAAGTCTGGCCTTGTGTCTTTCTATTTTTCCTTTAGCATTGCTTTTGGTCTTGTATACCCATTTAACTCCAATGACTTCTTTACCTTCTGGTAGATCAACCAACTCCCATGTTCTATTCTTCTCTATGGCTTTAATTTCTTCATCCATAGCTTCTATCCATTTTCTATCTTTAATAGCATCTTCAAAATGAATAGGATCATCAACTTGAAAATACAAAGAAAATAAGGAATTCATACCTTCATCTGCTTCTCCTTGCTCATAGATTTCTCTAAGGCTTCTGAATCTTGTTCCTCTTTCACTTGGTGTAGCCGTGCTTGATGAAGCACTCGATTCTGCTCCTTGTAGTGTACTCGGTGAACCACTGCCGATTCTTCTCAAGGGTGTTCTTACTGCCGCTTGAGGCGTCCCTTGCTGGCCTTGCACTGCTGGAGGTTGTGCAATGGATGGGTTATTAATCTCAACCACATCTACATCATCTTCATCATGAGATAAACAGTTTTTGACATTGATTGTTTTCTCAATGCTTCCATCCCACGCTTCCTCTTCGATGAATTGCACATCTCTGCTAATTACAAAATTCTTTGTGGATGGGTTATACAGTCTGTATCCTTTGGAATCTTCACAATATCCAAGGAAAATGCACTTCTCCCCCTTACTATCCAACTTATTTCTCAACTTGTCAGGAATGTGTGCATATGCCACACATCCAAAAACTCTCATGTGGGTGACTCCCTGTTTTCTGCCACTCCACGCTTCTTCTGGAACTTTGTTCATCACTGCTTTTGTAGGGCATCTATTCAAAATGTATACAGCACAGTTTGCTGCTTCTGCCCAATACTCATTCGGCAAGTGCTTCGCCTTTAGCATACTTCTCACCATCTCCATTATGGTTCGATTCTTCCTTTCAGCCACTCCATTCTGTTGCGGCGTGTACCTGGTGGTAAACTGCTTGTGTATGCCGTTCTCTCTGCAAAAACGCAGAAATTCCTTTGATATGTATTCTCCTCCTCTGTCAGTTCTGAGGACTTTAATGTGCAGTCCGCTCTGTTTTTCTACAAGAGCTTTAAATTGACGAAATTTCTGAAAGACTTCACTCTTATATTTTAAGAAATAAACCCACACTTTTCGTGTGAAATCATCAATGAAAGTCAGCATGTAATTGCTACCCGAAACAGATGCTGTTTGCATCGGCCCACATAAATCTGAGTGGATTATCTCCAAAGGTGCTTTCGCCCTTATGCTTTTCCCTGAAGGAAAATTTTCTCTGTGTTGCTTTCCCAAGATGCAGCCTTCACATAGGCTGTCAGGCTTTTCAATCAATGGTAAACCTTTTACCATTCATTTTCTGTGCAGCAAATTTAATCCTCCGAAATTTAGATGTCCAAATCTCAGATGCCATAACCAATTTTCATCTTTCTCTTCCTTCTGGAAGGCCTCTTGAGTTACAGCTGCTACATTCTTTCCTTTTCCTTTCAAGTAAATGTTGAGCTTGAGTGGAAACATTCTATTGCTGTTCATTTGAATTTCAGCAATAATTTTCTTACTTGGAGGAATATCTTTTATTGTGCAGACATCATCTTTGAATATAACATTGTAACCTTTTTCTATGAGCTTCCCAACGCTCAAAAGATTACATTTCAGACCTGGAACATAATACACATCAGGGACAAACTTTTGCTCCCCATTCCTTGCTCGAATACTTACTCTACCTTTCCCTTTGACAAAGATTTTAGTATCAGTCCCTGTGGTCACTTAAGATTTGACTTCTTCATGAAGATTGGAAAACATTGCTCTGTTTCCAGTCATGTGATTACTACATCTAGAATCTAAGAACCAAACATCATCTTCTTTATCTTGTGCTACATTACAAGCTAACAGCACATTACTTGGGTTCTTTTCCTCTTTTGCTACATTAGCATTCTGCCTATTCTTCATGTCATTTTGCTTCTTTCTACATTCATTGGCATAGTGCCCATATTTCTTGCAATAATGACACTGGACATTGGATTTTTCATACCTCTGTCGATGAGCATGTTGGTGTTGATGTCCATCCTGCTGGCTATTGCATTGGTCATGGCCTTGACTTTGGCTGTTGATCCTTCCATGTGAATGTGAAGGGCTATTCCTTTCACCTCTATTCTGACTTCTGCCTCTTCCTCTTCCTTTTCTTTGACCTCTTCCTCTTCCTGAAGGCATCTCGGTCTTGAAGGCGTGCTCAAGATATGAGTGTTCATCTCTGCTCAATCTTTGTTCATGAGTTATCAGCGAGGCATGAAGTTCATCCACTGTTAACTGTGAGAGATCTTTGGTCTCTTCTATGGTGGTTACAATAACATCAAACTTTGAGGGTAAGCATCTCAAAAGTTTCTCCACAATCCTTCTTTCTTCAAGAGTTTCTCCATGGGATCTTATCTGATTTACAATCCCAATCACATGTGTAAAGAATGTATCAACACTGTCTGACTCTTTCATGCAAAGAGTTTCAAAATCTCTTCTCAGCAATTGAAGTTTTGTTGTTTTAACTTTCTCCATACCTTGATAGGCTACTTTCAGAGTTTCCCATGCCTCCTTGGATTTCTTAGCTGCTGCTATCCTTGGAAACACACTCTCATTTACAGCTTGATACAAACAGAAGAGAGCTTTAGCATCTTTCTTCCTATTGTTCTTCAACACATCTTTCTCTGCTTGAGTTAAGGCATTAAAAGCCTGCTCATCAGCTGGTTCTGTGAAACCATCTTCTACTAGTTCCCACAAGTCTTGTGAGACAAACAGGGCTCTCATGGTAATGGCCCAATAATCATAGTTCTTTCCATTAAACTGTGGAAGCTGAACACTTCCAAGATTCATACCAGTTCTTGGTCCATCCATTGCTTCTTAAACTGAACTCAGACTTTAAACAAACTGTCTTTCCTTTACTGAAAGAACAAACTTCTTTAAACAATAAACAACTGCTCTTTTATCTTTGAGAAATACCTGACCTTGACTTCTGTTGAGATTTTTTTTTTTTTTTTCACGCTGCTGGAGAGAAACGCTGCAACAGGTCTTCTTCTTCAGCTTCTTTGAACTCTTCAAAGAGCCTAGACTAGCTCTGATACCATGTTGAAATTTTGAGAATTCCAAGTGGAGAGAATAAGCTCTCCTTGGAAACACAGAGAAATAAAATAAATTGACAGGAGACAGAGTTTTCAGACTTTGAAATAAACTTCTATTACTTTCAAAAACTAATACAAATCTTCCTCTAAACAGAGAGATGAACAACTACAGTAACTGCTGCAGACACAGTGCACAGAACTTCAAAACAATGCTCTCTGTCTCTCTCAAAAACCGCACAAAACAGTGTTGTAATGGTCTTACTTTGTTTTCTCTTGCCTGTGGGCTCTTTACACAGCGGTTCACAATACAATACAGTAATTACATGACATGCATGGGCCTTTTACACTTTATATATATGGCGCGGCGGTCATAAAACATAACAATAACAACAACACATATATAAAACAAAATAACATATGCGATGGGTGAATAAATTTAAAACCCTGCAACCTTTGTCAACATATAATATGTGTGGACCCCACTGCGGTGACGTCAGCATTCCGAGGGGGTTCACAGCTCTTGCCGTAGTACTTACCAGACCCCCGCGGAATGCTGCCACGTGGCCTTGTGGACCCACGGGCCTCCGCTGCTGTGGGGGAAATTATATATATGTTTCAATATGTTAAACATTCCGCTTTGCGGAACTCTCCCCATCTGCAAGACATTTGATTAATGCAATATGCGATTTCTATTAGATTGCATCGCATCGCGACTTCATATCAACAAGACACTTGGTTTATAATATATGCATTGCGATTTGCGATTGCGATTGTATCGCATCGCATCGCAGCTCCATATCAACAAGACACTGCTCCAAAATAACTTTGTGATTCCGATTGGCATATAAATGGTGGGGATCACTTGTCCCGCCAATTCAAAAATAAAAGGACTTCTGCCTGTTAAAACAATTTCCATTCATTCTGGTTGTTGAGGACTTTAAAGCCTGAAACGACTGTTTTTAATTTAGTCTGCTCCTCCGTAGACTGGAACTACGGGAAATCTTCATTCCGATGCTAGACGGCTCTGTCCATCACCAAATTAAATTTCTTCTCTACTGTTTTGGCTACGGCCCATCAAAAATTCAATTCTTCCTTATGGATTCTCCATTCTTCTTGAATACAGAGTGTTGCGCACTCAATCTCTGTTTCTGCTGCTGCTGCTGCCTTTGTACTTTTTTCTTTGTTCTTCCTGCCCAAGGCATGGCAGGTGACTTTAATATTTCAACAAAAATGGTGAATTGTTCCAAACGAGAGGAATCTCATCAAGTGTTTCCTCATTCATCAGGCTGGGGGAAATCATGTCCTTGTTAGTGTATCCTTTAGAGAAGCCAGAGCAATATTCAGTCAAATTTGCAGTACTGTTTCTCATCATCGGCAGTCATGGCAATAAAACATATATTGGCGATTTTCTGTTGCCACTTCAGCCGTAATTACCTCAGAGGATAATCCCCGATCCACTGGACCGGGACCAATTTGGGTAATATCATTGAAAAAATCCTGGGTGGGCAAAATCACGTCACTGAATATATTAGAGAAGCCTGAGAAATCTTCAGTTGAAAATTTTATAGTTTCGTTTTCCATGATAGGCGGTTGACCACTTCGGGGACTATTACGTCCGAGGCTAGACTCCTGTGATACGGTTTCCTCTTCTTTGATTTATGGCTAGGTTTTCCTGTTAGTCTCTAAACCAGAGTCCGAAAGTTTTCTGGCTCAGTTTTGATAATCTTGGGTTCATAAACATGCACTACACGTACCTTTGGAGTGATGGTATTGTCGACCCGAAAATATTTTCTTGAACTTCCTTCATCCTTGGCAGCAGAAGAAGAGCTGGAAATCACATTAGAGAATTCATTGGCAGCCAACATGGTATGAGATTCTGAACCAGACTTCGGTGAAACTTCTCTCATCTTCGAATGTTCCATAACCCTCCTACTGTTTTATTTTCTCCCTGGTCAAGGATAATTAATCCCTCCCTTATGCAAGTATGGCCTCAATGGTTTAAATTCCTCTTGGTGCTAGTATGGGAAAGTATATCCTCCTTTGGATTAAGGTCTGATAGATTGCTCTCAGCTTGACAATAAAATTCACTAAGCCCATGAAATTTTCAAGTTAATCCGAAGATCAAATCTTCATTTCCAATTCAGCCCTCTTCGCAGGCTTTATAAGTGAGCACCATTGAAGCTTCAGTTGTTGAACCAGCTTCCAGTTGGCGGATCAAGAGTCCACTGGAAAGACATGGTAGAAGAGGCCAGCTTCAAACGCTTTGAATTGTTCAATTACAAGAGTCGAAACTAGTTCGACTTCTTTTCCCTTCTATTCTTTAGATATATTGTCATGGTTGAATTTATCAAACTGTGAGTATGGGACAGAGTGAACCATGATCCCATTGATTCGTTCATGCAGAAGTTAGGTTTACCAGTGCTGGGTTAGATATTGGAAATTGTTGGCCCCATGAAGTTTAATAATGGCAGCTCTTCGTATTTGTGAGGACAAACTGTCGACCAGGGGCTCTTCACCATGTCGTCCTAGTCAATGTGTTTTTTTAGTGTCTCGAGTATTTACAAGTGTCACAAGTAATTTTTACAGTATTGACCACTGTCACAAGGTTGTGACAATCCATTATATAAAAATAATGTCCTACCCGTGATTCACATTGTCAATCCATGCCCTCTCACGAATTTTTCATTTTCCTTTTCATATTTCAGAGTCAAATTTTCCCCTATGGAGGCTCGGTATGGATGTTTGCATAGAAATAACTTCCTAAATATTATCAGGAATATTGCATTCCCCTTCCCTATCAATGCTGTTACATGAGATAAATTTATTATTTAATTTTTATTTTTTTAATTAAAGTGATTACCGTTGATTTATTAATAAATTTTTTTAATTAATAAACATAGTATATTAATTGTTAGAGGATTGCCATAAATATCAAATTCATAATAATTAATATAAGTATTAACTGGTTAAAATTAATTAAAAAATGATCATGGCGAGCGCGCTCTGCGCAACTTCTTGAGCTAGGGTTTTTTCCTTAGCGACGGCGCCGACTTGCTGCATGATCCGCTGCACTACTCCCTGTCGACTGTGTATGCATTAGCTCTTGTTCTGCTGATACAGCGACATGGAGCCATCGCAGGGGGAGGCTTTCCAAGCCCCCCCCCACTTGTCACTCCTCTGATGCCCAGACAAAAGCTTCTGACAAGAATCACGCCCCCTCTGGCAATGCTCAAAGCGCGAATACGAGCAGCAACCCCACGGCCACTGCTGAAACCCTGCAACCCACCAGGGAAGACTCAGAAATGCTACCAGACAAAAGTACAGAACCGGAAGGCAATACGACCTCTCCCAAGGTCACCTCTACCACCTGCCGGTCGATTGCTGCAGATCGGCCCAAGATAGATCTCCCCAGCCAGCGGATCAATACCCAAATACAGTACATGTGAGACCATGCACTGATTGGTAAATTCGTGGGCTTTTGGCCCACTGAGAAGGCTCTTCATGGATGGGTTAAGGCCAAGTGGAAACCGAAAGGCCAAGTCACGCTCCAACTCGGTCCCAAAGGGTTCTTCACCGCCACATTCAACTGCCTGGAGGACAAAAATCGTGTCATGGACGAGGGCCCCTACTTCTTCAACTCATCCGGGCTATATCTGCGTGAATGGATTGAAAGATTCAACCCGGACACTGAGGATTTCAACTGGGCGCCGGTGTGGATCAGGCTGTATTCCCTGCCCTTGGAATACTGGGACGAAGAATCTCTCAAAGACATAGGAAATGGTCTTGGAGAATTCATAAAAATGGCGGAGGAAACCAAGCTCAAGCGCTACACTTCCTACGCTTGCATCTGCGTCTTCATGCATCTAGCCAGTGCCCTGCCAGACTCGGTAAGTCTCTATCACGATGACTTCGAATGGGTTCAACCCATAGATTACAAGCACGTGCCTTTTCGATGCATAAAATGCCATACCCATGGTCACCTCTTTCGGGACTGCCCCCTGAATGCCCCTCCCAGTAACCCTTCTGCCAACTCCTCAGCCCCGGATGCGGAGGGCTTCACCAAAGTCCAAAACCATCGCCGCCACTCTAAGAAAACCCCTACATCCAACCCTAATGGCCCCTCCCAGAATCCCAAGCCGCCTCACTCCAACAACCGCTTTGAAATCCTAGCTAATACTGACCCAAACGCCCAGCCTGAGCACACCTCCTCTCAACCCCCGCCCAATGCTGAACCTAGTCCCAGCGCTGCCCCTGCTGGTCACATGGATGTTGATACAACTGCAGCCAATGTAGGACAAAGCAGTCTCGTTGAGGAAGAAACGGAAATGGTGGACATTGGAGAACTAGACATATTTACCCTGGAACAAGCATGCAAAAAAAGGGAATATGATCAGATCTCCGAAAAACAAATCGAAAACCTCACGATGGCACTCTCACGCGTGCAGCAACAGTAGAAAACCCTGGGCATTCAGCAAGGCAGCCCTTGGGATGGCAAAAAATTGTTTAAAGAATCCAAGAAACGAGGTCGGAAGACCGATCTGCAAAGAACTATCCTCGTTGGAGAAATGCTCATGGAATCTGGTAGGTACCCAAAACTTACCAAGTTCTTCTCACCTCGTGAAAGCAGTTCCCAATGAAGCTTGTCTCATGGAATATAAGGGGACTCAACGGCCCCTCCAAAGTCCGTATGATCAAGAACCTGATAAGGATGGAAAGACCCCAAGTCTTATTCCTCCAAGAAACTAAATGCAACAACCTCACTCTAGGACCCATTCTTTCAAAGGCCTGGCGGGGCTGTAAATCTATGGCAGTCGACGCCTCTGGAGCCTCTGGAGGACTAGCAATTGTCTGGGACCCAAGCACTGTATCCATAAGCGATGCTCATGCAGCACACAACTTAATCCAAGTTACTTTCCACATTCTGGGCACCAACTTGCACGGCCACCTCTCCAATGCCTACTGCCCCCAAGACATTGGTAGGAAAATGGCGTTGCTGGAAACTATTGAGCTTCTCAATTCCAACAGATCTCACCCTCTCTGGATTCTAGGGGGGGACTTCAACATGATAACCTGTCCCGAAGAGAAAAGAGGTGGCAGGGCAAAGATGGATGCGGACAGCACTCATTTCAAAGAGTTCATTCAACGAAACTGGTTAATTGATCTCCCCTTTGCAAACGGCACTCATACCTGGAACAATAAGCGATCTGGGTCACAACAAATCGCTTCCAAACTAGATCTCTTTCTCTTCTCCGACAACGCCATTCACATCGGAGGAGACTTTCAGACTTCAATCCTGCCACACTCTGGCTCGGACCACTGGCCCATCTTCCTCCAATGGTCCAGACCTGGTGATCATGTCAAAAGACCTTTCCGGTTCGAGGCTTTTTGGCTCACGCATCCAGGATTCAGGGAAATGGTCCACTCAGCCTGGAAAGCCTTCATCCCGCCATCAGGTTCCCAAATGTACCAATTTCAGCAACGCCTCAAAGACTTGAAGGCACGCATCAAGGACTGGAACCACTCTACCTTCGGTAACATCTTCCAACAACAAAAACTTATTGAGCAGGAAATGGCTGAGCTACAGTGCCAAATCATCCTAGACGGGCGCAATGAAGCCACCACACTGAAGGAGCAAAGCCTGTGCACACAATTAGAGGAAATAAGGCAGCAAGAAGAAATCTACTGGAAGCAAAAATCAAGAATCAGATGGCTGAAAGAGGGGGAGAGGAATACTAAGTTCTTTCATCGATCCACTGTTCAACGCAAAATGGGCAACCACATAGGCTTTCTCTTGAATCAAGCGGGAGAGAGACTGGAGGACCATCAAGCCATAGAGACGGAATTAGTCAACCATTTCAAATCTGTTCTGAAGGAAGATAACACTGATCGGCAACCTGCCATCACTCGAATACTTCAACACGTGCCCAAACTGATCACGGAGGACCACAACAAACTCCTTCTTTGCCCGGTAACACTCCTGGAAGTGGAGCAAGCAGTGGCTCAAAACAAAGCAGATAAAGCACCTGGACCAGATGGGTTTACCTCCAACTTTTTCCACCACTTCTGGGAGCTTATAAAAAATGATGTTTGGCATCTTGTGGAGGAATCCAGAACCATGCACTGGCTCCTACCTTCGCTCAATGCCACGTTCATCACCCTGGTCCCTAAAGAAGAGCAGGCGGCTACTCCCGACAAATTTCGCCCCTATTGCCCTCTGCAATGTCATCTACAAAATCATCTCGAAGGTCATCGCCAACAGACTTAAGCCGTTTCTCCCCATGCTCATTTCCCCAGAGCAAACGGGATACGTCGAAGGCCGCCAAATTCTTGATGGCATAATCCTCACTCATGAAGTCATCCACTCGCTGAAGCAGCACAAGAAGCCAGGTATGCTTTTAAAAATCGATCTCTCCAAGGCTTTCGATAAATTAAATTGGAACTATATTCGTCAAATGTTAGCTGCCTATGGCTTCAGTCCCACCTGGATCAGATGGGTCATGAGCCTCATATCTTCCTCCTTCTTCTCTGTTCTTGTAAACGGCATTACCTCCCCCCCCCTCTCCCCCTCCCGAGGTATCCGGCAAGGAGATCCCCTCTCCCCCTTTCTTTTCGTTCTCATGGCAGAAGGTCTCAGTCGCTGCATCTCCCATGCTCTTCACATCCGCCGCCTCCGAGGCATTGCAGTCCACGGAGCCACTCCTATTACCCATCAGCAGTTTGTTGATGATAATATGCTCTTCGGTCATCCTTCAGCTCAGGAAGCCCTTACCTTCAAAGAACTGCTTGACCTTTTCGCTGAAGCCTCAGGCATGAATGTTAACGCCTCAAATCACAAATCTTCTTCTTCAATACTGCCATACCTATCCAAAACCGCATTGCCAGAATCCTCAACTTCTCTATTGCAAAACTTCCTGATAAATACCTTGGTGCTCCTCTGACTGACTCTGCTCTCAAGCACTTGGCCTGGAAAAATATTCTCTCCAAGCTCGAGGCCAGACTCTCCTCCTGGACCTATCGCACTCTCAACCTCCCCAGTAGACTCATCCTGGTCAAGGCGATTCTTCAAACCATGCCTCTATATCTCTTCTCTGTGCTTGCAGCCCCAAAATGGGTCCTTAAGCAGATCAGAGCGATCCAACGACACTTCCTATGGGGTGCTTCAGGACACAGCAGGAAATGGGCGTTAGTGAAGTGGTCCACGATCTGCAAACCCAAGAGTGCTGGAGGCCTCGGCCTTCGCGATCCCCAGCACAGCAATGAGTTGATGGGAGCCAAGATATGGTGGCGCTGGCTATCTTCACCTCAGCGCCCATGGGCCCAGCTCTGGACGGCCAAATATGCAAATCATCGCCCTCACTCTGAGCTTATCCGACTCTCTGCAGTCGACCCAGGATCGCTAATCTGGAATGCAGCCAAGCAAATACGCCACTTAATCTAGGAGCACATTTTTTGGGAGGTATGTAACGGCCACACAGCCTGCTTCTGGACGGACTCATGGCAACAGCAACCTAAGCTGCTCTCCATCATCGATCCGCCCCTTCAACCTGATCAGATCGACACTATGGCAGCTCCTATCTCTTACTTCTGGGAGGAGGACCCTAGTCATGGCTACCGATGCTGGAAATCGGTAGCTGCCTGCCTGAACAATCAACAGGATCAGTCGGTCTCTGCTCTGGATGCAACTTTGAACAGCAGAAAGATCAGACTCTCAAATAAACAAGACATCCTTCGCTGGGGCCACTCTTCAAAAGGGGAGTTCACCATTAAGGAGGCTTATGCTATTATAACTCAGGATCAGGATCCTCCTGACCCTATTTGGAAAACGCTCTGGGCCTCCCCCACTTGGCCGAAAGTCTCCACGTTCCTCTGGCTGCTCTGTCACAAAAAGATACTCACGTAGGACAATCTTCTCAAAAAAGGATTTTCTGGACCTTCAAGATGCCCCAACTGCAACAGCCGAGAGGAAAACATTGCTCATCTCATGATCCAGTGCCCTTTGGCGGCCTTCTTATGGGAGAACATCAGCGCTTATTGCAGAAGAGATGGTAGAAGCTCAGAAGACTTAAACACTATCCTTCGCAACTGGGCTTCGGCGCCCTATCACAGCTCCATCCTCAACACCCTTTGGAAGCTCATTCCCGGAATCACTCTATGGACCATTTGGAAGGAGAGAAATAAAAGGATTTTCAAAGACCAGTCCACGCCGCAAGAGATCCTTTGGAACAACCTTTGCAGCAATCTACAGGAGACCCTAGCCCTTCAAAAATGGCAGCAGGAGGACCTTCCAACTCTCCCTGTCGAACAACAAATTTGGAACAGGTGGCAATTCAATCTCCATTCTGACCCCACTCCTACAGGCAGCCGGGGTCCCCAGACGAATACTCCTGACTCTTGGGTCCCTCCTCCAGCTGGCTTTTTAAAACTCAATTTTGCTGGTGCATCCAAGGGTAATCCGGGGGAAGCAGGATTTGGAGGGATCTTTAGAGACCACAAGGGTAACCCTGCGCTCATCTTCTATGGCTCTATAGGGTGGGATACCAATAATTCAGCAGAGCTTGAAGGACTCTGGCAGGGTATGCAGTTGGCCCAAAGGTATAACTTCTTCCCTCTTGAAATAGAGGGTGATTCTCAAATCCTTATCAATATGACCCAGAAGCTCCTCTCCGGCTCCTCTCCTTCTAAGGTGGCCAACAGCTGGAGATTGATGGCCAGACTTGAACTCATAGCTAGCTGGTTGCAGGACAAGCGAGCTATCTGTTTCAGGCACACTAAGCGAGCAGGCAATAAGGTTGCAGACCTTCTGGCAAATTTAGGCGTTGGGAGCACCCAGACTCTCACCGAAGGACCTCTAGCCATTATTCATGATAGCAAACTTCATCAAGATTGCAC
The DNA here is from genome assembly GCA_034641835.2 of Pinus albicaulis. Classification (NCBI taxonomy): domain Eukaryota; kingdom Viridiplantae; phylum Streptophyta; class Pinopsida; order Pinales; family Pinaceae; genus Pinus; species Pinus albicaulis. Next base: position 361,308,462 of record CM076577.1, read on the forward strand.
TCTGTTGGTGCACCAGGATTACAATCCCCCGGTTGCGGGTGATTAAGGGCGTCCAGAAGGATGGCATGCCACGGGAAAGCACGTGGCCTCGCGCTCGACTGCATTTACTCCTCACAGCCATGCTTACTGTGAATTTACTCCACCCAACACAGCATTTAAACTGGTGGGATCGCCGAGGATACGATCCTCCCTACATGAATGCTCGTCTTCACGCAATGTTCATCCGGCTATTCCACTCCCATCTCCGTCTGGTTGCTTTGCAGGTTAATTCCCCTATCCATCTGGTCTGTCACACCCTCCGGCGTTTCATGACTCGGCAGGTTAAGCCTCTCAATTTTAGATGCCCTGCGGAGGCCTCCTCCCCCAGCTTCCGCACGCAGGTTGGCCGACGTTGTCCGCTCACTTGCTGCTTCGATCTTTATCCTGGCCTGCATATCACCCACAATCCTTTCTGCTCTGTTCTGGTCGCTACCTCGTCTGAACTCTGGGATACACTGCCTCCTCGCCTTTTGTCTGGTCCTAGTCTCGACCATTGTCCCACCATGCCCAGATTGCGGCATAGGCTTCGATGCCGTCGGGGTAATGCGCGAGCTTCCTCTGCCAAAAGATGGCGCTCTCCCTCTAGTTCTTCGGAGTCGTCTTCCTCTGCAGATAGTTTCGAAAGGCCTCGAGCGAGGCGCCACTCCAGCAATGTGCTCAGTCGCAATTCCCCTACCTCGCGCAGACCCCGTCCCGGTTCTTCCAGGTCTCCTGCTGTCTCCCGCCCTGTCGCGCCCCTCCACAGTCCCTCTACCGCCATTTTCCACTTTCAAAGTAACACCAACAAGCCTTTGATCATTGCCACGGTCACTGTCTCCTTCAAAGAGGTAGCTGAGACCATTCCCGCCCCTCCGTCTTCCACCCTCCTGAACGAGTCTGCGTTCTCTCCCTCTCCGCTCTTCACTCTCCAGACAGGTATTGATGCGGCGTGCAAAGCTGGAGAAGGTTGTTCCGCCAACCCGCAAGCTGAAGGTTCACAAGAGGGCGTTCAAGATGCTGAGCCAGCTGCAATTCAGAGCAACCCGACCCACACAGATGAAAGCGCAGGATGGTGCAGGATAGAAGAGGAGCAGCCTTCAGGCGACTACGGCCTCTAATTGATCTGCAAATCCATGTAATCCTGCTAGGACTCTTTGATTTTTTGGCATATACTGTTGCTTCAGTTCTCAGTCAAAAACATAGAATGAGTCGGTTTCCCCTCGTGGGCGACTCTGTTTTTCTGTTTATCACTAATATGCTAAAGCTGGTTTCCTCGGAAGAGGCAGCTCTTATACACTGCTCGAGCTGGTTTCCCGTACAGGGCAGCTCTATTTTTGTCATTTTGCTGACAGTATGCCTGTTGCAGGCTAGGATCGCTTTGTACTATATGTTCATATAATAGATTTAGACTTACTTAGAAAAAAAAAAATGGTATTGCTGCTAGAAATATTTCTTGAACTACTACTAATAAATCCTTTCTTTAACTGATATCAACACATTGAAACCTTGTAAATAGTATATGTCTATCCTAGCTTCTAGATTGGATGAGTAGCTATTAAACTAAAAATATTTTATTATTCCTAACAACCTTGAGCTTTAACATTCTGTCTCTTTTTATTTTCACTATAAAAAGTTTGTGGCTTAATCTTTCTAAGCTCTCTTTTTTTGTTCATTTATTTTTATTTGGTGTCTACCTAGGGATAATTTTGGGCTACTCTTGGATTCCTCTCTCTCTATCTCTCACACACATATGGCTTCTTTGTTAAGTAAGTTGGTGACTAATGTTATCATTGAGATTTTGTAGAACATATTTAATGTTTGGATATTCTATTCTTATCCATACTTGTATTATTTATTCCTTCTTATTCATACCTTCAACCCAACCAATTCTTTATTTGTAGTTGCAACTGATTTAAACTCTTTTATAGCTAAGTTTTTAGTTGATTTTGTTCCTCCTATGAATTTATCAAAGTTTAAGTATAAATTCTATAACTTTGCATCTTCATATTCAAACTAATTATTGAACCTACCAACTCCATTATCTATATTAATTTACACTCTCTCTCCATTTACCATACTAATATTTAGACCCTTAACTTCTTCACTAAGTAGAAGATCCTCATGGATCTTTCATGTTTCCTCTTAAACATTGCTTTACAATTTTAAGATTTACTTATATTGGTTTTGATTTTGATTCTATAATAAGTCTATATACAAATAAAGCGGCTAGATACACTTCAATTTTCAAGTCCATACCATTTTTTCAAATTCTAGAAATTATGTACATTGCCAAATTTTTGTTAATTAACTCGCCTATAGATCATTATTCTTCTTCATTCTTAAAATCCTTGAATCATTCACATTAATTTTGATTCTTCATACAAATTTTAATTTCAATTATATTTTTAATGAATATACTAATGCCCCAATTTAATTTCATAGTTAAAAGTTATAGCTCTCAGAAATCACCAAATTTTCCGAGTTTCTACACTTTTTTCACCAGTACACTCAAGTTCAGAGAGCATCCTCTCCTACCTGTAGAAGAAATTATAGTATGAAAATGAAAATAGATTCTATTATATGTAGAGAATATTTATGATAAAAGTACACAACAACTTCCAAATTAGTGATTTCATACTCATTCCGTTTTTGCATCAATATGTAATTGTAAACTTTGTCCTTTTTACACTTTCAACAAAGTTACCAACTTCACTATAAATATTTGAAGATGTTATTTTAGAGGTCACGTTTAGTGGCTATATGTACCCTCAAATCAAAAAGTTTCTCTACTAGTAGCAATCATTTTTTGGGGTAGTTAAAATTTAACTTGTTTGAAATCTTAACATTAACAATGAGACAAAAACATTGGAATTGACCCTTAATTGAAAGGCGATGCTATTAGTAGGACTTTATTTTTTAGTTAAAATTACAACTTTTCAAAGAATAGTTTTGATAATCGATATCACTATAGATTACAAAAATCAATATCAACTCTTCAATTATTATTTAAAGATTTATTATTAATTTATATTTTTTATTTTACAATAAAAAGTAATAAATATTATAAAAAAAATGTTCACAAACAAAAAAATTAGAAAAAGAAAAACATAATACAAAATAAATACATTTAAAGAAAAACAAAAAAAATATTCAAAACACAATTAAAAAAATTTAAACTAGAAAACAATTAAAATACATTAAATTTAGAAACAATTAAAAAAAACTAGAATATAAAATTCATGGTCATGCACATCCCTTTTTCACTCTCTCCCCCCTCATCCCACACTACCCCTTTCCCTCCCTTTTCCCTCCCCAACGGATCTACGCTTGTTCCACCAAATATCCACCTAGTTAACAATAGATTTGAAACCTATTGGTCTCACGATCAATGTATTCCAAACTCTCCCTTAGATCAATGGTATAGACAGTGGAGGCCATTAGGAGGGGAAGGGGAGCGGAAGTGAGGGGGTACAAGAAAGTGGGGGAGGGAGTAGTGAGAGGGTATGTGAGAGCATGGAGGTAGAGGAGGTAGATGAAATATGATTTTGGAATTTTTCTTATCCTTGTTATTATTTTCAAAATTTGAGTTTTTATTTTTAAATCTCGTGTTTACTTTTTATTGCTTAAATATATTTTTTGTTTTTTTAAAAATAATGATTTTATTTTTATTTTTAGTTTTTATTTATATAGTTTTGTATATTTTTAATATATATATATATATCTATCTATATATATATATATATATATATATATATATTATTTTTTTTAAGTGACATTATTATTTTTAATTGTTTGTTGGGAAAAATATTGAGCATGGGGGGTGGGGGTTCGGCGGTGTGAACCAGTGTTTTAAACTAACTACTTTTCATTTTATTATTCTTATTTCTATTTTCTATTTTTCTTTATGCAACTAGAATATGTACATGAGTTAAATCAAAGCAAACTGTGGATATCTTATTAACGAACTCTTCATAAGTTCCATTAGATATTTATCATTAAAAAGTACATTATTAATCTCATTAGGTATGTAGTATGCAGTAAAGAGTAGAAGAAACCATCACACACAGACAACACAAAAAACATGAGAACAACAAGATTTTTAGGTGGAAACCCAATGTGAGAGAAAACCATCACTGATGTCATCTATGTTTTATTTCTTATGATATAAAGAAAATTTACTTCAAATATTATGTTAGCGTAGACTCTCAATAGTACACACGCACCCACTTGGATAAGGCTACAACCTTTTATCATTCTTTAACACCCACTAGAAGGGAGCTAGAACCTCTTGATCTCATTTACTGGTTCCTACTGGAAGGGAGCACCTACTCCATGAACCACTAGAAGGAAGCTCCTACTCCCTCACTAAAGGTTGCAAAACTCAACGCCCTTCATGGGCCATGCTTCATAATATTCGATATTGGTTCCACCTGACTCAAAACATCAAAACTTATAGCCCACCTTTCATCTTATTTTCAAACTAGACCCACTTCCAACAATAAGCCAAATATAAAGTAACAATTCTAAAACCAAATGTTGAAAGAAATCATCCAATCATTGAAAAAACCAAGATACCATATTGAATAATATAAAACTGAATCAATGCTAAATCACCATAACCATATCATACCAATGCATAGCCACTCATTAATATACCAAGAAATACAGTGTTAGTCATCACATAAACAAAGTGTTGTCACTTCAAACCTTGATCATATATACCTCCTAATGTATACGCTAGTGTTCTAAAGCATTATCGTGTATATATGTGCTTCCTCTACATAAGACCTGCACACAGATCTCAAATCACATACTATTGCATCATGAATCACTGCAACACTGAAGTAACCACTAAATCAAGTACTAAATTATTCTAATGTCACCGAACCAATCATAGATAACCAAACTGTAGCATTATTAATAATCAATATTCGAATCATGAACAACCAACCTAATCAAAATTGTCAAACATATATCAACGTGATCAATAATTCATTGACAAACAACAACAAACAAAACATAACTAATCAAATACCATCATCAAGTCATACTGCAAAACCATATAATATATACGCGATATCCATGAAACATATCAACGTATGTACATGCCTACCAAGCAAAATACCCATGTACAAATCCCAACATACTGCAAAATTTATGGTAGAATATACACATGACACTACAAATATTGATCCACTTATGTACATGAATATTCCCAAGCACATCTGTGTACTAATCTAAAAACTCTCGTTGCAAACAAAATTTCACTCTCTATTACTTTCAATACTACATACTTATTTTAGATCACAACATCATTACAATTACAAATTCATAACTATTTTGATCAAGCATCAACATACTTTTACATCTTTCAGATCTTTCTCTATGATCCCTATTACACTCCTGGTGAAGATCAGATCACACATGTATAACCCATTACTTGCAAAGATAACACTTTGATCTCCATCTTTTTATATAGTTTTATCCTTAGTCAATACCTTAGGCCAATTCCTTGCTAATTTCATTAGTATTATTTGACATGATCAATTAACCATTTTTTCTCGCATTATTATGGGCCAATACCATGGTAAAGACCCCTGGTATCCAAAATACCATGTTGCATATTTTGTATGTGACTTTACTTCACAAGACCTATGTATTTACGCGACCTTGCTTTACATGAATTTCACATACTTCATCAAACTTTCACCTTTGACATCCATCTGTCTCTGAACTATCATTTCTCTGTACATCACATATGTATCATACTTACCAGTGTATATTAGTTCCATAATCATCACGATAATACAATGTCAAAATATTTATTAAGTAGGTTTCCATCAAGGAAAACACATTAGCCATAATGACAAAAATATTCCCCTTTGGACTTGATGGCAAACAATTTTGTGTTTTGTCACCATCTATAAATACTTGCAAACACATCTGTAAATACCAATACTTCTCACCAAGATTATCTCCAAGAATTCTTATCCAAACACCAAGCTTCTCTCCTCCTTTGACATCAAGGGAAAAGGTATGAAAAATACTGAATGATAACTTCTCTCCCCATTTGTAGAGAGGATTTTTGTAGGTCTGAGTTGTTGAATATGAAATATGAAAGTTGACCATGCTCCCCCTAAGCATATGCTGGACCCTCTAAAGATATATAATAAAAGAACAAGACTTTATGACACAACCAAATATGACCTTGCCTATCACCAATGACAAATGATCACATCAATCGCCCAACAGAAATGGTTTACATATTTGACTCATCATTACATCAATTTCCCAAATAATGGGATTGCAACATAAATGACTTGAATCCAATATCCCATATATGACTAAATTTAAAAAAAAATTACAACATGGGTCTTTACATGAACTTTACATCAAGAGACAAATATGACCTTTATAACCAAAACCAGGACCTCAAAAATGAGGTAGCAAGATCATTATAGACATCAAAAACCACCATGCACGATATAGGAACTTGCAATATGAACATATGATAGAAGAAACATAGTAGTAACATGAACATCCTCATCATCAAGAATATATGTAAGATAAGGCAATGTATCATCAATATTTCCAATGTGACCAAATATGAAAAGCTTCCAAGCATCAGCAAGCCATTGTAGTAGAAGCATCTGATAGTGCAATAAAGCTCTGTCAGCAACTCATCCTCTTGACCTTATGTCATCAAGGTAAACACACTCTCTCCATAAGTATGAACAATTCAATCCTTAAGAAGAAATATTAGACACCATTGGCATCATGAACATGTATCAATAACATATATGCAACCCAAATGTACCTCTAGAATTACAAGCCATATTAGAATCACCTATTTAGTTTACATATATTCACGCTTTAACTGTGGCTTTAACAGGTTTAAGAAATATATAAGCATCATCCCTATCTTTACCACATGAAACCCATGCATCAATGATGACATAATGAAAACAACATATCAATGTCAACAAATAGTTATTGAATCATAAACTCATCATCATCAAACAAAGTCAACAACAACCATATCATACACCTCCTCATCAAGTGTATCAAGTAGGATTAACAACTTCAATAAGTGAAACTAAAGCAATATATAAATATCCTCACGCAATTAATTCAATTCATGCAGATATTTGTAGCATCATCAACACATTTATATCAAGCAACATATATCTTCTCATAAATGCCAAAAATAGTGAGTAAACCATGAATTCATCATAAACACCATTCTTTAGAAAGAAGTGCTCAAGAAACCATAATTCCAACAATGTAATATTAGAAGCATAGTTGCATGCTCCCCCTGAACCTATGAAACTATTCACTATCAAATATTATCATATCCATCTCATATATCAAAAAATCCATCAAATAACCAAAACAACAATAACATTCAATCATTTCATGAATTATCATACATCAACATCATTTTTATCAGTCTACAACAAGTCATTATCAGAACCAGAAATAAAATAAAAATCTATTGGGAACATATGAGAGGCTGCCCCTGAATTTGTGTCACTTTCATCCATCTCAGAAAAACATACACGACTATCTAGATCAAAACTCATTAATATATGTGATTGTCCTTCATGAGATCTGCGTATAGAAAGTAAAATGCCAATTATTTATGTCACAACATCCCCTTGAACTTGTATTGTCTATTCCTTTTCACTGTAAACTTATCAAATGCAGTGTAAGTAATATAAACATTAACAAAATATCAAAAAAAATAGGGAATCATCATCTACATATGCATATCTCCCCCTAAAATCAGATACTAGTGATCCCCTAGACCTGATAATCATCACATGCTCTTCATGAGGTTATGTGCCTCTCATTCACTTCTGTAGTCACCATTAGAAGTATACTTTAAGATAAATGGAATGCAGTAGGGCCTGTATTATTTTACTTTGAATCTGCAGAAGAGGATCTATGCCTCTCATATCTTCCTCAATTCTTCTTTGATATCACATATAATTTGTCTAGATTTATATATCCTCTTGTTATATCCTTTCGAGTTTCTTTGTCTATAAATTTTCTTTTAGTTGATGTAAATACAATTATACATCCTTTATCAACTCTTTGACCTAAAATTAGAATATTATGCTCTATCCCTTGAACTAATAATGCATCCAGTGCTTTGGAATAATTCTTAAGTTTGATTCTACCTTTTTCCATAACTTTTGTTGGGCCACTATTTTCAAGAATTACCTTACCATTTTTTTTTTCTTGATAGACTCAAACTTGTCCTTATCTCTAGTCATGTGATGAGAACATCCACTATCTATGCACCATTATTCTTCATCTTAAAATTTTCCAGTGGGCATCAAAAAATTTTCGACTGGGAAATCGACAACAAAGAATCAGTGAACAGTTTTCAACACAGCAAAAGAAACAGTGAGTTTTTTTTTGACATCATCAGCCAGTGGGCAAAGCTAGTGGGCATTCAACAAATTTTGTCAGAGGACAAGAGATGCTGATTTGATGCAAAGGACAGATGGATCCTTTTGCAACTTGGGACTTGATGGAGTTGTCAAGAGAAATTTAGAGATGAATCAAACATCCAACTGACTCATGGTCTCTTCAGATTGCAGTTTTTCAACATCCAGTTATGGCAGTTTTTCAGGCAATGTTTTTGAGGATCAACATGAGAATTTGGAAGAGGGTTCCTCATTCTTATTTTGGATTTGTCATTGAAGGGGGGAATTTTATCCTCTCTCACATAACAATAATAAATCCAAAATAATAAATAAATTAATTAAATATTCCAAGTTAGGAATATGTGCCTAAGTCTTGGGTCGTTCCTCAAAGATTGGAGTTAGTTTAGCTAACTCCTATCTTGGTGGGTGTTTGGTGAGAAATTATCTCAACCAAAGAAGTCTAAGAGAGCATGGAATATCTTAAGACATTGTCTCTCATCTATTTAAATTGTAAACTAAATTATTTTAATAAGTGAGAATGATGAGAATACCATGAGGTTGAAGCCTCTTTTCCGCCATTACTTTGTGTTTGATTTTTATATGTGTTTTCTGTAATCTGTTTGAGTTAATTCATTTTTTAATAGAAAAAAGGGCAAGGCAACACCTAATATGCTCGTTTTATTTTTTCTTATTATGAGAAGTGCAAGTGCATCGAATATTCTTATATGTTTGCTTTCCATGTTGTCTATGGAGACCTATTGACTTCTTAATGCATTATTTTTGCTACATGCCCAAACTTGTTACAAGTATAACATCTTATATGACCATAAAAGGGAACAGAGGAATTATAATATTTATGTCTCATATTCCTTCTATTGCAACCAATAGCTTTGTGACCAAATATGTTGCAAGAAAAGAATTATCCCTTAATAAAACCTGAATACCTGGGAGTTAATGATATTCCTGTGAATATCCTTCTAAGATTGGTTGGAAAGATTCTAAATTTGTGGAATTTTTAACATTCAACATTATTCAATTGATCATAGGAGATAATTGATTAATATTTATATTATTGGGAAAAAATTATTTCCTTTGGAAATTGATTTTCCTTGGATGTTGATCTGGTTTATTTCTTATCTCTTTATCAAGTATTTCAAACTTTTCCTTGTTATTCTTCAAGTTCCTTGCAGAAGCTTGTGAGCTAGATTCTCATTTTACAATTTCATGAAACCCAAGACCAAATTTAATGGTAGGAGGCCTTTGACTACTAAGAATGTTATCCAAAATCTTAGAACTATATTGAAATCTCAATTTCTTATCCATTTCTACTAGCTCACCTTCTATAATAATTACCTCAACTTCCTTTTCACCTTTAGTATTTTCCAATTGAGTTCTCAACCTAACGATCTACTTCTTTAGCTCATTTTCTTGTTCTTCAAATACTTGAAGAATCTCGTCATATTGCTTGTTTGAATTTTCAAGATCAAATTTGAGAAAAGATATTTCTGCTTCAAGTCCTTCACATTAACTAGGTCTTTCTTTAAGCTTCTTGGTTGTTTTATACTCTTAATTCACATTATTTATTAATAACACAACATCATCCTATAGTCTCTTACATTGATCTTCCTTTTCCTTATTATTCTTCTTCATTTCTTCTTTAATTTTTCTCCCTTCTTCCAACTGATTCTTTAACCTGATAATCTCTTCTTTGTAGGTAGAACACCTTTCCTCAAATACTTGTAGTAACTTTTGATGATCAATATTCTCATATGTGAGTCTTTTAAGTTTTTCTTCTAGGGCCATTATTTTTTAATCATATTTTTCTTCATAATGACTATATTCACTTTACCCAAGAGGGAAATACCATTTGATTCATTATCATTATCACTACATAAGATGGGAAATGTGTAATCATTTGTACAATAGTTATTACACCTACAATTAAAATAAGAATCAATACCTAGAAATTGCTCATTATTATCTTCACTATCTTCTTCATTCTTAATAATAATAAAAAAGTGAGGTGTTCCTGTAGCTAAATATTTTCTAGCATCTATAATAGTAAGTGAATATGATATATCACTCTCACTGCCTCAATTTTCTTGAACTAACTCCTTCCTTTGAGTTTCCTTATTCTTTTGATTCTTTCCTATTGTCCTTGATCCACTTTGCTAGAGCAACCTGACTTGATACCAATTGTTGGGAAAAATACTTTCAGGGGAGGGGGGGGGGTGAATCAGTATCTTAAACTAACTTTAACTTTTCATTTTCTTATTATGATTTATATATGATATTGTGCTTTATGCAACCAACATATGTACGTAACTTTAGTGAAAGAAAACTACATATATATAGTTAATCAATTCTTCATAAGTTCCATTAGATATTTTGTTGGAAATGTTCTCACTACTAAGAGGGGAGGTGAATGAGTAGTGACAAGGTCTATATGTATACTTTAAAATTATTTTCCAATTACCGAGACACCGTCACAAAATACACAATTAGTAGATTAACTCATATAATGCATTAGAAAAAAGAGTAAATACCATGATCATCACATGAAAACCATAATACAATAAAAAAATCACATGAAAAAAGGACACAAGGATCTCTGGTGGAAAACCCCCTTCCGGGGAAAAAACCACCCTTTGTTTTTGTTGCTGCTCTGATTTATATTTTATTAATCAACAAATCAAATTTACATCATCATAGATTGTTATTTCCTGCAAGGAAGTTTCTCATATAACATCGACTTTGTGAACACCCATTCACTAAAGGCCTCTACCCCCAAAAAGCCTCGCCTAACACCCATCGGAATATGAGAATACTACTTCCTCTATTTAAGCTACCAACACCCATCGTCAAGGAACACCCATCCCTTCTTCACCATCCTATCTCGATCTGCTAATAATAAGGACCACATTTCCTAATTTTTTAAACTGGACCCCTGCAAATGACAATAATAACTTTATCTCTTTGATAAGTTCAATACATCATGTCAACTATAGAAACCTCAATACATAAGCATATCCACTCTCAACAAGATACAAAACCTATGGCTCTCTCACTCAAATACATAAAGATATATGTGTGAATGTATGAAGGTGGGTTACACTTTTGTGAGAAACACGCCCAAAAATTTCACTCTCCCACAAGTTCAACTAAACTTTTCATAAGGTCGGCCGAACTTTTGAAATTAATTTGGCCGAACTTTTTCTGCCGTTAATCAGAATTATTCTCCCATTTACATTGATGACAATGGTAACCAGATTTTTGGCCAGAGGCAGAAAAACCGGTATTAAAAGTTTGGTTGAACTTTGTTCTTATAAATATAATTACCCTCAGACTGCAAGAATAATTCCAGCCTTTTTTTGTTGCGTGACTGTTGGTGGGTTTTTCTTCTTTTTGGCTTGTTTTTCTATGTTTAAATTTTAATTTCATTTTTTTCAGTGTTTGCAAGGCATCCTTGGCATGCTCCTTGTGGCCTTAGTGTGCTTTTTCAACGTGTTTGTCCTCATCTCATCCGCTCTGCGTCCTCTCCGTGCTCGACCTTGTCTTCTCGTCTCTATTCTAGGTAAGTCATGGTGCATATGAGTATGTTCTAAATATTTATAGAAATATGTTCTAAAGTATCATATTTATTGTCAAATTCATTATCAGCCAATGTTAAGCACCATGTTGTCAAATTTATTTTCAAGAAAATATTACAAAATAGAAGGTTTGTGCATTCTATGCGTTGTGAATATTTTATTGCATATCTCATCTCTCTATCTCTAAACATAATTCCTAGACCATATATTTTTTCAAACTGGAAAAATATTACCAACTATGGCATCAACCCACCTTACCTTGTAACTAAACCTTTTGTGCCCTACCTTCTAACTTCTACAAGGAGGAAAGGAAAGTGAATTTGCGGAGTAATGGATATGATAAATTAAGAAACCGGATATTTTAAATTATGAAATAGGCTTTTAATAGTGATAAGAAAAATAAGAAAGAAGCAATAATATACGATGTAGAAAAATTTACCAATTCACTATTTGCACTTCAAGATAGGGAAATGTGACTCCATTGTCTACCCATTTGTTTTGTGTCAGCTAAACAAGTGTGATATTTTTCATTCAATCTCGCACATCAATTTCGTGTTCAATTTCACGTTCAATCTTGTCTATTTCTTAGGGCTAAGCCAGTGGATTGCAAGAGTGTCTTCGTGGATTAAGTCAATTCAATTAAGTCAGTTATTTAGTGCCTCTTTGAGGGGAATAAATATAGGAAAAATGACAATTTTCCATTATTGGGGTAGCATGACTCTGCGTTTATAATTTTCCACAGATCTTTGTGAATTTTACTCCACCCAGTTTTTTCTTTTCCTTTTCTGCTTAATGGACGCGATAGGTTCACCTCATGTCATTGTATCCTATCGTCAATTATATCGATGTTGTTTGGAGTCTTATTTAGTATTTATGTAATTTTATTCTAAATTCTAGAATATTTTAAAAATTTTATTTAAAAGTGAAGTTAAATAAATAGTTAAATTTTAAAAATATTTATGAGATTCCTAAAATATTTGAAAATACACATAAAAACACCTTCAAAAAAGAGTTTTTTTTGCCTGCCTTTGAAATCATATTGCTTCAGCCAAGAAGAGAAGGGGAGGCATGCTATTCAACCTTTCATGAAGTGTAGATAGCTATAGAGTCTTACTGCCAAGTCATCCCACTAGCAGCCTCTGGTCACTGAATAGCTCATTGAAATCAAGGCATATCACAGGGTTCTAGTGTCATCATAGTAGCATTCTCCCCATGCTTCCTAGTTTATAGTAGCCACCATATGTCCATACTATACAGATCCATCATCTCACCTGTATCATAAACATAAAGTCACCACGAGATGTTCAAATAAAAAATTGAAATAAAAAAATGAAATCTATATAATTTAGAAACTAGATTGAACAACTATGATATTATTATCATAATTCTTGCCGCTTGTATGTGGTAGCAACCAGTATTCATTATGGGATTATATATCCAATAAATTTCTACCTGCAATCTTTCCTCACTCACATAATTTTCATTCAACCAAACAACTATGAGTATTCAAGCATATAAAATTTCATTGCCATATTTCCAACAACTTTTGAAATGATCTTAGAATTATGACATGCCAATGATTCCATTATTTTAAGCTATAGAAATATTAAATGCAATGGAGTTTCATTAACTATATATGCATTACTATAATAGAAAAACATTAGTGTATGATCTTTATGATATAGAAAACTCCAAAATTAGTGTATGATCTTTATAGCAGTATATGAAGTTGTACATTTAATGTAGTAATTTAGTTGTCAAGTCTCCCAAAAAATAACAAAACAAAAATGTGGTAGGAATTCATAATAATCTTGATGGTCATACACAAGGATAGTTTGTTTATTATTTATGTAATTTTATTCTAAATTCTAGGATATTTAAAAAATTTTATTTACAAGTGAAGTTAAATAAATAGTTAAATTTATTTATATTTATGAGACTCCTAAAATATTTTAAAATCTACATAAAACTACTTTTCCAAAAGAGTGGTTCTATCTGCCTTTGAAATCCTATTTCTTCAGCCAAGAAGAGTAGGGAAGGCATGCTATTCACCCTTTCATGAAGTGTAGGCACCTATAGAGTCTTATTGCCATGTCATCCCACTAGCAGCCTCTAGTCACTCTATAGCTCATTGAAATTAAGGCATATCATAGGGTTCTAGTGTCATCATAGTAGCATTATCCCCATGCTTCATAGTTTATAGTAGCCATCATCTGTCCATACTATAAAAATACATCATTTCACCTATATCATAAACATAAATTCACCATGAGATGTTCAAAAAAAAAATTGAAATGAGAAATTGAAATCTATATAATTTAGAAACTAGATTGAACAACTATGAGATTATTATCATAATGCTTGGCATTTTTATGTAGTAGTAACCATTAATCATTATGGGATTAGATATCCAATCAATTTCTACTTGCAATCTTTCCTCCCTGACAGAATTTTCAGTTAGCCAAACAACTGTGAGTATTCAAGCATATAAACTTTCATTTCCATATTTTGAGAAGCTTTTGAAATGATCTTATAATTATGACATATTGATCATTCCATTATTTTAATGTATAAACATATTAAATGCAATGAAGTTTCATTAACTGTATATGCATTACTATAATAGAAAAACATTCACACAATGCATTCAAACATATTCACTAATACTCATTTATACACAATAAAACTTTTCACATCCGCATAGTATACTTCATGCACATTCATACTTCTTTCACATTCATCACACTTACTCACTACACTCTTGCACGACATTGAATACCATCCCATGATGCATTCCATACTCATACATCTTGATATATGTATCCTGGGTAACTCTGTATCATTTTATTCATCGTCTTCACTTCCTATAAATTTTACACATCCCGCAGGCATCTAGAATTACATCTGCTATAATAGTTAAAATATATCCCATGTCATACCATCCTCTTTGACCAACATAAAAATTCACGCAACTCTTCAACATGTCTGGACACCTTCTTCTTCAATCACCACACATGAGTAATTTACCCTCCACTCACTGCTCAATAATCCCTAAAGAGCCCTTCCTTTCACAATTGAAAAATCCTATAAGATACTCTTCCTTCTCTTAACCAAATCAACATGACATATTATCATATGAATGCATACAAAATATTTTGTCACAATTTTGAAATGTCCTAGGCTTCCTTCCTTTACCACACCCCTTCTTGGGTATCAATTCACATACATGCATTTAGATGTCATCACATACATATAAATTGAGATATTGAAGCATAACTCAAAGAATTACTACCCAATTCCTTTCATCTCACGTGCTATATTGGCATGAAAAATTCATACATGTATGGTTTCCATCAATATATGTAATGTTACCTTATCAGCTAATGGCCATTTGATGATCAATGGACAATGGACACATGTTTTCTTGAAGTTAAATATTTTTTTCTAAATTCCATTCCTACATAATTATATAAAAAATTAGAGTCTATATTTTACTTGACTCTAAAAATTTTTGAATAATGTTATCATTTCATTGGTTGAGAAAATGATATAACATTGTAATGAAATTCCAACCATCCACTGAATCTATGAGCTTCACTTTACAAGGTTGATTGTGGTTGGAATTGACAAATTTGACTACCTACTAAATTGATACGCCTTCGCCTAATAGGTTCGATTGCATTTGGAATTGACAAAGTTGAATAAGTACCCCACTAATTACAGCTTAAACAACATAATCCACTAACAAACCAATGAATTTTGGTACTTTATTATGTTTTTTCATCCTCATGGTCACCAAGTTGAGAAGTATTCAGTGCCATACCAAGCCACACTGTTCTATTGCTTTTAAATTTTTACATAAAAAAATAAAATTATAATTAACCATGCAATTTGAAAAAAAATTACAACTAAAGTGTGTTATTCTGTTGTTAAAAAATTGGATTTATATGTATGCATATTTTGTTTTTTTTTTTAAATTGTTCAGATTTTTGTTAAATTTTTAAATTGTTTTGTTTTAATTGAACTCTGTTAAATTGTTAAATTACATGTTTAAAACTGAGAATTAACTTTTATTACTCTGCATAAATAACTCACCTACTGTTGTTTAAAATTTTTACCATCAACCAATGGCATTTTTCCTATCATATCATCTAGACCATACTTCTATTTACAATGCCTAAATTTACACAATTGACATACAATACAACTTTGCATTTTCATCTGCTTATCATCCCTTTCAAAACATTCTTTGGACTCTGAGAAACGCTGGAAGTTGACATAGTTAATGTCCATTTCACAAAAGGTAAAATTTTCATGATATTCAATATAATTGTTTTCCTTGCAACCTTCCTCTTCTACATTCGAGGTATGTAGGACTTCTCGACCCTCCTCTTTGGTGACAACTCCATTTTGTTGGAAGCTTTGCTACCCTGTCAGAATTGTAGGCACAAACCTATATTTTCATCAGTTATATCAATAGGTGATTGTAAAATTCCATCCTCTGCCTCTGGAAACTCATCACCTCCTCTGCCCAACACCACAATTGACATTTTTGACATCAAAAGTGCCACCATCTCCGTACATCATATGCCATGTTATTTTAAACATATTCCATTGATTTAAACTTTAGTTTTGGCTGCATTGTTTCTTTGGAATGCCTCACTCCTAGCTCTTTTATTTCAAGGCCTAAGCTCAACACAACATTCAGTGTTATCATTGTCATAATTGTCACACAATATTTCCAGTTTATGGTTTCAAATTTGGCATCATCATCTTGCCAATCGTTTAAAACCATGTCTTTAGTGGATGATGCATTTAAGAAGTGATCAATACTATTTTTATCAAACTCTGAGTACAAAATATGTTCCACCCAACCTCATTTCTTGCTTGAGAAATCAGACCTCTAACAAAACCAATTTAAGTTTAGGAAGGGAGATATGAAAACTATCATAAACTGGTTAGTTATTAAAACATAATATTTATGATTTGCACTGATCTGACTCTGTTTTTCTGAAAGCATATATCCAAATTCATTTGGGAATCAGGTTTGATGTGTAATTTTTCTTTTATATTTTGAAAACCGTCTTCAAGAAAGCTAGCATTATTGTTCTTCTTGAATTATGGGCATAAAAAATCAATTCGTGTAGCAACAACATTATTATCATGATTTGGGACATCATCTTCCACGCCATCTCTTTAATCTGGTGAGCTCCAATGTTCTGAAGGAGGTTGATTGGATTTTATTTAAAGATTTCCAATAGCCCCTTTCCTTTTTAACAATAAGGATGCTTTCAAAATCACATGTGTCAAGCTAGTCTCTTTTTCTTTACTCTAAAGAAGCAAGCTCTTCATCACACTTAGGAGACTCAACTGGAAAATCTTGGTGGTTCCACCACTTCTTTTGTTCCACTTTTTATGACTGCTTCATTAATTTCAAAAAAGTACAACATGTTATAATCAATAAAATAGCAGGTTTTTGTCTATCACCTCATAGGGGTCCACTATCACCTCACCGACCATAATGGCTAGGATGTGTTGTTACTTATTTTCATTGGTAGTAAACTATTATAAAACTTTTAGCTAAATGCAGGGATGGTGTTAGTGTTTTTGGAAACCATGTACATGTCATTTCTCCCATAAAATTTAAAGCATTTGTAATAAATTTTCATTTAATATTTTATTGAATCTGTTTTTTTCAGGGATCAGAAATTCCACTAAACATGTTTGAAAAATGGACATTATGCATAGATATTTCTTGTTATCCCAAACCAGGGAAAGCAATGATTACATATGTGCTATGCAATATTATGACTAACAAAGTACTCCAAAGGAAAATGAATATACCTCGAAGAAGAACAAACAATGGAGAATATTATATTGCATTGATAGAAGGCTTGGGAACAACTAGGGAGTGTGGATCCAATGGAATTGTAGTTTTCACAAATTATGAACTTGTGTGCAATGAAACGAAAGGCATGTGCCAAGTTAAGAAGGAGAGGCTAAAACAACTGCATGGAAAAGAAAACATCATTGTTAGAAAATTTCAATTATTTAGAATAAGACATTGTGAAAATGTTAATAAAATGTCTAGTGATCTATTGTATGGGGAAATTCCAATTCAAGATGCATCTGTCAAAGACGAATTAGTGTTGAGACACTCTCAATCAAAATTTGTGATGAAAATTTTAAGATATCTTTGATATGTGTGTGGTTTTTAGTTATAAATGTGTCATTTTTAATGACCATGTGTTTTTTTCAATTATATACCAAGCTTACTCCCACCATGTAGGCACAACTGGGTGAACTTCATGTTTTAGAAAATTTTGTATTTAATTTTCAAAATGTGCACCCACTATGTAAGCCAAGGAAAATTTTAAGGATGGAAATTTATCTTCAAGATTAGAAACCTTGGTGAATCTTACTAATCCATAATATGCAAACTATAAAATTCTTGGTGATATTTTAGTAAAAATACTTCAACTTCCAATGATTTTATATAGTTTTTATAATATTTTGGCAATTTTTAAGGTAAAATAAATTTTTTATTATAAAATTTAGGCGAATATTTTTTAGGACAAAATCGGAATTGGCAAATATTTTTTTTTTCAAAAATGCATGGAAAATCAGACCATCTGCAAATATTAGCCCCTAAAATTTTCCTTGATGTAAGCACAACTTGGTGAACTTCATGTTTTATAAAAAAATGTATTTAATTTTCAAAATGTGCACGACTTCAATAATTTTTTGTTTAAATAGTCAAGTGAATTTTACACAGCAATTTCTGCTTTGATTTTTTTTTTTTTTTTTACATAATTTGTGTTCAAGTTATGCTTCGACATTTGTGTAAATTACATCAATTTTTTGATTTTTTTTAAACTTTTTTAAATAGTAATTTTAAAAATAATTGTAAATGCACGAGGTAATTTTTTAAATATCATGAATCTATGTATTTGTAGATATACACATATATCATCGATGATACTTTTCCATGTGATTCTTTGAGGCTGTAAACATCATGTATATCTATATATCTGTAGATATCCATATATATATCATGTAAATTACATAAATTTTTTGAATTCTTTTGAAAAAAAATTAAATAGTAATTTTAAAATAATTGTAAATGCATGAGGTAACCTTTTAAACATCATGTATCTATGTATTTGTAGATATGCATATATATATCATGGATGACTATTTTCCATGTGATTCTTCGAGGCTTTAAAAATAATGTGTATCTATGTATTTGTAGATATCCATATATATATCATGGAAGATGAACATTTTCCACGTGATTCTTCGAGGTGAACATAAATAGAGTCCCATGTATCTATGAGAGAGGGGGATCATCGATCGGGGGATGCCATTGTGTTCATGGTATTTATATTAAATGTGCAAGTTTTAAAATAACATTTGAATATATAATCTTATCCCCATACATACATGTATACATATGGAATTGATCTTTTACTGAATATATAATCTTATCCCCATACAGACATTTATACATATGGAATTGATTTTTTATCAATTTAGTGAGTTAAATTAATTTTTAATAAATTTCATTTTTTAGGAGTTCGGAGGAAAATAATATCTACTCAATCAATGGAGCCTAGCCATGGTTCACACAATCATGGTATGGTTCACGAAATATATTCAATCATATGTATGTATGTACATGTATGTATATTTGAATTGATTAGAAATTCATATTTTTTTAATGAAGATTTGCTCTAGTCGCGTGAGGGTGGTGGTGGTTGTACACATTCCCTTGGTGTCCAATCAATAAGTGGTGGCCAACCACATGATGGTGGTGGTACACATTCCCTTAGTGGAAAATCAATGGGTGGTCATGTTGGTTCTCAACCATCTTTGGGTGGGCATGATGTTTCTTAGCCATATCGAGGTGGCCATCGATCTGAATATTATTACCATTCAATTATTAATTTGTTAAATTATTTATATGTATATTTTTTATGGTTAAAAAACAAATTTGTTCACATGTTTTTTATTTATACATAATTTTATATATTGATGTAGAGGGTGAAAATGTTGCTCGAAAAAGACAGAGCTAGATCATGTAATTCAAGAAAAAGGTTATACACCAACCATGAATTATCCATATGAAATTCTAGATTATGTACCTTGGGTTACAAACATCCAAAAATTCACATTACAAAAGTGTGAACATATTTATTCAAAATTGAGGAAATATCTTGTGTCTTTGAAACTCCCTGCAATGAGTCGAGAAAGATTACAAATAGTTATGCACTCTCTAAACACACTTGTAGGTGTTTAAAAAAAGCTTGGTCCAACCACTGATACTTTTGTAGAAGTGATGAGGAAAATAAAGGAAGCAGTAATGGGTCTTGATACATGGGATGATGTTAAAAAAGGTTTACAAAATAAATGGAAAAATATATGTTTAATTTAAAAGAAGGGCCAAAAAGAAAGATGTTGAAGGTGAAATATTTCAAGCAGCCTAATATAGCGTGCCATTTGTATGATAAGTGCCTTGCAGCCTATGGAAGACTACCATGGAATGACGAGGTTCCTATTTATTTTGCAAAATTATTTTATGCAGAATTATTTCAAGGAATGAAACCCAATTATAATGATCTTTCTTATGATTTTTTTTCCTAGGAAAGGTCGATTATCTGATCGTAAGGGCACTAAGCATGATACTGATTTGCCTTGCCTTGAGCCACCTTTGGTAAGCCAACCTCCTCGTGTGGAAACTTTGTGGTTATATATGGATGTGACTTCTCAAATTAATCGAGAAGAAGGGGATGTCATCATAGATAATGTTCAGATTGGACTTGGTGGAATTGGTATTGGTCTAAATCGACAAAGAGCACGAGATAATGCACGTGCTAATTTTTTGTATAATACAGATGGTAAGATAGACAACATGAGTATTGAAAAGTTTAGAACATATGAAAAGCATTGTCGTAATGGTTGGTAGGACTTAATTCTTCACGAGGAAGAGGGTGTGGGATTGGTATGTGTTAATGATTATGGTGGATATTTTAATGTAATTTGTGATTTATATATCTATATACATGTTTGTCTATATGTGCTATTATAACATAAATGTATCATATGTTCACCATTTACAGTTTACACGCATGTTGAATGAAAATTTTGATAATATCATGATCCAAGGTTCAAGTTTTGTTAATGCAAATGATATTTTGGAAAATGTTAATTTTTTTTAATAGTTCATGATGTTTATGTACAATTATATTCTATTATTATGTTGAACTATCATGATGTGTATATTTTTAAAAGAAATAATCATGTTTACAGATGTATATAACTAAATGTTAACAGATTCTACTTCTGTTTGATGTTTTCACAATGGAACCATCCTCTTCTTCCCTGTTAGGAGATGTGCCAAATAATCCACTCTTACAAGTATTTAATTTTTCACTCAAGGAAAAAATTATTATAAATTATTATACAAATTTGTTGACCAATTTATCATTCTTATTCAATGAAAATTATAACGAGTAGAGATTTACACTTACCAAATATATTTTGTTTTTTAATTTTAACTTAAAAGAAAACAAACTCTTAACCATTTAAAAATAGTTTTAGGTTAGTTTATATTACATTTACAAATAATATTACGTTTACTAATATTTAACTTTAATCTAGGACATGAATTTCAATACTATTTTCCTAATTATAATTTAATCTTATAAAAAAATAAAATATCATAAAACATTATTTTAACTCAGAACCAAATTGTAATATTTTATATAAGCATAATTATAAACAAAAATTACTAAAATTGTACATATTTATAAATGAAAATTCTACTTAATACTTGAAATTTTCTCAAAATAAACACTATGAAGACTTTCTATAAATGTAAATGTTAATAAAATATGGTATTTTTCATGAATTAAAAAAAAAATGTATTTGATGAAAATTATATATATACTATCCACTTATGACTAGTTTATGTAAAAATGATTATTTGGTAAAAATATAGGATATCTAGTAAAAATAGGGGTTTCTTTTAGTGGAAATATGTATTTGGCAGATGTTTGAACAAAATAATATTTTGGAGTTATTTATCAATATCTAGTAAAATTAGAGGTACACACATGCTATGTTGCATGCTCATTGAGTAGAGACCCCATAGTGTGATCTGGTTTTGAGCATTGCCTATGAACTATTTAACATTTAAGTTATAAATTGTATAGTTGTTTCAACCTATGTGCACTAGTCATTTCCCTTTGTTTGTGAAGTATGAAGATTTTGGAGATTAAAGCTCTTCACATTCCCTATTGCACCATCTAGCTTCATCATTACACATGAACATTAGTGATGGATTCCACACATTCAAGTATGACATCATTATAAGAATCAACTTGTAATCAATTTACAAAATTCATTAGTAGATATCTAACTCCTAAAACCCTTTTCTTACAGCTTTGGATAGAAAACCCCAAATTAACATATGAAAAATATGGTAAAATTAAAAAAATTTGACAAATTACTATCTTCTAAAGGCCACTTGAGCTTGGACAAGGAATAAAAAACAACTTGAACCATGATTCTATCATGCTTTAGGAAGTAAATATATATATATATATATATATATATATATATAGCTATGAGGTCTACAATGTTTACATATATGGTTGTTACATCAAGTTCAGTATAAAAATGTCCCAAAGGTATTAATTTTCATCGAAGGCCAACAAGTTTATGTCCCTTGTTGGAGTTTAGTTCGTTATTATTAGTGGTGTGATTATAATATTCAATACAATATTTGCAATGGTTGGCTGGGGTCTTATCTATAGATTTTCTTAAGCTCAAGTTACAAGTGTAAAAATTGTAGATTAATGAGTGTTGGCAAGTTACCTTCCAATAGCACCAAATTTATTAGATTCTAGGCCATTTTGCACTTAGTCACGAAAAAATACAATTTAACTTAGACTAATGAGAAACTCAACGGTATAAATAATACACAAAACATTAAAATATACATCCACGCAAATGTCAATGTAGCAAGCAATTATATTCCAAATATTCAAGTTTATTTATTATATTTCTTGTAAGGGTGTAAATGAAAAAAATCTCATCAAGATACATAAATAATAACTTTTGAGAAACATAAAATTAAAACTCTAAGCCTTTTTAAGATATGTAAGTCTATTTTTGAACTATTATGATACATTGTTAAGCCTGCATCATGGTTGAGTTTTGGAATATCACAATGGGAGAATACGTAATATTTGCATAAATAATTTTTTCAATATCCTAGCAAATGGGTGGACAACAAATCTATATTAAATTCTCTATGAAACTAGTTTCAAATAAGCTCAAACAATACATTGTTAGGGATCAAATATTTAGTGCCAATAAACCCAAAGAGTGACATGATGCAAACTTGTGTGTGCATATTATTGATCAATAATCAAACAAAAACATCACATCCAGTAACAAAAAATATAAAACTAAAGGAATCAAGTTTTTCGAAGGTCAAATAACATGAAGATTCCAAATGAATACAATAACAAACTCCTACAAACTTAATTCCAATATAGATGTAATGTGATTATTCCTAAGTATGATACCTAAAACCAAACCAAATGATTACTACTGAATTGACCAAACGAAATACCACTCATAATTGTAATGATGCTTACCTGAGATACAAAATGAAAACTATTTGAAAACAAATCTTATGAAATTAACATAAAAAAATATATTGAAATAATATTTAATAAATATAATTTTATATCTAATTTTATTTTATTTATGACATTTTATTTTCCTTTACAATATAATCTAACAAAAAAAATGAAATAATATATATATATATATATATATATATGAAAAAAGAATATTAAATAGAAAAATAAAATAGAAGATTAACTTTATATATCATTAAAACATATTAAAAATAATAATAAAACAAAAATATCTAAAAATATATCAATAAATGATTTGAAATTTAGAACTGTTTCTTTATAATAATCATCTAAACAATGATGTAAGGAAAGATTTACTTCTCCTTTAATCATTCAAACAATGATTTAAAGAGGAATTCTCTTTTACCCTTCACATAGTTCATTTTATTTCTAATTTTTATTTTTATTTTTGTTTTTGTTTTTTAACTAGTTTAAGTATTGATTAGGATTGGCTCATTGATTAGATGGTAAGACAATGTACTTATAATAAGATGGTATCATTAAAATGGTGTGAAATTCAAGTAATTTTAAGATAATTTAACTCATTAAAAAATGACATCCATCTTCAATCTCTCGTAACATTTGAATTTAAAACTTCATAAAAACTAAGCATCACTCAAACCAACTTATCTACACTAACAAAGTTATCTACAATAGGTAAATTATTATTTCTTAACTTTTAATATCTCAAATCATAACCTAACCTAACAAAGAAAAGAAGAAGCAACGCGTGAGTCTTGAGACCGGAGGTAGGTTTGTTTTGATGAGGTCGAAAGACAGGGAATGAAGGGACATCGATTTAATTTCGTGAGAATAAAGATTAAATGTTTGAAACTCACTTTCTTGTCCGACCAAAGGAAACTTCATGGAGTAGCATACTCGTGAGTATTATCCTTAGATGCAATATCTCGTGAAAATCATTGTTTCAAAATATCGAAACCCTAACATGTGATTCCCTTCCATGCGAGTGTTGAAATTTTGACGAGGCAGATCTTTGTGAATTAAGTAGGATTTTATAAAGATAAGTTAAGAAAGTATTGAGTTCAATTATTTTGTTTAAAATGTCTATGGTTTTGGAGACATTTAGAACCCATTTTAATCATAGTTCAAAGCAATAAAGTCTTAATTTAATTTAGAGTGGAATTTAGAAAACACATATGGAATCATGAAATCTTATTATTATTTTTTTAAATGTAGAATTTCGAGTCAAAAGACTTGGCTTGTAATATAGCATCTTCTTTTCCATCTTCTATGTGATTAGTTTTAATAATATACCTCCTCAAGGAATGTTGCTGACAACTTCTATGCATCATGACAATGTACGACACTTTCAAGAGAAGTGCCCAAGTATTAGTAGGGTGGAGTTGGTGGCTAGCTTTTGGATACTGTTTTAGGTCTTACAAATTCATGTTTTGTAAGTTTATTTACGTTGTTTTTTCCAAAGAAACCTCACACGGAAACCTAAGCAATGATATCTTGCATTTGGGGAGTGATTCTTAGTAATTCATAGGCATAGATTAGAGCAACCTATGTAGGAGGATTTCTAAAAGGTACATCTTCTCATGAAATTAATCAAATTTTCAACAACATTGTCAAAAACATATTCTTCTAGTTAATTTTGAAACAGAATATCTTGATGTCATTGAATTTAATCTTATATGTGTTTGGGACTGCGACGTTAATATGTAAAGCGATATTCTTGCAACCTTGGAGCAAGAAGATTTGGTTATTTTTGGAGCACTTTCTATTTCATATATCATTAAATTTAACTGCTAATGCTTTTGCAACTATTACAAATACCTATATAAATAATTAAGTAAGATATTTGTTTTTACTAAATATAAATAATAAAAAATAACTATATATTATATTAACGATAAATAATTTAATCATGGTCTCATTCTTAATTAAAATTAATTACAATTTCTTATTATACAAACAAATTTAAAAATTATTATAAATGTAGAAAATATATTGATTATTTAATTAAAATAAAACTAAAATTAAAAATAAAAAGGTCGTTTAATTAATTTAACTAACATTAAAATGTAAAAATCACAATAAATAAATATGCTAAAATTAGTTTAGAATCTTTTGAATTGTAAGTAGTTATGGAGGAATCCAAATTTAAATTGCATTTCATCATATTATAGCGTTAAAATAAAAACAGAGTGATGGTAATAATGTTTAACCTTGTTTAGGTTCACGTTCATTGAATATGGTGCTATAAATTATTAACAAAAATATAAATAGGAAATATATATATTTGTTTATTACAGAAATATTATAATCCATACTTGAGTTGTCGAACATATGTGAAGAGTTTGTAATGAAGTCAAAGTGTTAAATAGGAGTTGAAGAAGAGATAGAGATAGATAAAGATTTGGAAAGATGGATGGCCAATTATTGGAAAAATTAATAAAGTATTTGTCATTTGAGTTGAGTTAGAATGGAGGTAGTGTAAGAAAACTAAATTATGGAGTTGATGTTAAGGTTCGTGATATAAATTTAATGTATGTATTATAAATTCAATGTATATTTAATATATGTATTATAAATTTAATGTATATTTAATATATTTACTATATGCTTTGAATAATGAGAACGAGTGGATATATATTTTTTAAGTTTTATTTAATTATTTTTTGTTTTATTTTTTTTTAATTATTTAACATTTAAATGTAATAATATGGTGATTTAAAAATAGTATAAATATAAGAATAACTAGCAATTGGAATACATGTTGCAAAGGAAATGCCTTAAGGCAGTACCATAAGAAAGAGTAAGATAGAAAAAAAAGATGTGATATATGTTATATTTGATATGTTGTGGAAGGACATATTTTTAAAAGAAAAAAATAAACAAGGAAACTATCATGTCTACTAATCTCTAAGAAAAACACTCTACATCATTGCTCCATGTAGAAAACTAAGGCTAAAGTACAAATATGTGACTTTCCAATCCATTGTGATAACAATATTGACTTCAAAACATGGAAACACATAAAATTTACATTTAAACCGTGATCTTTGCCAACTTTGAATGTCAAGATAAAATTTCATAATTACCAATAAGTTACAACCCAGACCAAGTAAGATAAAGCCTCCAGATAAAGCATTGACATTTCTATCTACTGTTAAAAATATTTTTATGCAAGGAGATACCTTTTTTTTGGAAGGAAATATCTCTGTATGACATAAAATAAACAAGGAAACGATCATACATGTTGGTATCTAAGAAATAAACTCTACAACATTGTTCCATGCAAAAAAATAAGGCTAAAATACAAATTTGTGACTTTCCAATTTCCATTGTGATAACAATATTAACTGAAAACCATATAACAAAATAAGAATTATGTTTAAACCCTTATTTTTTCCATATTTAAATGCAGAGATCAAATTTCATTATTACTGATAAGTTACAACCGAGGACAAGGAAAATAAAGTCTCTAGATAGAGCAATGGTCTTTTTGTCTATTGTTAGAAATATTTATTTGCAAGGAGATAATTGTTTTTGGAAGGAAATATCTCTATAAGATAGAAAATAAACAAGGAAATAATCTAGTATGCTTATCTCTAAGATAATATATGTATTTGGTAGATAAAGTCTTTCTTTAAGTGGGTTTTTCAGAGACAAACTGAAATGGGTATTTCAGAGCCAAAGTCATTCTTTAAATGGGTATTTTAGAGTTAAATACGATTAAAAATTGAACCTTAACTCTTTGAAGTGGGAATTTGATAGTTAAACTTATGTTAGACATATACCCAAATCCTTGAAAGCCCCCCACCCAAATAAAGTTTAAAATGCACAATTCAATGACGCCAGAAGTGATTAAGTTTACATATTCTTCAACGATCCAAGAGTGGGCATTTAAAAGTGTCCCTTGCTCAAGAAAAATAATATTCTAGATCCTCATTGGGCATCTCATGTTGGCACACATGGCATGAATTATGTTGAGACAACAAGGGAAAAATACAGTCTCAATGATAAATGTAATTATAGGGCATTTCAATAGCAAAAAAAATCCCAAACATAATAAAAATTCCTATTAATACAGATTTGAAAGGGAGTCCAACAAGTACAATGAAAAGTGAAAAAATAAATACCCTTGACATGGAAAACACATTTGTTGTGGATCCTCAATGGGAATCTCATGTTGGCACACAGGGCATGAATTATGTTGAGAAAACTAAGGAAAAATACAGTCTGAATGATAAATGTAACGACAGGGCATTTCCCTAGCAACAAAATCCCAAACATAATAAAAATTCCTATTAATAAAAATTTGAAAGGGAATCCAACAAGTATAATGAAAAGCGACAAAAAAAATACCCTTAACATGGAAAACACATTTGTTGTGGGTGTGTTGAAATTTTGTAACTATGGATTGTTTCAGAAAGCGAAAAAGAATTTTTTTACAACAACAAAAACAAACTTACCCTCGCATTCTTGGGCAATCTGAGATTCTAAATTTGAGTTACATGAGCACAAAGGCCAGAGAAATGAAAAATGATTGCACCTACCTTGGTTATTCTCACCATCAGAAGACTGTATGGGTCCATTTTCTCTTCTTGACGAGTTAACTCCCATGCTTCCTGTATCTAGACTAATAACTCCAATGCCATGTGTATTCATTACATACCCATGTCTTGCAATACCATTCCTTCCACCAAAAAAATTTCCCACAACAAACCCTCCATCTAGAAGCCTCCATATGGTCAACCCAATGGCCAAGTCAGCACCTCCTCCTCTTATGCCATGGTCTCCTGTTTCTCGTGCCCAATCATATTCTGGATCCTTAATCAGAATCTCCTGCCAACACATAGGGCACGGATTATCTAGAGACACCGAGGGAAACATACAGTCTAAATTATAAATGTGATTACAGGGAATTTTCCTAGCAACCAAATCCCAAACATAATAAATAATTCCTATTATTACAGATTTGAAATAGAGTCCAACAAATCCAATGAAAATCATCAAAAATGTCCTTGCCATGGAAAACACATTCATTATGAGTGTGCTAAATTTTGGTAAGTTTGATCTATTTCAGAAGACGAGAATGCAGATTTTGACTACATTAGCAACAAACTTACCCTAGCATCACCTATAAGAATATTCTCCCAAATATTGTCTTTGCATAGATGACTACAGAATAAAAATTAAAGGTTTTATAATGAACTTCAAAATTGACACTGAATGTTGCATCCTCATTTTTTTATGTCTGCTTCAAAACTTCATGCTGAGGTCATTGCCAAGGTCTATAAATTTCAAACCCCTGGTCAACCCTTTTACATTTCCTTTTACATATCATGCATCATTTATTTGAATTGTCTATGTTGTGAAGCCAAAAAAATAAAATTAATGGCGAGTAAGTGAGTTAGGGAAAAGTAAATGAAGAAGTTTCGCAACCACTAATGAATGTAATTACCTTCCATTGATCCAACAATGGCTCATGAAGGCACACAATGTCCGAGAAGAGAGTTCTTCCCAAAGGAACACCAAACATAAAAAGTAATGAAATAGCAATAAAAAGTGAAGTCATAATCAAACTCAAAGCTTAAATCATAATCAAATTAAAAGCTTAAATAGGCAAGAACTTTAACTAATAGAAAAAATGATATTTTTCTCCATAATTAAATGGCATAAAAAGTAATGAAATACTAATAAAAAGTGAAGTCATAATAAAAATCAAAGCTTAAATCATAATCAAATTCAAAGCTTAAATATAAAAGGCGAGCACCACTTTAACTAATAGACAGAATGGTCTTTTTCTCCATAATTAAATGGTCTTTTTCTCCATAATTTCATGATACGAATTTGGATGAGATTTTGATTTCTTGTTATTCAAAATTTGATTTTGAATACATAAATAGATTCAACACCTTGAAATAACCTAGGACACTTGAACTTTGTAAATAAAAAAGTTTAATCTTATTATTTTTAAAATATATAATAGATTTTAACATAATTTACTAGAAAGAAATAATAAAAAAATACCATCTTATTTATTAATTAGAGTACACTAATATAAAATTAAAAAAATTATGGCAAAGTTTGAAAAATTAACTTGGAAAATAAAAAAAATATTAAGAAAAGAGTGACTTCTATTTTGTTAAGCGAATGGGTAGTATCATGTTTTAATTGGGATAAAAAGTTGTTAAAAGTGAAAAAAAAACACTACAATAATATAAAATTAAAAACATATTACACAGTTGAAAAATTTTGCATAACATATTAAGAAAAGGGTAAATTCTATTTTTCTATGATAAAGCATTGTAAAAAATGGAAAACAATGAATAAAATTGCCATTGAATGATATGTGATAAAAAAGAGTTGTTTTGTTTTTTTGCTGGATTTTATAGTAAGCAAGTTTTGGGTTACAAGTTAATTTTAGTTTTAAATTAAATACCTTTTTGTGTTTTATAATAAATAAAAGTTTTATTATTGTATTAAATTGTTATATATATTTAAAAATAATAAAATAATACTTATATTAATAAATTAAAAAATGAAATGCCAAGAAAAAGTAATATTGGTTATTAATAAATTACTTCAATTTTTATTTTTATTTTATATAAAAATTACACAAAAAGAACTAATGAAAAGTTTTAAAAAATTACTTAATATAAAAAAAAATTACATAAAACACATAGATAATATGTAAATATAATATTAATATAAAATTTATTCAATTATTTAATATGGAGTTCATAAATAGCATATATGTATATAATATTAATAATATTACCATATATATAATTTTTATTTTTATTTTTTTATGTTCCATTGATATCTAATATTATATATATATATATAACCAAAAATATTTAATATTAGACATACATCAAATATTTCATATCGATATTAAACAACATAAAGGACATTTATAATTTATTTTATTGCATATATGCAAAGTCTGTAAAAGATAAAAGGAAAACCCAACGGAATGTGATTTCCTTTCATAAAAAAATTAACAAACCGCCCATCAATGACTCAATAATAATTAAATGATACACCTTAGTGGGAAGCTACTGCTTGTTTTTCTTTTCATGTGTGTGGCATGCCTTCAATCATTCTGCCCTCTGATCCGCTATTCTTGAACCGCCCCCTCTGGGCCTCTAAACACACCAACATTTTCATATTTCACAGCTCATTTAAAAATATTTTGGGCTATGCAGACCAAATTTCAAAGTGACCCTAATCATACTTAAATCTACTATTATAAAATTTGTAGTTAATAAAAATAATTACCATGTGAGCATTCATGAACATATCTGTATATACCCGTGAAAATTAATTATGAGAATTAAAAGTTATCACGCTCAAAATATTTTCATAGAAAATATAACAAACCGCCCATCACAAGTCATGGTATTCTACTTGAATCCTATATATGGGCACCTTGGCGACACTCAACCCCCTTGTAGGCCTCCATACACACCAACATTTTCATATTTAGCAACTTGCCTAACTCAAAGAATTTTCCAAACACGTAGGAATTGAAGATTTTGGGTTGAGTAGACCCTGTATTATGGTATTAGAGGTTGTAGGTCTTTTCAAAAAAGAGATATTAGTAGGGGTTAGAGAGTTATTTAGGTAGTTATCTAATGAAGGAGGTTGTGGATGAATGGTCTAAAAATTTTCAATCGTCTAACATTTCATCTGATGGTACAAGCAAGTACACCGTGGCAACTCGGGGAGTTGTTTTCAAAGAGTAATGCCTTAAGGCGTAATAAATGAGAAATACACATATATTTATGAAAAAAAATAGTGTATAATTGAAGAATGGATGTATGTGAATAGTTTTAAAGGAAGCTAATGAAATCGATAGAAGTTGAAGAGTTAACTAAGGTACATGAAGAGTTTTGGAATATGGATAGTTGGCCAATGAAATAATAGACATAATAGATCATTTTAATTGAGTTGGTTCAAAAATATGACAATAAATAATAATTTATGGAGTCAATTATTGAGAAGAGTAGAGCGCTAAGGTGCATGATATAAATTCAATGCATGTATGATATTAGTAGATATATTCCCATGTGTTTGATTAGTTTGTTTGGATACTTTTTTATTAAATTATTTAACATTCAAGTTTTAAGTTACATTTATGTGCTAACCAATGTGTCTATATTGTTTCACTTAGTGTGGAAAGTACACAAATGTTTGGAGAATCATGCTCATTTTATTCATGTCTCTGTCATCTAACTTCATAATTATAGAGCTTCGTGAGTTTACTTTTCACAAATTGTATTTTACAAAAATTATAGATGACTGAATTTTAAATATTTGGAGCTCTAGATATCCAAAAGTTTTATTGTTTGATTGAGTATATTATTTGGATCTAGATGAATTTGGAGAAACAAGAAAATACCATGGAGAAAAAGTCCTAGATTTTGATATGACATGGCCTAATGAGGTGCAAAGCATGTGGATGTGGCACAATGCAATAGTGGCATGTGGTGCACCCTCCACCACATGTTAGCCATGTGTTAAGATGACATGGAAATATATAGCAATGAAATGTGTGCAAAGGATGGCCATGTCTCAATAGTATGGATGTTTATGTGGTACTAAGAAGAGTAAATATTTTGATGGTCATAAATTTGTGCCTATATCATAGAATTGGCTGAAATTTATATTGTTGGAAATATTTCAACAAGCAAAAGGTGATGGTTATGTCATAAAATAGGTTTAAGGTGATTGAAAGAAAAATAATTTTGATAACCCAATATATTTAAGGTAGACCAAATTATTGGGACTTAAATAGAATAATGAGACCATAGGAATGAAATTATGTATCAAGTTCTGAATTTGGTTTTATATATATATATATATTTCAATAGATGGGGTGTGCTACACTCATGGCTACTACCAGTGAAACTTTACTCCTAGAAGCAAGATTGCATGAAACAAACTTGCACCTCCATGTTACATTGCTTGCCAATATCACCAATATAATTCCACATCACTAGTATAGTCCATATCGTATTTCGAATACATATCCAGAATTGGAAATTTTCACCCATTTCACAGTTTTTCCTAATTTCCTCCACAAAATCACAAAAAATCTCTATAATTAGCTTCCATGGCCATATTTTATCCTTTATCAAATAAGTTCAATGCCAAAAGCGAATTATCCTTTTATTTCATCTAGGATTCATGATTTTACTCCAAATTTTCAAATTTCCATAATTATACCCTTGGTACATTCTATCAAACACATTTTTGCAACTTGCATTATTTCTATTACCCATTAAGATATTTTGTCAACACTTCACAATCAATCCGTAAATTCTTCCTTTGAAAGTTAGTTTCTTTCCCATTCTTCCCCAGTGTTATAATCTTGGCTCAGGTACAATTTTGTATAATACCCAATACCCTTTGTCAACCATTGAGGATATGGGTATTTTCTTATAAAAAAATGATTTATTTTATTTATATAATGCAACAATTAATCCCACCCTTTATTAATGAATGATTGCATGCAACATGAAAAGAAATCTCATGGACATATAATATTTCGTTTGATGTTATAGGTGTACAGTTATGATGTAGATAAAGAACCTATTAATGAATAATATAAACATCAATAAATTCATTGTAAACATAAATAAGTCTTAACACTTTTTTCATAGTTAAATGCCAATTGGTTGTATACAATGGAATTTCTAGCCAATGATAGGATTTTTGATGCCTATATTATTTCTTAAATGAGATTACCCTATAGATGAATCTATGAGTCCATAAGGATGACATGGCCTATGCCTAGATCTATTCATCTCACACAACCCAATTTACAAATGTGAAAAATTTCCACATAACTCTCATATCAACCATTTCCCATTCTATTACAATTTTTAGTAACATATGCTCTCCTAACTACCTTACGGAATAATGAATGGAAAACCCCCCACATGAATTAAAAGTTAAGGATTATATTTGTCTATCCAGATTATATTTGTCTATCCCTAACTTGCAATGGGAAATTCACTCTAAAGTAATAAATTATAATATAATAAAATAAAAAATTTAAGATAATATGAGAAAAAGGATTTGGAATTGAGAATAAAATATTATTTTTTACTTCAAACTTGCCTCTATGTCCTTTTTCATTCTTCTCCCTTTGAATGATAGCCCCCATGTTTGGACCTCTTCCATATATAATTAGTGATGTATTTTAATTAGAAACATTCATCATAAAGTAATTAAAATTTATATTTCTTTGTCCTTCACCATTCGTCATTAAAAAAAATTGTATATTTCTAATTTAGAGACAAAATCTGAGGTGTTATGAATTTTCATTATAAGGATCATCTTGCAAATTTTAATTTGGAAATCATTATTTTATTTTCATTGTAGCTAATGGTTAGATGAATTTAGAGATGTGCGTGGTAGCTGTACATGAAAATTGTATACCAAATTTTTTTTTGCAGGATTCAAATTTTGTTATGCATATAGTAGTATTCAAAGGAGAGAAGAGGTGGTAGAAATTCGTTGATAGAGAGAGAATTTAGTATGACAACTTGTTGTTGTTGATCTATCCTGCTTGCGATGTAGAGATTTTTTCTTTGATGAGTGAGGGTCCTAGTTTAAAATATTCTGAAAAGTGGCCCTAGAGATCTTCTTAGGTAGTTTCTCCTTACTAGTGGTAACCAAAAAATTAGTATATTGGGACTAGTATCTCCATCATGTTGTAGCTAGATTGTTTAGGAGTAGTTGGACGAGGCTTGTTGGGAGTGGTTTCTTTCAACAGATGGGTTTCCTGTAGAGTGGTGTGAGTAGATGCTTCCTATCTGGTGGTAGTCAAGAATATAGAACATAGGGGTAGTTTGTCATTTCTAGTGGAGGTTAGCTAAATTTATGTAAACGAAGATTTTCATTAATTTAAATTTAAGGAAGTGTACAAAAACAAAGTGTTTTTTTCTCCTGGAATGGCTTTCACCAGAAACACTTGTGTTCTCTTATGTGCATGTCTTTATTCATGGTGTTTATGTGTTGATTTATGGTTACTTTACATGGTATATCTATGCTTTGATGATGGGTTACTAATCCTTGGGTGTATCGAGAAAAAGAATTAAAAATATAATAAACCCTAACTCTACTAATTCACCCCCTCCCTCCAGTAGTGAGCACATTCCAACACTATGGGCTATGCTAATATAACCACAGTTCTCTTTTCACTCCTTATGGTTACTGTAACTAAACCACTCTTAATGGAAGAGGAACGATAGTCATGCAAGATGAACAAAGTAGCATAATATTAGTCAGTCAAAAAGATTTGTCTTATTTAATTTTCATAAAAACACAAGGAATGCAATGGTTTTATTCCATTTGAATCAAGATTTTTTCTAAATACATGGCTTAGTAGGTCAGTTTCAATTGAAGTAGTGAGTTGAAGGTGACTGCAATTTAGGTTCTAGTAATTCAAAGTAAAAATTACATATTATGAATTACATATTACAAATTATAGATTACCATTTTTTGAAGAAGAAACAACCTAAATTGAAGTTTCAACACTAATATTATTTTGTTGAATGACTATTCATTTTATACTCTTCCCTTGACTTATACCCACACTCAATTTCACCTTTTTCAATGGATAATATTATTGTCAATGTGTGTGTGCGCACACACATTAAAAAGTTCAATTGAATCAACATATGTTTCATTACATTTTATTATTCCTTCATTAACCAACTTATATTTTAATTAAAATTTTAATGTAATATTACGAGACAACATCTTAGTTTTATCTTGGGTTGCAGAGCACCTCTCAGAAAAAATATTAATGAAAATAATAAGTATACAAATTTAAACAAGAAAAATGTATAAGAAAAAATGTAATATAAAAAAAATGGAGTTATTAAAATTGGAGTAAACAAACAATTTTTTCACAAATTATATATATATATATATATATATCAAAATAACCTTGTAAAAATAAAAATCAATTATAAAGACAATTACAAAAAGAAAAAAGCACTACATACATATAGAACTATATGGAAAGCATGACAAACATTGATTTATATAGAGGGTCAACTTTATATGTGAGGGCAGTGTACATATTGTTGGCTACTCTTGTATCACATGTCATAATTCTAAGATGATTATATATCCATTTAGATTAACTGAAGGATAATTTTTGCGGATGTAGATTTATCTCATAGTGTGGAAACCTTGGAGAATCTCACTAGACCTTAACATGCAAACTATAAATATTTGGTCATATTTTTGTAAAATTATTCAAATTTATAATGATTTATACATTCTCTATAAAATTTTGGAGAATTTTAAGGTAAAATTATTTTATCTTATAATATTTGAGTTAATCATTTTTAGGAAAAAATGGAAACTGATAAATATTTTTTTGGAAAAAAGCATGGAAGATTAGCTCATTTGTGAATTTTAACTGCTAAAATTTTCCCTGCATGAGAGGTGTTGTGCATAGATTTATAATTTTAGTGTGCGAATATTATAATATTTCTTATTGAACAATAATAATATTAATTACTTTCCTCGTGTGTGTTTCATTGAAATATTGTGATGGTTTTAACACATAAAATTTTTCTTATCTTGTTGAATGTTATTCAATCACCTTGACACACAAATTATTCTTTTATAGCTCATTTCTCAAATATTTGGTATTAGAGCATAGGTGAATGGGGGCATGAGAGATTTTAATCCATAAGTGTGTCTCTCATAGGAAGATCAAATCCCATGAGCTAGAATTCATAACACTATCTTAGAGATTTTGTTGACATTTAGTGAAGGCCAAGTTCAATTTGAGTTCTAGATGTGATTTTGTGGACTTTAAGTATATATAATTCTATCGGAGGCTAGACAGAGGCTAAGTCATAGATGGTTTTGTCCATTTTTTTGGATCACATAGAGGAGGAGATTTGATTTAGTGGAGGTTGAGTTTAGTTTGAGTTCAGGGAACAATTTGGTGGATTTTAAGTGTATGCCATTATAATAAAGGCCACATAGAGGTGAATTCACGGAAGTTTTTTTTCCATTTGGTTCAGATCTGCTTGTTCGCTAGAGACGATGAGGAAGCCAGGTAGAGGTTAAGATAATCTTTTAGAATGAGCCATATAGAGAGTTCCAATACATAGAGGATATGTGGATTATAACTCTAGTGGAAAATGAAAAACTAGCATATTCCTTTTTTAGTGGAGGTATGTTTTAAATTCAAAATTTTAAATTAACAATTTTTATTTATTTATTTATTTATTTTTTAAATTTGGTGGCTTCTTGTATAATGTAAATGTCAAATATTTTGAATGCAGAAATCAAGGTGGATAAGTTCAATGGGAAGAATAGATTTGATATATAGAAGCGTAAGATGCATGATTTTATGGTGCAACAACGTATGAACAAGGCATTGGTGGATAAGACAAAGAGATAGTTATGTATGACTGATGAAGACTAGGAAAATTTGGATACAAACTTTCTCAACACTCTTTGGTTGTGTCAGAAAATTATGTTCTTTCACTATTGTTGGAGTGGAAACAAAAGCATGCAACTTATAGAGTAACTCGAAAGCCTTTTTATGAAAAAATCCTCAATAAAATAGATCTACTTGAAGAGGCAAATATACTGGGTACAAAATTTGTTGATCATTAAAATATTTTCAATACTCATATATGCTAGTATACTAGTATGGATGTAAAATTGATAATGAAAATAAGGTAATCATATTATTAAGTTCATTTTTTGAATCTTGGGATTAATTAGTCATCTTTATTAGCTTTATTACATCTAACACGCTTCATTGTTTTGTTATGGGAGTATTTTATTTTAAGGTGTGGAGGAAATTTACAAAAGAAAGCTTCACACCAAAAGAAATGGTGCTTAGAGGCTGATCCAAAGAAAAGGGGGAGAATTTGATAGGTACAAAAATTTCTAAAAAAAAAGAGAAAATATTAAAACAAAATGTTGGTACTAAAATAAATTTAGGGCATCTCAAGAAATATCATTACAAGAGCAAAGAAGACTCCATAGAGAAGGAAATTTGGTTACAACAATTCCATGTGCGCTTGATGAAGTTTAATCTATTTATAATATCCTAAAATACCATAATTAATGGTTATTATGTTCTAGTGTCACATCTGTCCATATGGGAGTTGGATTTATTCTTCTTTTTTTTAATGGTGGAATTGTTCTTATTAGAAACAATATTTATTGTCATATTGTTGGGGCTAGGAGATTAATATTGAAATGTTGGTTTTGTAAGGGTGTTAATAGAGGTAGGAAGTATCTAAACTAAAATAATTAGTTATTTTCCATAGGATTCTTGGATTCTAGAGGTTACGAATTTACTTGTCAAGTTGGGGCACTCAAGGTGTACAAGGGTGATTTAGTGGTTATGAAGGTTACAAATGTTAGGAAACATTATATGCTACAAGGGAATGCTCAAATAAATGAGGAAATGGTGGTATTTGAGAAAATAAATGAATTGATAATTTATGGCATCAATGACTTGGTCATATGAGTGATAAATGGTAAAAGGTACTCATAAACCATAAGTTACTTCCTAGTTTAAAATGCTTGAAATTGAATTTTCGTAAGAATTTTGTTTTTTAAAAGTAATGTAGACACAAGTTTAAATAAGTAATCACATAAGAAAATGTATTCTAAATTAATCCATTCAAATGTTCGGGGGCTATCCTCTACAGTTTCTTCTGGAGGATCATTTAGAGTTGTAACATTTACAGATAAATAGTCTAGAAGATGTGGGTCAATGTCCTCAAAATAAAAATTAATGTGTTTAATGTATTTAATAAATTTAGAGATTTGGTTTAAAAGAGAACTAGTAGTTAAATCAAGTATTCAAGAATAGATAATGGAGTTGAGTTCAAATATTTACAATTTGAAAAATATTACAAGAGGGTTATGATCCAAAGGGTAATACCACAATATACACTCCCTATAAAAATGATGTGGTAGAACGCATGAACATGAATCTTGTAGAGAGAGCAAGGAGATAATTTAGTAATGCTAATTTGTAACAAGAGTTGTGGTTACAGGAAATCACTACAACTTGATACTTGGTAAATGCATCACCATACATTGCAATAGATTGTAAGATTCTTGAAGAGATGTAGAAAGTTCTTTTTTGTGATTACTCAAATTTAAATTTTTCTGGTTATGAAGCTTATGTTTTTATTCCTAAAAATCATTGTGCCGAGTTAGACCCCAAGTTAAAGAAGTATATATTCATTGGTTATCATGGTGTAGTTAAGGGATGCACATCATGGAATTCTACTTCCCACACAATCATCATTAGTAGAGATGTAGTTCTTGATGAATCCACTATCATAAAATCAAACATTATAGATATTGAAATGAAATAGGTAAAAGTACAACAAAACCAACAAATTCGATTGGAGACTCAACCATATATAGAAACTAGGAAGAAAGAAAAACATATTGATGAAAAAGAAGATGTGGATGGAGAAAATGTGAAAATTCCACAACCAACAATGAGGATATTTATATGGGAAATAATTCTTCTTGAAATGTATAAATATTATGTTTCATCTGTTACTTTCATTAATAATGGTATGGAGCCTTCTTTTAATGCAAAAGTGATGGATGATATTGAAAGTGCTAAATCAATGGGTGTCATTAACATGAAACATAAATTCAAAGTGATGGATGATATTTAAAATAATAAATATCCGAGTGATTTTGTTAAATTTATCAATAATGAAGGAGTGGAACCTAATGACATACTAGTAAGTTTTTATGTAGTGTCACTTTTTACCAAAATTCCTTTGAATGAATCCTTACAAATTGTCAAGGAATTTGTTGATATAGAAATAGCCAAGCTAGCTGAGATCTAACTTGGCTCTACATTTTATAGTTTCCAAGGTAGCTGTTATGAGAATATTTTAGAAGTTGCAATGGGGTCACCTCTTTCACCAATTGTTTCCAACTTATTCATGGAGAAATTTGAGAATAAAGCTCTAGATTCATACCCTTTAAAACCAACATGCTAGAAAGAATTGTTGATGACACAATTTTCAAATGGACCCATGGTAAAGAAGAACTCAATAAGTTTTTAAATCACCTAAATTCTATTTTGAATTAAATTAAGTTTACTATGGAAACATAAAAGAATAAGAGCATACCATTCTTGGATGTTCTTATTACTATAAAGGAAAATGTTACATTAGGGCATCGAGTTTTCACAAAGAAAAATCATACAAAGATTTACCTCTATTCTTATTATTATCATCATCTTGCTCTAAACTTTGGTGTGCTTAATACACTCTATTAGAGCCCTTATAATATATGATGTTAATCACTTTGATGAAGAGAAGAAACACCTAATTACAATCTTCAAAAATATTGGACATAAGTACATGGACATCAAGAAGGAAAAATAATTCGTTGAAAGTAAACTTAACTCCCATGGTCCTTATGCAGATAGTGGTAAGTACTACCTTATTTATATCCATGGAGTTACTAACAAGATTGCAAAGATCATAAGTAAGAAATATATAGCTATTGGGGTCACAACAATAGGAACAATTTAGCAAAGAATGAAAATTTTTAAATAGATTATTGATCATCATCAACTTAGAGAGGCCTATAGAATAGATTTATTTTGTGGTAATAGCTATATTGAAGAAACATAATGCTCCTTGCAAACAATTTTGAAAGAGGATGGAGCTAACATTGATAATGAATCGTCACACACTTCATACCTAGTTCAATACTCCTTGAAAACTACACATCATATTTTCTTGGAGAATGCTTGGGTCATCGCTAGAGAGAACCACTATCAGAGAAAGTAAATCATGGAAGCCTTTGAGATAATAAAATATCCCTATAATCTTAACATGGATTGTGGTATTGAGAATATCGGTAATTGGTTCTCTGCAATACTGCTGACTAGTTCCACACCTCTTCAGGTTTGATAAGTTTCCCTCTATCTTAACTATTGATGTTTTGGTTATGATTTCTTAGTTAATCTGATTTCTTAAATAATAATTGAATATATATACTAACCCTGACCCTAACTCTTATCATTAACCTTTTTTTTATTACATTGACATAATATAATATAATATATTCACTCTAAACACTCTTGAAATATTAGAATGGTATTAGTAGATATAATCTTGTTATATAATATTATTATATTCTTATTAGTATAATTAATAATAATAATATATTATAATAATAACAATATTATTATTACTAATATTTTAATAATAATAATAATAATAATAACAACAACAACAACAACAACTTTGTATTATATTTAAAATATAGATAAATATTAGTTTATATTTTTATAAATATTATTTTAATAAAGACAAATTAGATTTAAGTTTTGGATACGAAACATCACTAATCTGAGTTTTTTTAATATGTAAAATGAGTATATGTTTACGAAATATAGAGAATCATCGATAATGTACTCATTATTGAAGTTAAGATTATCATATGAAAGGTGTAATATAAATTAATTAAGAGAGTATTGAATATGATGAAGTGGAGTCATGTATAGTTAAAATAATATCAACTAATATAACTATATAAAGTAAATGACTAACAAATATTAATAGGCATTAATTCATATTAAATATCAAAAAGTTTACTTCATCATATATATTAAGTTGCTGAAATTAAAAAAATAATAAAGATTAATTAAATCAAAATTTTATTTTAAAAAATAATCATATTATTTATATGGATAAAAAAAAATTAATATATAAGTTAAGCATATATGCATTTTAAAAACACATATTATAATATTCTTAATTAGAGAGATTCACACACTTTATCATGATGATTCTTAATCTGTAAATAAACTTTGTTACAATACCATAACTTATTATATGAATTTTATATATATATATATATATATATATATATATATATATATATATAACTACTTTAGAAATAAATGTCAAAGTGTTATGAGTGTTATGGTTGCAATTTATTAATTCATAAAAAAAAAACAAAATAATTACAAACAAAAATAAATAACATTCATAAGCCATCAGAGACTGAGCTATCAATATAAAAAAAATTCGGAGTGGAGCTGAGATATTTCATTCTCTTCCCAAACCAAAGAACTGATTTCTCTACACTATCAACTAAATTCAACCATCCAAACAATTACAACTCTTTAAAATGCTTACCATTGCATTCTTCACAAATCTTTTTTTTTTTTCTTTCTTAGAGTGGTAAGTTAAATGCACCATATTACCTGCACCCTTGAGTTTTGAATTTATGCTTCATGTTAACGATAGATACAGCCCTTTAGCCTGACTGAGACCGATGAACTAGTGTTACAGCCCTTTAGCTACCATTAGCGTGGTAGGGAAACAATGTCACCCAAATTGCAATGAATTAACATTATCTCAGAAAAATCCATAGGCAATGAATTAACATTATCTCAGCAACAACCCATGTATTTCAGTTCATATCATTGATTATTCTACTTGTCTACTTTTTCTTATGTATCTAGCGTTGTTTCTTCCTGATCTTATGGTGGAGTCAATGCTGTTATATGCTATAGAGGTGAAGCCAATGGTGTTCCGTTAGACTTATTTCGTTGTGTTGTTATTTTATTTTTTTTGGGTATTATGGAACAATAATGTGTAGGTTTATGGCGATGGAGTTGTAAGCGGTGTTGGAA
The DNA here is from genome assembly GCA_034641835.2 of Pinus albicaulis. Lineage (NCBI taxonomy): Eukaryota > Viridiplantae > Streptophyta > Pinopsida > Pinales > Pinaceae > Pinus > Pinus albicaulis. Next base: position 361,350,889 of record CM076577.1, read on the forward strand.
AATATCTTTTAAGTGTGTTTCCAATTATGTTGGTGGTTTTTTTTCTACATGTGGTAAGTGGGATTAAAATGGAATGATTAGGTTTAAACAAGAAATTTTATGGAAGATGTTATGTTTATCGAAATTAGTTTCTAAAGTACAATTTTAGGAATTTTGGGTAAAATATTTTAGAAATTGTTTTAAATATGTGATTATTTTTTTATAAATATTTTATGTTTACTCTTTAAGTGGTAGTTGAATTAAGATCAGTGGTTGAATTAAGATCAAAGTGAAAGGGATTTAAGTTGAATGCTTTATAAAAGTATTATGTTTAATTGGAATTATTAGTTAATGTGTTGTTATTGTTTAGTTTGAAAGTTAAAATATTATATGAGATGTTTTATGTTGTTTTTCCATATATATATATATATATTTGAAAATAATCATATTAATAGAAAGAAAAATAGTAATAGGGAGTTATTTATGTGACTATTGGTTTATCATTGGGTAAACCATATTAGTAGTATAACAGAGTTGTTTTTTTGTCATACTAATGAAACACATGATATTTTTTTTTCAAAAATGCTAAAGACCCCTACAGCATTTAGCATTTTGCTATAAAATTGAGTTATATATATCCTATGACTAGCATCCTTACTCCTAATATTAAAAAACAAAATAATATAATAGGCATTTAGCTTGATGGAAAATCCACCTATATAGTGTAAGGTGTTGTTGTGTCCTATTCTAAGTTGGAGAGTTTCAAGTTATAAGCTTTATTTTCTAGCACAAATACCTTGGCATTGAGTTTCCTAGACATTCTCCATCTTCTTTGCCATAAGTGTTAGGTCACCACTGTTAAAGCTCATGCAATAATAATTGAGCATGGAGGAGGTCATCAAACAAGTATATTAGACAAATTTTAACATGAGAACCATCATAAATCCTTTTCCATGAGCCATGGGTGTAACCATGCTAAGTGTGAGGAAGTTTAAACCTTCATTCATGTCAGCCACCACTTCCCATAACATAAAACATTGAAAATTTAGTTTGACATCTTGTGTGGGGAAGAAATTTTCTCCAAGTAAATGTCCTAACATTGCTCTCTTAAGGTCTCCATTAATATCTCAGCCCACTACATGTCAAGAGGAGTCTTGTCAAAATAATTTCCTTCATTGGACAATCTATTTGCAAGCTTTTTTTTCATTCTTCTAACATGTGAAAGGATTATTATTAGTAGTTCTAAGAGAATATATTTAATTCTTTACAAGCTCCATTCTAATTGTCATGACATGACACATTAGTAGGAGAGGTTTCATGCAATAATTCTTTGTTTTTTTTTTTAATGTTTTTCTAGTCTTTGTTCTCTTTTCATTTGGATAATGAGACTGCTGTAATGGTTTCTTATGGCTACCTATAGAACTTAGTAAAAAAAAAAGAGAACCATTGAATTTTAATTGTTTATTTTGATTTAGTCAACATATATGTTGAGAATAGTTACTTTTTCATATATATAAATGACTTTGAAACTTGCAAGGTTTGGATTACCGTTTGAGGCCCCATTGAATTTAGATTAATAAAAAAATTAAAGGATGGACTCCAATAATCAAGACTACTACATCTATGGGGAAAAATAGTGGTTGTAGGAATGAGAGAAGAAGGTGACATTATAAAGGAATTTATAATTGTATTAAATATAACAACGAGATTCAAACTAATCTTGTAATGTACTAAAACAAGATATTGAATCCTTCTAGAATTTGTGGAAACAAAACAAGATCACGCAATCACATAACAAGTAAGAGAAAGAGAAAAGAAATCCCACAACACAAGATGTATCTGGGCAAAGCACACTCCCTAAAGCCTCGCTATTTTTAACTGTATAAAGATAATATCATGAATCAAGACAAAGCTTTCTCTCTTAGAGAAATTCTCGCACTCTGCCAACAGTCTCACTCTGATGTAGGAAAAATCAACCAATTACTGAGCCAATTTTCAGCCCCTACTCAGCTTGCCTTGCACACGAATTCTTGGAGGAATTGGCAACCTATTACATAGGAAATTATCTTTAATTGATTATGAAATGCTTCCATGGCCTCCACATGACTCTATAACTGACCTGTACAATTTTATAATTATACAACTAATAGTTAGCATCCCTTTAACATCAATATCAATTAGGCCTTCCTTAGAAATGACATGCAACATCTATTTATAGTGAATTATTAGTTAATTGATTGATCACTACTTGTAAACTAAATTATATTTAACTCACTTGACCTCTCATTAGCTCATACCTCACTTAGAACTAGTTAACCTTATTTTAACTCAATTAATTGCATTAAGTAATTACAACTCACAAATAACTATAAATGAACCCCCTTAAATCATGGGAGAACTTTACATGCCTACTCTCTAACCGTGAAATTGAATTTCCTAAGCTAACTGAGTCATTCTGGCTTCGTTAACTAATACAAGCTGTCATGATATGAAATTAAGATTTCTCTTCCAACTTAATTAAGGGAAAATTAAATGAGGCACCCCCTTTGGGGTGCCATTTCAACACTCCTTCTCAACTCGAAATATATTATCTACTACCTCCACCTTGCCTCTATGGAATTCGAATTTGTAGCCTTCGTCAATATTTCTACACTTGCTCCTCCGTGGGAATGTCCTCTGATGAAATAATCCACCTATAAACATAATATCTAAGATGGTGATACCAGATATCAATTTTCTTGGACCTATCATGGAATACTGAATTAAATAAGAGTTTCATTCAACTCTAGTTATCACAATGTATCATCATCAGATCCATGTGATGACCAAAAAAACCAACAAGTATCTTCCTCATCTAGATGACTTTACATGATGCATGACTGGTCGCCATGTACTCTGCCTTTGTTGAACTTACTGCAACTCATCTTTGTTTCATGTTGTACCAATAATTTTTTTTTGATCATATGATGAAGATGCCTCCTGATTTTCTCTTCCTGTCAGATGGACTCATTGCCCAATCTGCATTGGTGAAGCCTTGAAGCTTCACTCACTCTATTTGTATTTACCATAATCCATACTCTATAGTGCCTCTAAGATATCTTAACACATGCTTCTCTGCCTTGCAAAAGAGCTTGGTAGGCTTAACAATAACATGTCTCAGCTAGTGAACTGCGTAGCATATCTTGGGTCGTGTTTTCACCAAATACATGAGTGAACCCACAAGCTACCTATAAATAGTAGCATCCACTACTTCACCTGAGGTAGCATCCTCCTTTCTCTAGTTTCCTACTCGAGGAGTCTTCATGAGTTTTTTGGCATGCACGTGGAACTTCCTTAGAATCTCCTTGGCATAATTGCCCTAAGATACAAATAGCTCCCCATATCTTTGCCATATTTCCCGTCCAAGGAAATAGTGCAAGATCCCCATGTCCTTCATCTCAAATTATCTTTCAATATCCCCTTTTCAAGACTTTATGAGTTGCTAATCACATGTCAGTATTGGATCATCGATATAAAGTACAATAAGAAAAATATTATAATCAACCACAATATGATATAGGTTTGCATCCACTTCACTCTTGGTGAATCCCAACCCAATGAAATAGGTGTCGATTCTGGTGTACCAGGCACAATGTGCTTTCTTCAACCCATACAATGCTCTATTGAGTTTTCACACATGTGACTTCCTCTCTAAGGTCTCAAAACCTTATGGCTAATCAATGCACAATTCTTCCTCAATAACTCCATTGAGAGAGGTTTTCTTTATGTCCATAAGATGTATCTGCCATCCCATTTGCATTGAGATTGAAAGGATAGATCTAATAAATGAGTACCTTGTGACTAGTGCAAAAGTCTCATCATAGTGAATCCCCTCCACCTGAGAGAACCCTCGGGACACAAATATAGACTTGTGTTTCTCCACACTCCCATACGCTACTTGCTTCACCTTGTAGATCCACCTAGATCCTACAACTGACTTCCCAACTAGTCTTGGGACAACTTCCCATGAATTGTTTCTGATAATGGAGTCATACTTCTCAACCATGGCATCAACCCACACTTGACGTTGCACTACTTCCTCAAAAGAGGATGATTCTATCTCAATTATTTTTCTCATAAGAGTCATGTATCCAGTGTACCACTCTGGGGACCTTCTCTACCTTCGTCGTGATGTGGGTGCTCCCACATTATCTCTCACATTCAACAATAATTTTTCAGCCTCTCTGGTGCACTTCTTTCCATTTCTAGTAGATGGCTCTGTAGCAGTGGTTTCTACCACTTTATGTTCCTCTACTTGTGGTTGTTCCACATCCTGAGCTTTATACTTTGGAGCCAAGAGCTCCTTAATTGCATGCAACTCAAGCTCCCTCTCAAGGGACCATCACATGGATTTATCTTGATTAAATTTAACATATCTTCTGGACATTTTCATCATGTGTGTTGGAAAGTACACCTGATAGTTGTGAGGTGTATAAATGTACCCCACAAATATCCCAAACTATATTGTTGGCTCTAGCTTCTTCTTGGCCTCTTTCGTCACATGGAAATAAACAAATGAACCAAAAACTTTAAAATACGACACAGTTGGTCTCTTACCTAAAAAAACCTCCTCTAGTGTACTCATCCCAAGTATCTGATGAGGAATTCTATTTTGCAAAAATAATGTTGCATTTAATGCTTCTACCCACAGATGCAATGGTAGGCCCTGATCATGCAACATAGCTCATGTTTCTCCCACAATAGTTTTGTTCCTTCTCTCTGCAACCCCATTCTACTATGGGTTGTGATTTTGAATCGATTCTCTTTGTATTACTTCCGAGGCACATAAGTTCTTGAATTTTTTAGAGATGTATTCTCCACCATTGTCACTTCTTAGAGCCTTCACCTTCTTCCCTGTATATTTATTGAAAAATTCCTTGAACTCACAAACTTTGGAGAACATCTAATCTTTATTTTTCATGAAGAAAACCCAACACTTTCTTGAAAAAGCATAAAAAAATCATATAATACATGTTCTTGTTTTGGAAGCTATCGAGAACGGTCCACACACACCTGAGTTAAATCTCACAAGGATCGACTTGGCTCATTTTTCCTTATCGTGAAAGGTGGCTTTTGTATACTTCCCTAATGTACACCCTTTACATATGTCTTTCTACACAATTGCACCCTTTGGAAGTCTTGTATAAATATGATGCATCATCCTAAAGGCATTGTGGTGTAGATGCTCCATCCTCTTGTTCCATAAATCACCGATGTATTGGCTTTCCACCTTCTCTGCTTTATTGCTCAGTGTTACACAATCCTCTACATCCAGTTTATAGAGATTCTTTGCTCGAACTGCAATACTTTTCACCTAACTTGTGGCTTTGTGATGAAGGAACGCCTTTCCTTCACTAAATATCACATCATAGCCATGATCTTCCAACATAGAAACAAAAGCCAAATTATTCTTTAAACTAGGAAAATACATGACATCTTTTAATGTGAGTGTAATACCTAAATCCCTCTGAAAGGTAGTTGTACCTACACTGGTAGCGCTATACCTCTCATTGTCACCCATGTCGATGTGAATCTAGAGATCCTTCTCCTCTAAGATATTAAATAATTAGTTGTTGTTGGTCATATGGAATGAAGCTCCACTATCCAAGTACCACATAGATCCCATCGCCAATGACACCATGCATGCGATGAGGGTGAATTCCAATTTGAACTGTGAAGCTGATGATTCACCTACTGCTACTTCTGAGGCCTTATTTTTGTTCTTATTTTGTGGACAATTAGTGGCATAATGTCCATGCTCATGATAGTTGAAACATTTTACCTTTGACAAGTCTCACTTCTTTCCTACCTTGCCGGTCTCAGATTTGGAATGGGACACCTTCCATTTTCCTTTCTTTGCCTTTCCATCCAAGGCACAATTCTTCTCATCATTAATCTTTATTGCAGATCCGTTTTTGGTGCTCCGTAGAATTTCTTCTCGTGCTAGATCAGACCATAGTCGCTCCCAATCTGGTAGCTTCTCCCTCCCATTAACAGAGTCCTAGTAGTTATGCCAGCTCTTCGTAAGGCCTAGAAGAGTTAGGATCACCAAATCATCTGAGGCAATAATGATCCCAACGCTTCTAATATCATCTCGACATTGAGTGAACTTCGTCAAGTATTTTTGGATCCTACCACCTTTCTCCATTTTGATCTTCTTGAGCTTGTCTTTCAGCATCAACTTCTTGTGGTCATTTTTATTTTGATATAAATCTGTCAAGGCTTTCCACATCACATATGGAGTCTCCTTCCCATGGAGGCTTGAGACTATATGGTCGTGAACTCCCTCTAAAAATACCCTTCTCACCTTTGCTACTGTTACACCAATTTTTGGTCATCTAACCTGTTACTATTAGAAGGACCAAAGTACACCATGTAAGGCTAATTTTACCATAGTAAAATTTCTTTCTCTATGAAAAATAACTTAATAATCCATAATTTATTGAGTTGTTTCTGGTCTAAATAGGAAACCCCATGAGGAATAATTGAATAAATCACTATTTATTTAATTATTACTCAACCACATTCTTAAAATAATAAATAAATCATTTATTTATTTATTATTTACAAATAAAGGGATTTGACCAAATTCAAATTATTTTTCCCTCCAAAAAAAATAATAAAATATTCCATAAACATTGGATCTAGATTTGGTTAATAATATTTTAATTATGCACCAATATCTAGACTAACTCAATATTTTGTTATAAATAGAAGGGTTTTTCTATTCATTTACTAACTTTTCTTGCCTAAATATCACTCTAGACCTATACATTTGGTCTGACTTTGATCCTCCATCATTGTCCTATTTTTATACTTTTTTCTTGTGAGCTCCCTTTAAGTTCCATTTTTGTCTGGGTTTTATACACCATCAAGAGAGAGAGATATTAGATCTGAAGCATTGAGGACATACAAGAACTCATCCCATTGAGGGGGACTGGAAACATCTTTCTATGTTCCCTTCCTAGGTGTCAAATACAAAAAATTCTTTAAAAATTCTTGTGTTGTCCATTGGATGCATGGAGAAACTCTTTCTTTTTATTTGTTGTGTAATGTCTTTAACTACATAGATCTGGATTTTTGTAGCATTTATTCTGATCAGTAACTATAGATATAAGGAAATTGGCAGCCATATTTGATGTTTGGGTTGTTTTTTATGCACAACTAAAGTGAGCTTTTTTCATACGCTTGGGATTAAAATTCATACTAACATCTGGCAACTCCACAAAGGTTTATAATTACGACCGCTATCATTTTTCAGATCCCTGCATGGCCAGCTACTTCAACCCCTAGGGTTTTTCTTCAGCTTCTTATTTTTCATTTGTTGTTGTTGTTTTTAACCTTTAAAACCCTAAAACAATAAAAAATCTTACTTCTATGTGTTTCTGGGCCTATTGCATAGGTAACAGGTATCATCTGTAACAAGGACGACAAATTTTTCTAAAATATACTCCGAAACAGAAAAAAGTGCAAGCCGCACTTTTTGGGCCAAAACCTATGACCTCAACCTTCAGGAAGCGGAAAATAGCTTGAAAAAAGGTCAGAAACTACGACCGATACTTTTTGCGGGAATTTTCTGTGATTTTTTTGGGTTTGTATGGGCTACTCTTCGGGGTTGTATGACCTCCCTCTCCACTCGTATTGGATCTGTACTTTCTTAGTTTTACTTCTCGAAGTAGGAACCAAGCCCCCTAGTGATTCAGTACGCTTCCACCCTTTTAGGAGTTTAGATGAAGCAGGTCTTCTGAGATTTCGGTGTTTTCAGCCATTTTTCAGATCTGAACCTGTACTTTCAGAGACATTTCAAAATGGTTATTAATTCATCCAAAACACCTATTTTCAGTTTTTTTGGTTCTCCTTTAGGGTCCCCTCCATTTCCCTTAAGTTTGTAGCCTTTCGCCACCTATTTTGCATCATTTTCCCTCTTGTTTTTTATTGTTTTCTATAGCTATTTCCAGTTGATTTGACCTTTAGATCCCTGTCCCTCCTGAATTTAGATCCATTTGCCATTTTGTGTGTTTTGACTAGATTTATCCTACCCATAGACTAGTTGTTGGGAGGACCTCCTCCTTGGGTTTAAATTGATGCATCTTTAGTTGTTTATTATTTGTCGTATTCAGTTTCTTTTACTGTCATTTTTAGATTTATTTACAGCTATAAAAAATCTATTTTATTTTTTCTCTACACACGTTTGGGATTAATTATAATTAACACACTTATCACATACACACACACCCTTAGTGAAGAGAGCCTGGTTTACACCGCCAGGCCAAGACTTGAACATTGTAATCAGTTGATCCTGGTACTTCCCCTTCTGTTTCGCCTAACCTCCCTTCAGCGATCACCCTAAGCTCAACATCGGTGGATCCCTCATCTACTTTTTCTTCTGTCACCCTCCGTGACGATGCACATGTCAACCTTTCTTCTCATATTGATGAGTCAGGTAGATTTGCTGCATCATGTGGTTATCCTTCCACCAATCACCCCATCTTCTATTGTGATGATGACATCATGGAAGCCTTTTCCACCCCTGACTTCATCTTTCCCACCCATAAGAGGAATGGCACCATCCGTGTCTATGGTGACTTTCACGACCTGAGTACAAACTACCGCAAGGAATTTCCCCCACACTATTCCCTTTTCAGTGTGCAGGGTGTATAAGTTCTACCGATAACACTCCTTCTAGCAGTGCTTGTTTGATTTTTTCCTTGCCTTTAAGTTTCTAGCATTTTTCATCACCCTCTCATTTATTGTACTGTGGCACCTTTCAGATGGACCTCCTGTCGACACCATATATCGGTTATGCCAATGGTGCAAGTCGCTACTCCTGGAATCTAGCCTCAGTAGCCTGGGCCATTTTTACCCCCTTGCATTTGCTTGTCCTCTCTAACAGAATATGAATTTGTTCTGCTACTAATAATCAAGTTGAATATGGTGCAGTGACAGGTTTATTAGCTGATGACCTTTCCCGTTGCATCCTTCACATTCATGTTCGTTTAGATTCCTTGCTGCTTTTCATGCAATTGAATGGTGTTTATCATGTGCATAATCCTGTCCCTTTCAGAAGATATTTATGAGTGAATATTTTAATGCGTGAATTTGAAATCATTACATTCATTCATGTACTTAGAGCACAGAATGACTATGTAGATAGAATTGCAAATAAAATTCTATATTGGAATTTATCACATGCATTTAACACAAGATAATAAAAAAAAAACCATAAAATGATGCATATCCATTATATGTGTCATTCAAAATGTTTTAGAGTCCATCCACTTTGATACATATAACATGCCCATGGCATGTTACAAAAATCAAAACTGGTGACACCTCATGCCCCTAAATCTAATCACTATCTATAGGATCCCAAGCCAATGGCTCAACTTTGACAGCCCATAGATTGTGTATCCCCTGTCCGTCCATCGCCATGCACCGCGTGACTCCTCGCCACACCGAGGGTAGATCAATACATGGCTCTATGTACTGGTCATCAAGGTCTTTCTAGTCGCAGTCCAAAACAATGGTTAGTAGCCTCTCACATATATGTTGGATGTCCTTTAGGAGGGCCACTGCATCGTCATTTTGTGGTCCCCTCAATCCACTAGGTGTTGCAGCTCTTGATACTACAGGCCACCACATATACCCGGCCAGTTTCACCGATGTTGTATTTGCATACCAAAAGTGAATGAATCAGTACAATATACAATATTATAAAACACGAAAATGCACATAAAAGATAAGAAGCTTGTCACTTACCGTCGGGCCCCCATGCTTGATCTAGAAACAATGGCAAGTTCGGGTCCCCATGATAACTCATCCCACTATAGGGATAGTCATCTATGTACAATGGCATCTGATCCCAGTGAGTGAAAAACTCGGGTCAGAACACCCGTATGACTGCCCCACCTCCCCCTCTGCAGAGTATTCACCCCGAGTGGCACATCGTGGGCTCTCGCGGGCCCCCATCCTAGATCTGTATGCAAGGCTGAAGTGTCAGGATCTTCTCAAAGAAGAGCAAGCAAAGCACCGTTCCATATGCACATTCATGGTTCGCCTGCCGCTTGCATAGCGACAATTGTCATTTCAACGAAGACAACATCATTTGGGCCCACCCATAGTAGGTCCCACTCAACACACTCTCAACAAGCATGATCTGACCCCTAGTGATGTGGTGGAACACCTGGTTTCCCAAGATCTATAGCACCACTGCAGCCACAACATGAGTCTCTAGCCTCTCTAGATCTCCGATCGATATATGTGTCCCCTTCACATGGAGACCAGGTCGACAGTCCCACTCTACAATCTCCATAATGTTCCACCCTCGTGGTAACACTAGTTGCATGTTTCCCACCATCCCATGTGGCAAGAGACCAGTTAGGAAATATATATTCTGGACAGTCAACTCGATCTGGTGCCCCTGCACTATAAATATCTCATGATCCAGATCCCAATAGTTGATAATCTGGGCCAACAAGGACTCTCCTTCTCTCATCAAAGGGTTCTCCACAAACTTCAGGAGCCCAAACCTGGCCAATGCAGCATGAACAACATGATCCTCTCGGATCTCAGACTGTAATTTTTCCAGGTCTCTCTCTCTCTCTCCAGCTGATCCTCAACTCTGCCATATATTCACAAAACCATTATGTTTTTCAGTGTACAGAAAGGAAATATTGCACCATCACCTTAAAATCCCAGCTCTCAGCCAAAACTAGCACCAAAATCCCTCTCTCTAATAGGTCACACTTTTTAGGCCAATCCTTAGATAGGTCGTAGTTTTATGTCCAAAACCTGTTACCCAGGTAGTAGAAAATGCCCCAAAAAGAGTGACTCGGTCATGAAGAAGAGTAAGGGTCTGTTCCTGAGTTCTGGGTGCCTAAAATGAACTTTTGATCCACTGAATTGAAAGAGTATGGTTAGGCCTCTTACTTGCAACTGATGGATCTCGATTCCAATGATAATTTTCTCGGCTATGATCACTGCAGAATTAAGGGCCTTTTATCCTCTCTACCTTCACAATAGCTACACTTGCAAATGAATCAAATTGGAGGGAGAATACCTTATTAAAATAGAAACCCCAATTTTTTCTTTCACCAACTACAACCAAACCATAGCTCGGTTTGAAAAACTATCAGCACCATTGGAAATCTCTCACTAAGCTCTCAAATGCATATCCTTTTGTTTCTTGTAATTTTATACTTCACCCAGATACATTTTTTCCAAGAAGGGTCACTTCACCACTCCTCAAAATAAAATTTCTTCACTTGCAACACTTGTACTTAGGGTACCACTTTCCCTTCATACTTTTCCATGCTTGTGTCGATTTTCATCATGAGTAACCCTCTTGCACTCATATTTTTATGGTCCCTACTGGGCCTGTTGTATGTGGTAGCATCATCAAGTCACCCTTGTTTAGAGAATCTGATTTGAGTCATCATCACATCCATGGAGTCTGTCTCGAGTCCCTTTTGTCTCCCACTATAGTCTTCCATCCTTCATTGCTTTTTTCCTCTCTCATGTCACACATTTTTGCCCTCATTCATACTATTCCCTATCCCCTCTGGATTTGAGTTAGTAGCTGCCAGGTCATCCATGCCCTTTATGCTCTAACAAGGGAAGTTGTCAGCTCGCTACTTTGTACCCCCACTCCACCATCATCCGTGGTGTCAGTTTATCAGTCGCTCTACTATTATCCCTCGTGCCTTCGCTGAGGATCCCTTATTACCTCACCTATGGCAGACCTCCTTCTGTCAACATCATCTTATTGATTCTAGAAGATACGTCTAGAGGGAGGTGTACCTTGGTTCTAGCTTCCATTCTTGTTCGATGCCTCAGATCAGGAAAAGGGACCCTTTATTTCCTTTTGACTTGATTATTTCTCTGCTCCATCTCCTTATGGCATGATCGAGATCTGTATACTTAATGGTTCATTGATGCAAGAGAGTGTACCGGTGATTCCTGGGTGTGTGTGAGATGTTTCAGACCTCATGAGGGGGTGGCCCTTCAAGTAGCCCCCCACATGCTCGGATGACCTCTCTACTACAGCCTTGGATGAAACTCCATATATTTTATGGTTTCAGCCTTAGCTGCTTGTAGCACCTTTTATTTTTCATGTATCATTCATATTTTGAAAGCCCTTTCCTGTTATACAAGGCCTCTTTTGTTGTACTTATATATCATGTAATCAGATATAATTGTATAAGTCTTGGTTGTTGTCCCAGGCAGAGTATGTATGTGGGATCCATTATTATGTTTTTCTCTAGCCCATGTTTATGCAAGATGTACTATATAGTTCAATCCCTTGTTTACTGGACACATCATTATTATTTGTACCTTGTTATCTCGTCGGGCATAGGTATTCCTCCCTCGCCTCATGTAGAACAGGTACTCACTCATAAAAGAGACTTGTCACACCTATAAGTCTCGCCTCCTCAGGGTGTTGTCCTCTAGCACTTTAGTCTACCTTATATTTTTCTATCTCTGACTCCCCCTTCGATGTCTAGTGATTGAGTTCTTACAACGTACTTCGGTCATATGATTAGCTCCTAAGGCTCACACACTAGGGGGCAATCTGTTACAACAAGTTTTGGTCATCTAACTTGTTACTATTAGATGGACCAAAGTACAACATGTAGGACCAGTTTTACCATAGTAAAATTTCTTTCACTATGAAAAATAACTTAATAATCAATAATTTATTAAGTTGTTTCTAGTCTAAACAGGAAACCCCTTGAAGAATAATTGAATAAATCCTTATTTCTTTGATATTCCTCAAGGGATAATTAATTAAAACAATTATTAATTTATATTGCTGGTCATATTTAACCTAAAATAGGAAAATTAATTAGATAAATCATTATTTATCTTATTATTTTCTAGGAATAAATATTTAAAACATTACGTAAATAATAATCCTCATAAATTTGACTAAATCATTTATAATTAATTGAATAAAATCACTATTTATTTAATTATTACTCAAAATATTCCCCTAAAATAATAAATAAATCATTTATTTTTATTTATTATTTGCATTGTGTGATTTGAATTCAAATTTAAATTATTTTTCTCCACAAAAATAATAAAATATCTCCATAAAAGTTGGATTCCACTTGTTAGCAATATTGTAATTATGAACCAATATCTAGACTATCCTCATTTTGTTGTTATAAATAAAATGGTTTTTCCATTTAGTCACTACCTTTTGTTGCCTAAATATCACTCTAGATATATACTTTTGGTCTGACTTTGATCCTCCATAATTGTCATATTTTTCTACTTTTTTCTTGTGAGCTCCCTTTGAGTTCCATTTTTGTCTGGGTTTTCTGCACCATCAAGAGAGAGAGATCTAAGATCTGAAGCGCTGAGGACATACAAGAACCCATCCCTAGTGAGGTGGACTCGTAACATCTTTCTATGTTCCCTTCCCAGGTGTCATAATACAAAAGTTTTTTAAAAATTCTTGTCTTGTTCATTGGATGCATGGAGCAACTCTTGCTTTTTATTTGTTGTTTAATGTCTTTAACTGCATAGATCTGGATTTCTGTAGCATTTATTCTGTTCGATAACTGCATATCTAAGGAAATTGACAACCATCTTTTATGTTAGGGTTGTTTGTTATCCACAGCTAAAGTGAGATTTTTTCATACGCTCGCGATTAGAATTCACACTAATGCTCTTGCTATTCTTCTTCCATGCATCAAGAAGCCGAGCATCCGCTGGCACTGCAGGCTATGGATCATCGATATATATGAAAGCTTTCAATCAGTTTATTACAAAGCACTCTCTCCATCCCGTCCTTCCATGCAATATAATTTTAATTTCCCCTCGAGTGCATACTTAAGTCTCAAGCCACAAAAAGACATCTTCGGACTGTTGCTAGATCCTAAAGAATAAATCTGCAAATTCAAACCTGATCAAAACAAACTCTGTTCTTCTCTTCTTATTGTGATTCCTAGAAATCTAATACCATGTAGAAAAACTAACAGTGAGATTCAAAATGATCTTGTAAAGTTCTAAAACAAGATACTAAATCCTTCTACAATTTTTGGAAACAAAACACGATTGCACAATCACATAACAAGTAAGAAAAAGATAAAATAGATCACACAACACAAGATGTATCTAGGGAAAGCACACTGCCTAAAACCACAATATCTGTATATTGTATAAATTCAATATCATGAAACAATAAAATTCTTTTCTCTCTCAGATTAATTCATGCTCTCTCGCTAACCGGCTCACTCACCAGGAAAAACAAGCCATCAATTTTAACATCATCCTTTACAGTGCCTTTCTCACATATTCTTGGAGGAATTTTCGCCCTATTAAATAGGAAATTGTCTTGAATTGATTGCGCAATGCTTCTGTGGCCTCTACATGACTCTATAACTAACCTGTACAATTTTCTAATTATACAACTAATAGTTTTCATCCCTTTAACCTTAGTCTCAACTGGACCTTCCTTAGAACTGACATGCAACTGTTATTTATAGTGAGTTATCAGTTAAATAATTTATCACTACTTGTTAATTAAATCATATTTAATTCACTAGACCTCTCACTAGCTCATCTCTCAGTTAGAACTAGTTAAACTTATTTTAACTCAATTAATTGAGTTAACTAATTACAACTCACAAATAACTGTAACCGGGCCCCCTTAAATCATGGGAGAACTCTACATGCCTACTCTCTAACCCTCAACTCGAATTTCCTAAGCTAACTCAGTCATTCTAACTTAGTTCACTAATACAAGTTGTCATAAGATGAAATTACAATTTCTTTTCCAATTTAATTAAGGGAAAATTAAATCAGAAGCCCCTTTGGGGTGCCATTTCATAAGAATGTAGGCCTCTTGTGAATTACAAATCTAGTATCGTGGAGACTCAATGATGAGGGCCCTTGGAAACTCTTTCATTGTCATTTTTCCCATGAGAGTTTCTTCTCTATTGCACAAGGAGAGGGAAAAAAGCGTGGCTTTTGTCCATTATTGTGGTTTCCATGATTTCTTCCATACAATAAATTATCTAGCAATAAAGTAAACATCTATGGAAATATTATATGCTTTTTATTATATTTTCTAGTGTTCTTGTGACCTACTCTGATTTTTTTTGGTCCTTGTTGATTTTATATTCTTCTATTAATAAGTTCCATCTAAAGTTGTCCCATACAATGTTATTGATTTGCAGGATTTTATTTCTATTTTGGGAGCTAAGATCACCATATTCAATGCAATATGTGAGGGAGCCAATAGTGAGCCATGTTGGAACATCCTTGCAAGATAATAATATCTTGTAATCCATGTATATTTGTTATATCTTCTATTTTAGGTATTTGGTTCTGTGAATCCTACCAAAACAAATCTAAATTACCATCTTCAACTTCCCATAAGCTATGATTCTATATAAGGTGATAATTTTTCCATGTTGGCTTCCAAATGTGAAAACCTTTTTTTTCACTTTCCAATCTGATTAAGTTTCATTTCTCTATATTGGGTGTGAAGTTTTTCCTCTATATCTCATTTTTTATTTGACTTTCACCATGTTTTGGCTACTAGTATTTCACTCTGTATGTTGGAATCTCAAAGGCTTGATCCCATTTTAATCTTGGGATATCATATAATTTTCAAGGGCCTACTTATTTACTTGCTTATCTCCTACTCATAAAAATGATATTTTAAGATTGGAAACATTCCTAATGATTTCCTTAGGGACTACTAAATTTGATTATAAGTAAATAAGAATTACTTGCAAAAGTGATTTGAGAGGGGTGAGTCTTCGAGCTAATTTTAGATTCTTGAAAGTTTGTCTAGCAAGTTTCTTCTCAAATTTTAGTAAGAGAACTTCCTAAGGAACATGTCTAAGAGAATTTTTCACAAGAAGGGTGCTTAGGTATTTGGATAGAATGGAACTCTGTTGAAATCCGAATATTTGGGTAATTTGAATCTAAACCATTTATGGAGTGTTTAAAAAGAAGATCCAAGATTTTTCAAGCTTGATGCATTTTTTGAGATGGAAGTGAAGTGCTTTAAGATATTATTTATAGTTATAGCCTCTTTGATAGAATGTGTTCAAATAAGGATGGTTCCATCAAAAAATTGTTGATGTAAGGATGTGTTGGGGTTCCCATGTTTTGGCAAGGTTGGAAATACCAAAAGATGAGACAACATCAAACCACTTTCAGACCTCAGGATCTAGCCCTCCTGGGTCTAGAGAGGGATCTCTCTATGATATGTCGAAGGTGTATGTCTTTGAAGTTGAAGTGTTGAGATGTTAGGCTAGTTATGTGGCACAGGGTTTGTTTGTTTTTTTGGTTGGTGGTTATCAGGAAAGAAAGATTCAATGTAAGACAAGGATGAGAAAAGAGGGATAAGGAAGAGGTGAAGTGTTCAGGAAATACTCAAAACCATTGGGCAATGGAGTCAGGAAAGGATTTTCTTGCTAATCAATAGGCAGGCTTTCAATTGGGCTAGTCATCTAAAACTTAGGATCTTCAAGATGATTATGTGGTATGGAGAGGTATAAGGAGAGGAGATAACACAGATTTAGAGCACAAAGTTGAGGACTAGCTAGTCGCACAAGGATTTTAGTGGACAGGGCTAACTCTAATCCCCAGTGTTCCCAAATCTTCCAACTAAATCCATAACAAGAAACATCTAAGAACTGAATTAATTTAATTCATACATCAGAGAGCAGGAAATAACATCCACTACACTGGTTAAACAAATTGAAATCATTTCTTAGATAATACATTCAGAAGAGAAACATGAATGAAAAGGAGAGCAGAAACATAGGGTACCTAACAAGGGTAAATCCTATGCCAATACTATCATGCAAGCCAGTATAAATGAAATGAAATGAATGTAAACACAAAGATAGGAAAACATCACCATTGCTTCAGATCAGGATCCAAAGGAATGTTCTTGTCGTATTAAAAATAAATACCAATAAAGTACAACATTGCCAATAGCTGAATACTCAGTCTGAAAACATCTCCTTCAACCTATCTTAAAACTTTACACAGAGACTATATCTCAAAAGAAACTACTTGTAGTTTTCTGATAACTGAACAACAACCCTTTACAATAGTTTTCTCATGAGGTTTATAGCAGAATATGAACTAAGGAGGTAGGTGAAAAAATAAATGCAAAATTAAACTCAGAAAAGGAAGAGAGGGCCAAAACCCACTCTGTTTTAAATCTCTGCATTTATCACTGGTATGGCTTAGATGTATTCTGACTGCAGTACTGTGTGGTACTATTGGTGAATAAACAAAATATAAATAAAAGACAGTGAAGTCTACCATACTTGTGTGACAAATGCTTCTGATCATGTAGGATTGTTGTCAGGGCAGAAACCTTATCTAGAACACGGCATGGAATGAAAACTGTATGGGCACTTTGTCCTTTACGGAAGGAAACATTATGCTACTATAGAAACCCTGATATGCATTGATTTCTACGTACTATACCTTCTGCATGATCCCTGGGTTTTCATTCTGGTACTATGCCTTTGAATAACTGGATTAGGACTTTAAAATCTTCAATTTTAAGCCTTAACTCTTTAATTTCCCCACTGATGCTCTTTGCCGCTCCCAAAATTACCTCTGGCTGCAAAATCTACATTCCAATAGCTCTGGAGAAGTTTGACAGAGTTTTAACCCTGTCCTTTGATTATAGTTGTGTCAAAAAACCATCTCGGGCCTTTCTTTATTAATTGGATCTTTGCATATGGCCTTTTCCTACAATTTCTACCACTGTGACAGAGATAATGAGTTATGGCGGTTCTTGACGCTTGAAACCCTGCAAAACAGCAAATCTGTTATGAAATCCATGAATGGGGGGTAATGAATGCAGTGCGGATGACGGAAATGGCCGTGCAGCTGGTGGAATGATGGAATGATGCAGGGGGATGGCAAAAAAATGCAGCGAGAGTGGAAAATGGAGAAAGATGGCGGACTGCAGTAGAAGAAGTTTTAAATGAAAAAAAAACCTTAAACAACATGACTTTGTACAAATATATGCGACGAGATGGGCTGAGGTACGACAGATGCATGTGGGGGTGACGTGGCGGGACCGGGCGATGACGGGATGGTCAATGGCAGGGCAAACAAATCTAGACCGTCTGATCTCGACAGAGATCGACGGTTGAGGACGTGTCGAGGGTGACGGATGGTGGGCCAGGGGTATGACGGCAATAGTTTAACTCGTGCGCAGCTTCGATGAGTGATGACCGTTGGATGGGCGATCATAGATCGGAAGGCTAATATGCATATCGCTACGCATCCTGTACCAAATGATAACACGCGATGAGCTAGTGGTTTTGAAATCGTATAGGAGCCACGTGTCGAACAGTGTATGGGATCACTGGCCGATCGGAAAATACCGCCTACCCCTGAAAGGTGGTGCTATAGAAACAGGCTGGTTTATGAATAGTGCACGGGGTCCACAGGGGTGGGTAAAATCCAAACCATTGATCTAGCGGGAAAATGGACGGCGATGGCGCGATCGGGGGTTTTGAACGGGGAAGCACTGAAGGTTGCGGAGCTAACAATCACCGTCCGATCAACCAAGATCAGCAGTTGATGTTGTGCCCGATAAACAAATATGGCAAGCACCTTTTGGGCTAGTGGGTGGTTTTGGTGCTAGATCACATGGAGAACGGGCTTTGGGGCTAGCGGGAAGGGGCTAAGGCCTGTTATAATGGTCCGAAAATGGGTTTTTTAGCCCTTTTTGATGCATTTTGAGGCCTGAGGAAGGTAACGATAGAGAGATAGAGGGGAATTTTGAGGAAACAAAGGGCAAGGGTGGGACTTCATGGAGATTTTGGATGAATTTAGGAGGTTGATGGTGATACTAGGAGGAACAAAAGGGGACTTGGAAGAAGGGGAAAAAGGATAGAATGGCGGGAGAAATGCAGGGACAGAAGGGGCGAAATAAAGCCTTTTGGAGCATAACTCTTTATCAGTAAGGCTTATTGACTTAAATCAGTAGAGGGAAACAGTCACAAGGTAGGGAACTTGAAAAGGCTGCAAGGATGATGTGTTTTTAAGGAAATGCATTCCTTGCAGGCTTATAGAAAAAACTATCCCCTTGCTTGCTTGTCAAGAAATTTATAAGGGGCTAACAGTGGCTCCACATGGGGATGGATTTTTTTTGAAGGAGTCAAGAATTCAGAGAATAGATATTTGGAGTAGGCCAATGGCCTGCTGCTTGGCACATCCCTTTATTTCTTTGATTGGCTGCCACAATATGAAAAAATTACATCAGCAGAAAAGGGGATGAATTTAGGAGGTTGATGGGGATACTAGGGGGAACAAAAGGGGACTTGGAAGAAGGGGAAAAAGGATAGAATGGGGGGAGAAATGCAGGGATACAAGGGGAAAAATAAAGCCTTTTGGAGCATAAATCTTTATCAGTAAGGCTTATTGACTTAAATCAGCAGAGGGAAACAGTCACAAGGTAGGGAACTTGAAAAGGCTACAAGGATGATGTGTTTTTAAGGAAATGCATTCCTTGCAGGCTTATAGAACAAACTAGCCCCTTACTTGCTTGTCAAGAAATTTATAAGGGGCTAACAATGGCTCCACATGGGGATGGATTTTTTTTTAAGGAGTCAAGAATTCAGAGAATAGATCTTTGGAGTAGGCCAATGGCCTGCTGCTTGGCACATCCCTTTCTTTCTTTGATCGGCTGCCACAATATGAAAAAATTACATCAGCAGAAAAAATTTCTCCAACAAACTACCTACCCACACTACTGTCCTAGCATTTTTTCTTCTTCTAGCGTGAATTTGAGCTAGCAGACTCTTTACATCTTTTTATTTTTTACAAACAAGAAAATAAACCTATTCTATTTCTACCCGTATTGCTCCATGAGACCATATTAGACTGTTGGTCTCATATGTTTCTCTACTTAATCTAATATCTGCTGGGATTAAACTGTCCAGTAGATTTCTTCTCTATATTCTATGATCGAAATTGAAAAATAGTCAAGCCAGGATTAGACTGTCTGACTTGCTGTGGGTCCAAGGCATAAAGACAGTTGCATATGGACAAAATTTTGCAAAAAACTAAAAACAAAACTGTGAAGGCTTGAAATCTGAAGCTTGAAACATCCTTCTTTCCTTTTGTGACTCAAGATTTGAGCATGTTAGAGTCACTCCTTATCTTCATTTCAGCTCTGGTTTTGGGCATGTTAGAGCTGATTCTTCTTTCTTCTTTGCTGGTCCATATTTTGGGCATGTTAGGACCAGCTGTTTTACTTTCTTTGGCTCAGGTTTTGAGCTTATTAGAGCCAATATTTTGAACATCAGAGGTTCATGTTTTAAGCATGTCTGAACCTCTCCTTTTCCTTTTTTTTTTTTTTTGAAACATTTTCTTTTTTCTTGAAAATAAAAACTACAATGGTATGTACAATGGGAACGAAAACTGGAAACTAAAAATCAACAGAAGTAGTGTTTGAGCATCCTACCATCGACAGGACCCCCAAACAGCTCTGTACCATCTAATTCTTGTAGGAAGAAGGCATTTGGACCCATAGTGGCCTAGATGATGTATGGACCTCGCCACAAACTATCAAAATTGTTGTGCTTTCCTTTGTCCTCTCTCCTTGAGTCCCATTTCAGCACTTTATCCCCAGTTTTGAAATCAGCAGCTTTGGTTCTCTTGTCAAACAATTTCTTTATATTTTCCTGAACTTCCACTGCTCTGTTGTAGACCTCTTCCCTTGCTTGCTAGAGATGAATTGTCTGGTTTATTCTCCTCACCATACTATCTTCTTCTGTTTGAATTTCCTGGACCAGTTTAATCACTGATATCCCAAGGCTAGTAGGGAATACTGCTTTTGTACCATAGACAAGCTGAAATGGTGACATGCCAATGGACTTCTATGTTGTAAGCTTGTCAACCCACAAAGCACGCACTAACCTGTTATGCCATGATTTTTTGTTCTCTTCCAACAGCTTTTTGATGATGATCACCAGGCTCTTGTTTGATGATTCAGCTAATCCATTACCTTGAGGGTAATAGGTAGTTGAATGACCAAGTGCTATTTGATACCTGTGAAAAAAATCAACCATTTTCTTGGATCCGAAAGTAGTAGCATTATCATTGATTATTTTCCTTGGGCAGCCAAACCGAGAGAGGATATGACCCTCTAGGAAACTAATGATGACTGAATCTGTGGCATTCCTAGTGGGTATGGCCTCTATCCACTTAGTGAAGTAGTCTGTGGCTGTTAGGATCCATTTTTGTTGTGCAAAAGAAGCAGGGTGGATCTCCCCTATGAAATCTAGGCCCCATTGTAGAAAGGGACCTTCAACAGTGATGGGTTGTAGGGGTAAAGGGAGGATTTTTATTTTGCCTATAAATATCTAGCATTTGTGGCAAGAAATTATCATTTTCTGGATATCATTGAAGAGTGAGGGCCAATAGTAACCAGCTCTAAGTATTTTTTTTGCAGTGGCTCTCCAACTCTGGTGGCCTCCACACTCTCCAACATGGAATTCTTGCTTAATCCTTTCTGCCTCATTTTCAGGAAAAAATTTAAGCAATAGGCCATTAGGATTCTTCCAGTATAAGTTTTCATTCAAAATGCAGTAGTTTATGGCTTTCATCTTTAAGAATATGGTCTTGGTCTTTGATAGTTCGGGAGGGGCATTGAGGTGTGTAAGAACATATAAAATGTCAGAATACCAAGGGGAGCTCTGAAATTTTTCCTCAACAGTGGGATCATGCAATTCTTGTTGCTCATCCAAGGTATTTATCATGTTAATGTCTAGGGCTTGTAAGTTCGATTCAGCCATTAATTTAGCTAAGCCTTGACCTTTAATCAGTTTGGTGGGTTTTACCTCAAGGTCATACTCTATGATCATAGCAATCCATTTGCCCCTTTTCTCATCTGGGTCCTGGGACAGTATATCCTTGACTATGATGTTGGGCACATAAGCTACAGTGTGAAAATGCAATATGTACACCCTGAAGCCTTTCAAGGCCTTAACCAGAACATTTGCCTTTTTTTCCATGATTTTTTATTTCAAGGGTGAATCCCTGAGTGCTTTGCTAAAAAATGAAATTGGTTGTTCCATTCCCTCAGTGTTTTTCTGCAGCAAGACTGCAGCCACTCTGTGCTCAGAGGAGAATGAAAAGATCAGGAAATCTTTGGAGAAATCTGGGCTGATTAGAATGGGAGCTTGGGTAAGTGCAAGTTTCACTGATTCAAAATATTGCTTAGCTCCAACAGTCCATTTAACTCCTTCACCTTTCTTCAGCATGTTAGTCATGTTCCTAAGGTGTTCAGCCAGGTTTGGAATAAACCTCCTAAGGAAGTTAATCTTCCCAATGAAGGACTTTAATTCCTTGATGTTTCTCGGGTGTCTAATCTGTAGTATTCCCTCAACTCGTTTTGGGTCTATCCTAATTACCTTCTCAGATATAATGTGGCCAAGAAGTTTTCCTTCTTGCAGCCCAAATACAGTCTTTTTAGGATTCAGTGACATACCAAACCTTCTACATTTTTCAAACAATTTTCTCAGATGTTCAAGGTGTTCTTCTTCAATCTTGGAGTAGACTATTATTTCATCTAAATAAATAACAATAAAGTGCCCTATCTCATCTGAAAAATCTATATCCATCGCTCTTTGGAAGGTTGCACCGGCGTTCATCAACCCAAAAGGCATCTTTACATACATAAAGGTGCCCCAAGGAGTGGTAAAGGTTGTTTTGAGTTGATCTTCTGGGAGTACTAGGACTTGGTTGTATCCTGAAAAACCATCCAAAACAAAATCCCTTTTTGAGCCTACTACCTGCTGTAGAATGTGTTCCATTTTTGGCAAAGGGTAATTATCTTTGAGTGAGGCTCTGTTAAGATTTCTAAACTCTATACATAGCCTAATTTCCCCTGTTTTCTTTCTCAAAGCCACTAAATTTGATACCCAGTCAGAAAATCTTACAAGAACTATTATGCCTGCCTCATACATCTTTTTAATCTCTTTTTCAACTGCATACAATTGTTTTGGGTTTATCCAATGAAGTTTTTGTCTAAAGGGTTTTTGATTTTCATTTAAGGGTATCTTATGTTGTATGATGTTCGTGTCATAAGCCTTTAAATCCTCATAACTCCACGCAAATACGTCAATAAACTCCTTAAAGAGCTCAATGTATTTCTTTTTCATTTCTGTGGGTAAGGATTTAGCTAATTTAATCATTTTGGGCTTTTCTTTTGTGCCTATATTGCATTCCTCCATGTCAGAATTCGCATGCTCTATGGTGGGATTTTTTGCTACATCGTCAATGTCAAAGAGGTCTTTTAAAGGCGCCAGACTTCAAGGTAAGTTCTTATCTTTGGCCTGCAGCACCTCGACTTCCTCATTTTCGGCGTTTTCACAATTACCATTTGAATTTCCATTTTCTTCGTTCAAAGCGTTTATTTCTATGTTTCGAGGTGGTTCTTCCTCGTCTGAGGTTTCCTCTCCTAGGCCGCTATCACTAGACACAGAGTCTGAATCAAAAAATTTAAACTCGTTCCTGCCTGTCAGGAAATCTTCAATTTGCTTATCCCCCTCGAAAACCTACCAATATTTTTTATTGTCTCGCACCACCGGTCTAAATTTGGTCGGTATGATGATCTTTTGGTCATTTGGAGTCTCAGGGTATGAACTAGCTAGGCAAGCTAATCCATTTGAAATGATGTTTTGACTCCTGGGGACAAACACTAACTCGTATTCAACAAACGTTTTCAATATATCTACGGCATCGTTCCTATACGCCCTCAACCTACGGTGTTTGGCAGTGTATTCGCCGTTTACCTGTTTTATCACCCGCTCAGAATCTCCATGAACAACTATCTTATGGGCCCCTAATTTCTTTAACATATTTAAACCCAGGATTAGAGCCTCGTTTTCTGCAACATTATTCGTACATTTGAAATGCAGATTACAGGCATGGCTCTCCACGCAATCATTTTCTGTATTGCATAACCATACCCCTGCTCCAGCAGTTCTCTTGGTGCATGACCCATCAAAGTTCATCACCCACAGGGGTTCACTCTTGGTTCCGTTATCATTCCTTTCCCTATGGCTGGTTTCACCATTATATTGCTCTATAGGGTCTGTACTGGGTTGTATATTTCTTTGTTCCTCGTGAAATGTATGAGTTTCAGGGATCTGGCCAGATGGCTGTTTATGCTCTGTTTCTTGTTCACTCAGAGTTAGGTCTCCACCGCATATCCTACAGGTTTCGTTGCAGTTTTATTCTTTGTTTTCCTCTAAATCCAGCGTAGCCATTATGTTAAATTCCACGACCTCTGCCTCTCCGCTTGTATCTCTGTTTTGGGACTCTGACCCTTCTAAGGATTCATCATTACACAGGATGAAGGAGTCTAGGTCTGTGTGTATAGAATAAACAGGTGAATTTTCTGGTTTTTTTGGGCTACTTACTAGGAATTTCATTTGTGCCTCCCTATACAATCTTCAAAGTTGGCCAAAGATGGGAATTGTGGCATATGAGCCATCCATCTGCCTTGTACCCTGCAGCTTGGCTCCCCATGATCTTGACAATAACATGCCATACTTGGGTGGCACATCTACCACCACAACATCCATGACCATACATTTAGCTGGGATTTGAGTTAAGCTCACACATCAGTCTTTGATTAGGCCTAGGCATTTTACTCTGCTAGAGTCGAAAGAGTATAAATATTTGTAGGGATGAGTTATCTCTAGGCCTAACCTCTCCATGACTACCTTAGGCATTAGGTTGTGAGATGCCCCAGAATCATGCATTGCATTATGCAGGATCTTGTCATGAATGTTGAGACTGATATAGAACGGTGGAACTACCCCTTCCTGAAACTTCCCCTCTATCTTAGGTCCAAATAGGAGGGTAGGTTGATCATCATTCTGATTTACAGTGTCCCCAATCTCACTTAGGTTCAAAGCTTTCAAAATCTGGCCTTTATATACATCCTGAGTGGCCAGCTCAGAAAGTGGGACAAAGATTTTAATTCTTGCAATCTCACTCTCTAAATTGAAAGTGGACTGGCTCTTTAGGATACTCAGCTCTGTTCTATTTTCCACTACCTTAGTGGCTGAGTCAGTGGGATGATTCTCACTATGTACATGTTTTGAGGCTGTTTTATCAGGAGCACTAACTGTAGTGCTAGTGCTACTAGTTGGTTGGTTTTTTTTATCACTCTTTTGGTTGTCTTTTTCTTTGTTTTTTCCAGAACCCTCGGCTACTGATTTGCTATTTTCAGCAGTAGCTTTAGAATTTTCTCAGGTCTCTTCTTAATGGTAACCTCGGAAGTTCTGGCTTTGGAATTTTCTTGGCTCTTCTTGCTTCTGAGTTCATATTTTTCTCTGACCTGCATCATAGCATTTTCAAATCCTAACTTCTAATCCTCAATTTCACACCATACTTCATCCCAACATGAGGGAGAAGGCTTATCCTCTTCTATGGAGTAGTTATGGATTGATTTTTCCACTTCAAACATGTTTATAGTATTCCCCTCAGACTCTTCTATGATTCCTTCATCCTCATCTAGAAAGTTCTCTTGGAATGGGGGAATAACCTGTTGATCTGACTCTCTTTATCTGTTGGGAGTGTTATTGTTTCTTCTAAAGTTCTGGTTCTGGTTTTGGTTTCTATTTTGATTATTGAATGTGACAACCATATTTTCCATCATCTACTGTAAATTTTCCACATTTTTAGACAATCTATCATAATCTTGGTCAGCTGAGGAAGCTGCATTGTCATCTCTATATGTTACCCTCTTCTCAGCTCTCAGTCTTGCCCTTTTCTCAATCAAGTTAGCTTCTATACTCATTGCTCCTTTCTGCATGTCCTCCAGAGTGTTGTACTCTTTATCCCTAAGCTCATAGGCCAAGTCAGAATCAAAGCCATCAGGGTATTTGGCTAGAGCCATACCTTGTGGAGGTTTCATATGTGGAGGGAGGGCATTGTAAATGCTGTTAAATCTCGTTGTGTAATCATGGACACTCTCTCCTGCGTTTCTTTTAAGGCTTAGGTATTCTGCTAAGAGTTGGTCAAGGTTAGCCTTAGTTTCCCATTTGTTTATGAAAGTCTGATATAAGGCTGGGAGGTCATTAATGCTACCTGGAGGTAGGCCTTTAAACCATTTCTTCACATCACCCCCTAAGCTTTAGGCAAAGATTCTCATTTTGACTGTATCATCATCTATTTCCATGTAGTCAAAAGAATCTTCCATTTTATCTACATGTTGTTGGGCCGTGATGGACTCTTTTGCAGTGAAGTGTGGGATCTTTGACTGATAATAATTTGGTAAGGGTACTAGAGGTTGAGGTAAGACTAGAGGTGCATACCAGGCTGCCATGATGATGTTTTGATGAAGTAAAAGATTGACTTGGACAACTGGTATGTGGATGGCAGGAATATTATGACCAGCAGAAGGTTGATGAGCAGATCTAGGGTGACTGATCCCCAAGTTTTGTATGAAATGCATATCAGGAGGTGTAGATGGAGGGGTCTGTCTATTTCCTAGGTGTCTACCACTTTGAGGTGGTGAACCAAGAATCTCAAGGTCTGGCTGGTCTAAACTACTGAATGACCTAGTTCTAGGTAATCTGTTAGGTAGGTCTAGGTCAAGGTGAAAGTGTGATAGAGCTATAAGATCTTCTGGTACAGAATTAGCTCTATAGATGGGGCTGGAAATAGTTGGTCTTTTAGGTGTAGGAGCTCCCTTGAGGATGCTCTCAGGATTGTCAACTATTTTAGGTGGGTCTGGGTTAGGGTAAGCTCTTGTATGGATGGTTCTAGAAGCCAAAATGTTGTTTTTGACCAAGTAGCTTAACCCTACTTGTTACTTCTACTGTGGTTGATGTTTTTATGGAGGCTGGTCTCCCAGTGGAGTCTATTGTGAACCAAGATAATCAGCAGGCCTACTGAACACCAGTGGAGTCTTTTAAAATGTTTAGGAATTATGGAGTCGCCAGGTGGAAGGTTCAGGATGTTTTGGAGGGTACACTGTCCACCACAGTGCTTATGAGATGTCCTCTTTCAAGGATATCTCCCAAACACAAAAAACTCTAACCAGAGATTGACTAGGAGGGCATTTACCAGATATGTCACCTCTTGAAAGAGTGTGAGATCTGGAGGCTACCTCGCCCTTTCCAGACTCTGTCCAAGAGTATGGGAAAAAACAACAAATGGTATAGAGGTTGATGTGTGAATAGGAATGTTTAACTGCCAACCTAACCAGAGATTGTAGGTTTTTTGAGGCTTTTGATATAGTAAGGTGAGAAAAATTCAGAGTTCCCCAGTGGAGTCGCCATTATGTTGGGGTTCCCATGTTTTGGCAAGGTTGGAAATACCAAAAGATGAGACAACATCAAACCACTTTCAGACCTCAGGATCTAGCCCTCCTGGGTCCAGAGAGGGATATCTCTATGATATGTCAAAGGTGTATGTCTTTGAAGTTCAAGTGTTGAGATGTTAGGCTAGTTATGTGGCACAGGGTTTGTTTGTTTGTTTGGTTGGTTGCTGGTTAACAGGAAAGAAAGATTCAATGTAATACAAGGATGAGAAAAAAGGGATAAGGAAGAGGTGAAGTGTTCAGGAAATACTCAAAACCATTGGGCAATGGTGTCAGGAAAGCATTTGCTTGCTAATCAATAGGCAAAATTTCAATTGGGCTAGTCATCTAAAACATAGGATCTTCAAGATGATTATGTGGTATGGAGAGGTAGAAGGAGAGGAGATAACACAGATTTAGAGCACAAAATTAAGGACCAGTGCATCGCACAAGGATCCTACTGGACAGGGCTAACTCTAATCCCCAGTGTTGCCAAATCTTCCAACTAAATCCATAACAAGAAACATATTAGAACTGAATTCATTTAATTCATACATCAGAGAGCAGGCAATAACATCCATTACACTGGTTAAACCAACTGAAATCATTTATAGATAATACATTCAGAATAGAAACATGAATGGCAAGGAGAGCAGAAACATAGGGTACCTAACAAGGGTAAATCCTATGCCAATACTCTGATGCAAGCCAGTAGAAATGAAATGAAATGAATGCAAACACAAAGATAGGAAAACTCACCGCTGCTTGAGATCAGGATCCAAAGAAATGTGCTTGTTGTATTAAAAAGAAATACCAATCAAGTAGAACATTGCCAATAGCTGAATACTCAGTCTGAAAACATCTCCTTCAACCTATCTTACAACTTTAAACAGAGACTGTGTCTCAAAAGAAACAACTTGTAGTTTTTTGATAACTGATCAACAACCCTTTACAATAGTTTTCTCATGGGTTTTATAGCAGAAGATGAACTGAGGAGGTAGGTGAATAACTAAATGAAACATTAAACTCAGAAAAGGAAGAGAGGTCCAAAACCCACTCTGTTTTAAATCTCTGCATTTATCTCTGGTACGGCTTAGATGTATTCTGACTGTAGTACTATGTGGTACTATTGATGAATAAACAAAAGATAAATAAAAGATAGTGAAGTCTGCCATACTTGTGAGACAAATGCTTTTGATCATGTAGGACTACTGTCAGGGCAGAAACCTTCTCTAGAACACGGCATGGAATGAAAACTGTATGGGCACTTTGTCCTTTATGGAACAAAACATTCTGTTGCTATAGAAACCCTGATATGCGTTGATTTCTGCATACTGTACCTTCTGCATGATCCATGGGTTTTCATTCTGGTACTATGCCTTTGAATAACTGGATTAGGACTTTAAAATCTTCAATTTTAAGCCTTAACTCTTTAATTTCCCCACTGATGCTCTTTTCCACTCCCACAATTACCTATGGCTACGAAATCTACGTTCCAATAGCTCTGGAGAAGTTTGACAGAGTTTTAACCCTGTCCTTTAATTACAATCATGTCAAAACACCTTCTCGGGCCTTTCTTCATTAATTGGATCTTTTCATATGGCCTTTTCTTGCATTTTCTGCCACTGTGACAGAGATAATTATTTATGGCGGTTCTCTGCGCTTGAAACTCTGCAAAGCAGCAAATATGTTATGAAATCCATGGATGGGGGGGTAATGAATGCAGTGCAGATGACAAAAATGGCCGTGCAGCTGGTGGAATGATGGAATGATGCAGGGGGATGGCAGAAAAGTGCAACAAGAGTGGAAAATGGAGAAAGATGGTGGAATACACCAGAAGAAGTTTTAAATGAAAAAAAAACCTTAAAAAACATGACTTTTTACAAATTTATGCGACGGGATGGGCTTACGTACGACGGATGCACGTGGGGGTGACATGGTGGGACCGGGTGATGGTAGGATGGTCAATGGTGGGGAAAAAAAATCTGGACCGTCCGATCTTGGCGGATATTGACGGCTGAGGACGTGTCGGAGGGCGATGGACGGTGGGCCAGGGGTACGGCGGCTATAGTTTAACTCATGCGCAGCTTCGATGAGCGATGACTGTTGGATGGGCGATCATAGATCAGATGGATAATATGCATATCGCTATGCATCCTATACCGAACGATAACACACGATGAGATAACGGTTTTGAAATCGTACAGGAGCCACGTGTCGAACAGTGTATGGGATCGCTGGTCGATCAGAAAATACCGCCTACCCCCGAAAGGTGGTTCGATAGAAACAGGCTGGTTTATAAACAATGCGCGGGGTCCATAGGGGCAGGTAAACTTCGAACCATTGATCTGGCAGGCAAATGGACAGCGATGGCGCGATCAGGGGTTTTGAATGGGAAAGCACTGAAGGTTGCGGAGCTAACGATCACCGTCCGATCAACCAAGATCAACGGTTGATGTTGCGCCCGATAAACGAATATGGCAAGTGCCTTTCGGTCTAGTGGGTGGTTCTGGTGCTGGATCACGTGGAGAATAGGCTGTGGGGCTAGCAGCAAGGGGCGAAGGCCTGTTATAATGGTCCGAAAGTGGGTTTTTTAGCCCTTTTTAATGCATCTTGAGGCCTGAGGAAGGTAACGATAGAGAGATAGAGGGGAATTTTGAGGAAATAAAGGGCAAGGGTGGGACTTCATGGATATTTTGGATGAATTTAGGAGGTTGATGGGGATACTAGGGGGAACAAAAGGGGTCTTGGAAGAAGGGGAAAAAGGATAGAATGGGGGGATAAATGCAGGGATACAAGGGGCAAAATAAAGCCTTTTGGAGCATAACTCTTTATCGGCAAGGCTTATTGACTTAAATCAGTAGACGGAAATAGTCACAAGGTAGGGAACTTGAAAAGGCTACAAGGATGATGTGTTTTTAAGGAAATGCATTCCTTGCAGGCTTATAGAACAAACTAGCCCCTTGCTAGCTTGTCAAGAAATTTATAAGGGGTTAATAGGATGTTCGTTGTCAAATCACCTCCATGAATTTTAATGGCTTTGATTTTATTAGTAGTTATTTCAATTTTTATATCACATCATATAGCTTCATCCATAAGAAGTAAAAGGATGGGAGACAAGGGATATCCTTGTCAAATTACTCTGTGGGGGTGAATGTGGAGTATTTTTACCCGTTAATGAGCATAAAGAATAAATATTTTGAGATCATGGGAAGAACCAAATGAATATACTTGTTTACAAATACAAAGCCCATGAGGATGTGATAGATATATTTCCAAATAAGACAGTCAAATTATTTTGACAAATTCAATTTGATAAAAATATTAGGTTTTTTAAAAGACCAAAGGGAGTGGATTAATTCATGAGATAATAAAATACTATCCATGATATCCCTATCTTTCACTTAAACATATTGTGATGATGGAATGAGTGAGGGGAGTAGGGGTTTAAGTATGTTTGCAATGACTTTAGAGATAATTGTATATACAAAATTAAAAAGAGTGATAGGTCTAAAATATCAAGTATTATTGGATTTTATTTATTTGGGAGTAAGAGTAAGGATGTTAGCATCCAAAATTAAGAGGAAAAAAAAAATCCTTCTAGAGTTATCTACATTCTTGTACATCCTTATGGATGATCAAACATCATTCCAGAAAGAAATTATAGATAAATACATTAGGTTTGGGTGAATTTCCCCTAGGAATTTCCATGGTAGCTTCTTTAACTTCCAATTTGGTAATTTCATAAATATGAGTAGCATTCTATTCAAGGGTAACTAGAGAGGGAATGTTTTCAGAAATTTGCCTCATGGCAAGGTGTATAATTCATTAGGTTTTAGTGAGAAATTGTTGGTAGAAGGATATAAGCTTCATTTCTATACCTTCATAATTTCCAATTTATTACCTTGTTGATATTCAATGTATTATATTCTATTGTGTTAACGATGTTGGATCATAGTAGAATAAAACATTATGCGTTCCTTTCTGCTTCCCTGAGCCATTTCACCTTGATTTTTTTCCTCCATAATATTTATTTTTGGTTGTAACATTTCTCCAATTGTACTTACAAGGTCCTTACTTTTTGTGATAAGTATTATGTTTTCCCTTCCATAATTATTATTTTTTGTATTTTCTCCATCTTTGTACTAAGCTCTTTCTCTCATCATGAATATTACTAACTTCCTTTTTGTTCCAAATATTTGGTCTAATTTTTAAATAGCTTAAGAGCTGGTGGAAATGATGCATGATCGATCCATTAATGTTGTGGCTCCTTTCCACCAATTGTTTATGTTTTCCTTGAAGGAAGGATGTCTTAGACAAAATCATTTGAATTATAGAGGGTGATTTTTGGGTCTTACTTTCCAATCCAACATTAATATGATGGGGCAATGATTTGAGACATAACTTGGTAATATAGATAATTCAACCACTAAGAGTATCAACATTGAGGATTCTGAGAGTAGGAAACTTTCAATACGAGAATATACTTGGGTTTTCCCCCCTCTTTTTTTGTTTCAAGCATAAATTCCATTCCTTATTTTTTGATCCACAATTTTTATAAAGTCTATAATATCCTTGAAATAGGATGAGTCGTCATCCAATATTTTGTTTTCCCATTTATTTTCACTTAAGTATTATATGATATTGGAGTCCCTTCCTTGTTAAATTTATTGTAAAGAAAAATATCGCTAGCAATAAAAAACAAACTCAAATTTTACGCTAGGAAAAACCCAGAAAACATAACTCCATTAGATCCCTTGGCAAAAAACTAGCCTAGTCAGCGAATTAAGCCTTAAAAATCACCTCCCTTGGCACATTAAAATATATTTCTTCCCATACTTTTAAATGATCCATTATATGCGCCAATCCATGGGCACAAAACCATGGGCCCATAACCGCTACTGTTGACCCAATAAACCTTGACTCTTTCTCTGAGTCAAGTTTTCTTAACAATCCCCTCTTAAACCTTGACTTGGGTTTTCCCTTGACCAAATGTAGCCAAACCAACCAAGTGAATGAATCTTGATCCTTCTATCTCTTACCCCTCAAAATTTATACTCGAGATATCTTCATGCCCCCTATTACCTAGGTATAAGACCATATTTTAGGAGAAATTTCCTGAGGGTAGGCATGCCTTACCAAGTCTTATAGCACTATGCCCAATTACATGAAATAAAATTTAAAATCCATTATATACTCTCTCTCTCTCTCTCTCTCTCTCTCTCTCTCTAATTTCGACACTTATGTTGCCTCTCCAACATATAGTCATACCCTTGCATTATCCCGAGACAAAATATGTGGTGGTAGTCCCATCACTAGTTGTTGGATATATGAAATTATCATAGTCCCTTATAGGATGAAATCTTCGTTAACTACCCATTTATCTCTTCATTTAAAAAAAACATCTACAGTTTGATCCAAAAGCCATGGGTTGATCCTATAAATCCATCTCTCCTTGCTCTGGTTCACATTCTCTTCATGTAAATTGACTTTCATGAACGTTAAAAAAATGATTTTGTATCGACAGAGTGTGCATTTTGCAAATGAATACACCATTGTAGTGGAGGCATGTAATATTATCGCCTCTAAGAAGAGTACATGTAACAAATTCATGACAATGATAGCACAATTACTCATAATGATCATAATTAAAAGAAGCCATTATAGTAAAATCTATGTCAGCATGAAATTTTGATATGAAATACTCTATGTACTCACATGATTTTAAATATCGACATTGTTAATAGAAGACTATGTTGCGGTAGATTCTTTAAGCCTTGGGATCAAATCCTATAGAAACTATTCTGCAGGAAACAAATTTGTTTCTCCTCATATTTAGGATGGCCACATCTTCCTTGGAAAAGTCCATGTCAAGCCTATCACTCTCTAGCACAAATTATATCATCCTCATGCTTCCCAACTCCATCGATCCTCCTCCTCTACCATTTTTTCCACTGCCTCTCTTATGGTAACATCCCACAGGGTTGTTGGTGTTGCTGTTAGGGACTCCCACAGTAGCTAGTTTGGAACCATATTTAAACTTATCCAATGCCACTTTAAAACCTTGATACTACATGAAGTCATTTAAACCCTTGGAAACAAAGTTGTCCCCTTGAAGAAACTACTTTTCTCTGCTACCAATTGTTAAAATTTACCCGAGAGAAAAATTGCAATAGAAACAAAAAAAACACAAATTTTACCCTAGGAAAATGCCAACTCCAAGTAAAATCCCAGTGAACAAAATTTCTTATATCCCTTGGCCAAATCCTAGCCAAGTTTTCAAAGTGAGTTGTCAGATCTCACCGCCCTTGGCACATTACAATATGATCCCTCCAATCCCTTTAAAGACCCCATTACATACAATCCACAAGAAAAATAAATAATGGGAAACCATAAACCCATGTTCCGAAAACCACTATTGTTGACCCAATAAACCTTGACTCTTTCCCCATGTTAGGTTTACCTAACACTGCTAGTACCGAATATTTATTTCGTATCATTTGATGAATGTGTTATAGGATTTTCAAGAATATTAATCTATCTCCCTATATATATTGGAACCATATACACTGGTAATAAACATATGTTTTTCTAATCAAACCAATTGGAATTTCACTATCAGAACCCTTTAACTTCATAAGAAATATGATAAGATAATTCCTATGGGGTTCCACAATAGAGTCATTCCTCCTAAGGTTGATTGGGAATCAATTGCTAGTTATTGACATCCTCTCCAAATTCAGTTTTCATTTTATATGATACTTTGAGAATTTTGTTTCTTGAATCATGATTATTGCTTTATTTTTCCTAAGGAATTTCTCTTTTGAGAAGTATTTGTTTTTATTTTTCACTCTAAACTCTCATGTTCCAAGAAATAAATTCCATCGATAACTAGGGGTGAAAGGTTCCAAGGATTCTATCATTAGCATCATCCTTTACGAGTTTACTAAAAATTAATCTAATTCTTCAATTAATTGACTATTATTTTTCCTCCATGTTTTTTTATATTTCTTTGTAGGATTAAAGATTTATTTTAAGTTATTTTTTGTAAATATAAATATTATGTAATAATATTCCACTTAGCATGATCGTGTTGACGGAGAATATCCTTTTATTTGATATATGCTAAAAAATAACTTATATCTCTTTTTCTAGAATTGAAATTGGTTCTTGGCATTTCTAGGCTATTGCATTTTATTATATATCTAGTTATTCTAGGTCCATGTCTTATGATTATTCTACTTCTAGTGTATCCCCTTGTTCATGAGTCATTTTCATGTTCTTTAATTCCTTGATTGTGTTTTCATTATGCACCTTTCTTCATTTGGTGACGTCTTTATTCTTACTTTCAAATGTATGATCTTGGGTAATTTGATCCTTCCTCATATCTGATCCATTCTACATAGCTTACTTTTGATATTAGAGTGTGTATTTAATATTGTTTTGGATGGTTTCTATTGTCCTTTGTGATTTAGTTATTGGGGGTTTCTCAGGAATATTTAAAGGTAGAGTCTCTAAATAAATGACCATGCTCATGGATTTTTGTTTATCGAAATGGTATATGCTGGTAATATATTGGTTTGTTTCACATATTATCTTGATAATTAAGGAAAATATTTTTTGGAAGCGACTTGGAGACATTCATAGACAAACATATTCATGTGTAAGAAGTATATGATCCCTACTTTGTAGTTTCTATAACTCATTACAAATTTTCCCATTGCATTTCCAATTCCTTCTAATACCTCTCAGTCCTAAAACTCCTAAGGAAGT
The DNA here is from genome assembly GCA_034641835.2 of Pinus albicaulis. NCBI lineage: Eukaryota > Viridiplantae > Streptophyta > Pinopsida > Pinales > Pinaceae > Pinus > Pinus albicaulis. Next base: position 361,386,008 of record CM076577.1, read on the forward strand.
GAGTATAATATGATCCAGACTATTGTTATAGTGAAATAATATTTATCCGGGATGAATCTTCATATCCAAAAAAAAATATAAAACCATAAAAAATTGCAAAAATAGGATCAATTTTGAAAAGCCCTATTTATGTCCTTATGGTTGGTGAATATGGTCATGAAAAAACTCTTTTGACCATATTTTTAGCTCTAAATCTCCTTCTGGTTTTTAATTATTTTGGATCCACTAGATTAGGATTTGCTCACTGGGCTAGAGTCCCATAAAATTTTCAAATATTGCATGATATTTCATATATTGTATATTATTTAGTGCTATTGCGGAAGTGATTTCATATGTGGGGACTATTTTAGCTTAAGGGAGGAAAGACCCCATATTCATTTGTTGTTCCTATTAATTTACGATATGGCTACATTAATCTTTATGTTGATAATTGCATTTCTTCATTAACACATGAGGTTCACCCCATATCATTATCTCATTATTCATATTTACACTATTATCCATCACCATATGAAACTATGTAGAAAGAATAATAACATCATCATCAATTATGCAGCAGAACATAAAGTAGAAAAGGAAGAAAAACATGCACACATAGAGACACCAAGATTGGTTCGAGACCAGGGAAAGACCCATTATGGGGAAAAACCTTGCAAATTATTCTTCTTATATCATCATCAAATTATTCAGAAAACAAGAGTACAATGATCCATTGATCCATGTCTTCATAATAAAATAAAACAACTAGCACATCCATAATATAACCTTAAACATACTTCTACTAAAGGATCTTGGTTCTAAGAGTTGCAATGCACTATCATTGATTCTATTTAATGTATGGATATTGTTGTGACTGTGTTGAACACTGCGGAACACTTATGCATACTAATAATGCATCTTTTGGTCTTGGATGTATGCATAGATACTATTTTCATGCATATAAGACAGATCCAGATGCTACTAGATCAATATGTGTCTGCGCCTATGGCAGATTTGGACTACGGAAGCCTTAGTCTCTCAAGCGCACCCATAGGTCTATGTGACAGTGTCTATGGGTTCCTAGACACAACTATAAGCTTTTATGACAACTTCCAATGACAAATTCAGCCTGATCTAGCTTTGAAGCCCTTGAAACACCCTAGACTCACTTTGTTTGCATATATGGCTCTCTGGACGCTACTAGGACACTCTGTGCCAGTGTCTAGGGATGAGCACAATCCAATCTTCCTATGAAGCCCTAGTCACACCCTTGAGCCTCTATGCCTTTGGCTATGACACCCTGGATCCAAGCATAATCCTTTGTGCCCATGGCTATGGATAAAAAAGCTCTGTAGAAATCATGTGGCTAAGATCCAGAAAACCATATAACAGAGCGAGCCTTGCGCCTATGATTTCAGACCCCACGCGAACTCCTTCACTCAAACCTGTGCAAGCCAAGACAAAATATGAGAGTGGAATATAGCTAGATCAATGTGTGAGAATTATCTTGAGTTCACTTCTATTTATAGGCTTTCACGAGGGTCCACTTGTGGTTAAGGCCGACTTAACCAATTTCACATGTGCTTAGGCTGACCCATTCCATTATATATTAATAAATAAAATAATTCAAAATGTAACTTATACTTAACCAAATAGGTTGATCTTTAGGTTGATTTTTCTCCTCTCGTAAACAAGAATCTATTTCAATTAATATATTCATCATATGAGTTGTCCAAAGTGGAATTTTACTGCAGTTGCATAATTTTACCACACCCTCTCAACTAGGGAGAATTCCACCTACCCATAATTGTTCATCGATCAATATACCACTCAGGTATCTTCAAGCATCATCACATATCGTCACTACTCATGTATGTCATCTAGTCATCATGCTGTTATATTTCATCATTACAAATCGTCAATGTACTTCTCATGCTTATTCCATCTTATCTCTTGATTGTTTTTTCTCTTATGTTGAACATTATTGGATCTAGAAGAAGAATAATTTGTCACTGGAGGGGAGATTAGGCTACCACCCTTCATCAATAATGATAATACTTGGAATCTCTGCCAACGAGCTACTATTCGGAATATCATCATCAATAATCATCAGAGAGCATATCATCAAGGAGCACTTCTCAACCTGTAACCACATTGGGGAATATATATCGACCCAAAATCTCTTGGGGGGAGCTATACATCTACAACCCCATCTTGAGAAATAAGATATAAAATAGGCAAGGGAGCCCATCTCAACCCTAGGATCACATTGGAGAGCTTAATCTCAACCCAGAACCGTATAAAGTTATCTCAACCTATATTATTCCCTGGTGATCTTCGCATCGACGATCTTGAATAGTCATGTGTCAGAACACCTACATCATAATAAATGTGGGTTGTGCACCCCAAGTACACTCTCAACCCATTGGATAAATGAGGACCGATATTCCCGACAAGCCCTGCATGTGGGTATGATGTTAGCTAGGGTGTACTATACAAATACCAAATAGGGGAGCAACATTCTCCGACCCTATCAACATGGGCAAGAAACATCTCTAATCCTATGGGTAATAGATAGGGGTATTTTCTGATGTTCCGTCAACCTTAGGATCCCTCCATCTTAATTCCTGACTTGGGAAATCAGACATGGATGAAGAGTTGGTTCAATGTCCTTGATTAGCGCTGCTCTCATCACACTAAAATATCATATCTATTTGTCTCAATAGCAGCTAAATCCTATTCATACAGGATATCAAATCAATTATTATGTTACAACATAAGAATCATATAAAGTCACAAAAGGATACCATAATCATCCTCCCTATTAAGGAGATGTTAATCATAATCCTAAGCTTGTATCAAACGACTGCATTGTCTCAATATATGGAGAAAATTTTAGTCCCAACTATATATATATATATATATATATATATATATATGGGATTATCTATCACCATAGTGTATCCATTTCATCCAAATCATGTTCATAGAACTCTCTAAGGAGCTTCTTCATCCCGCCTCACAATTAGCCATACTAGCAACATCGTACTCAACCTCGGTCATGATATGGACCTCTCATCCAAGATATCATGGCATATATCATGCTAAGGAAGCATCCAGATGTTATCATCAATAGTAATACCAAATATCAACAATACATCCATGCAGTGACATATCATAAGAGAAAAATCGCATGCTTAAAAATAGAATGTTTCATGCAGAAATTTCAAAGGATGTTTGGTAGAAACTCATGAATTTATTCAAGTTCTATACACACCATATACATATGTATGTTAAAAATGGAACATCAATTCTTCAATCAACTGTCAGATGTCATGTCAAGTTCATCAACATTTTGAACTTTAAATCAGAGTATCGAAGGATTTACATTTCTATTACACAAATATATTTTTCCACAACTTTGTAAAATATAATTTCTTTCCCAAATTTAATAAATAAATACATCATGCCATGATACATCATTTTTAGCTAATCATTCTCCTTCTTTCTTATTTCACCAGAGGTTCATCACCTGTCAAGAGTATACCATCAGTATGTAAAACCAAAACCGTTGTAAAAAATCAAGGCCATATCATGCTAGCTTCGTCAAATAACTATAAAACATGGGGAAATATGAATCGGGGATCTTGCATCATGAAATGATATTTGTAAGTATAATTCCTTACCAAGCCAACATAATCATCCTTACATAAATCAATGTTGTGTCAAAAAAGTCAACTCATCAGAGTTTAGAAGCCAGAAAAAAGAAATTATGATATCATAGTATGAATTCTTTCAACTAGGTGACAGGTAGAGCTCATATCAAGTATTGACTTATTTCATTATCATGCCAACAAGACTATCCTCTATCATGTCATTGCAAGTAATTTCTGTCACTAGATAAAAATGCATACATCAAGTTTAAGTCATGTAGATTCCATCTTCATATTGAATCACAATTATCAATACTTCAACCATTGTGCTATGAAAAAGGAGGCCAATCATTTTTCCCACATAATTATTGAGGGTCACTATGCCCACATAGCATAGATATCAAGGAAAATCAACAATAATCATATGAAATCCTTAGTAATTAGGTTAAGTCCAATTTTTTTTATCGTAGAGATATCTATATGACTCCATCATCGATCCAGTGTTCTAAGTCATTATTAAGCAACATGTCGTAGATCATCCATATCAATAAACCAAATCATGTCAAACGGTTGTAGCACTAACTTAAAATATAATTACATATCTATATATATGTCTCAGTCATCTACAAAATGAAAACATACAAGAATATCATGCTTACATAACTTATTGTTATCTGCAGCACATTTGAAGCCCTAACATCTTCCAGGTGACCATATGATCTCATGCACAATACTTCATGTTTTCATGATCAACAATTTAACCCAAAAACTTTAGAATTCAGTTAAGAGTGGTAGAATATATTGGATATCCCTTGATTCAAAGTACATAATGTTTTAGAAATTTTTTAATGATGGTCAACTTTAGTCAAATCCCTAGAAACTCCCTTTAGGTTAGCATGGGAGCATCTTTGGTTTCTTGGACACTACATGGGCCTTAGCATGCATGTGTCTAGAGAGAAAATCTCCTAGTTCTTTGCCCGTGTCCAAAGAAAGAACCTAAATGTCAGATGAACATAGATCATACTTCAATATCACATAAAGAAAATATAAATATCAGTAAGAATCTTGAGAAGAGATTATCCGTCTCACTATGGATCCACTTCATCTGTCACCAGAATGTCTCTACCAGTGTCATGCAACAATAGATCTATTACATCATAGACATGTATCAATCATGGTCATCCACATTATGTCATCAATATTTCATTAAGTGATAGACTTTAAATAATAGGGAAATATATATATGTGGCAATATGAGCACAATAACGCTTTCTATCGAGAAAATCCATCAATTTAGGGAATTCAGTTTCACCATATGCCATCAAGACATGACCATGGGTAGTAAGAGATATAGAATATAAATCTCATAGTTATGCCTATATCATCATTGTTACCAATACCATGCAATAGTATCAATTTATCTAATTCAATAAATATTTATCAAAAGAGTTACAATATCGCATTCCATGAGATTTCATCATGCTTATTACAAGCATTATCAACAATATCATGTAAAGGAATTAATGATCTATCCCTCTATATGAAATCCATCATCATGAATAGTATCATGTACTAGATTCAAGGTGCTACTATTCTTCAAAGTATCGAAGAGATAGATGTTATTCATTCATCAAGTACACCATTATGTCCAAGATAAAAAATAAGTAGCATTCAAGAAGCACCATTTCATCATAGGAACCATATTTCCATATTAAATTCAAATGCATGCATGAGATATATGATTAGGAGACACTCTCAACATATCATAGGGCTAACCTAGCCATTAGTATTACTATTGACATACAACATGCCATGCATACCTTGTAGTATTTCGATACTTGTGTACCTTCTCACAGGCAACTTGTCATATTTTCATGAGGTGCCTCTTTACCTTTTCCAGATATAGCTTCTATTTCCACATCTCAAATGATCCTTAAGAAGGATCCATGTATCACATCTCATCAAGGAGATTAGGAACATCCAGGTACTCAAAAGATACATGTGGGAAGTATAATCAATAATCATCATATCCACAAGTCTAACAAGAGTAAATTTACAAGTAAAGGAATACTTATCTTCAATGAGAGATGATCCTCTCCCTCTTGAATCAACCTTCAAGAGCCATCCATAGACCACATAAAAATGTTGTGTTCAATCAAATTTATCAGCAGCCAGACCTACTAAGGATTGTTCCATCTGAACTTTTTGACACATTATGTTCACCCCATATCATCATATCATTATTCATATTTACGCTATTATCCATCAAAATATGAAACTATGTAGAAATAACAATAACACCGTCATCAACTATGCAGTGGAACATAAAGGAACAAAGGAAGAAAAGCATGCACACATAGAGATACAAGGATTGGTCTAAGACCAGGGAAAAACCCACTATGGGGAAAACCCTTGAAAATTATTCATCTAAGATCCTCATCAAACGATTCAACAAACAAGATTACAATGATCCATTGATCCATATCTTCATAATGCAATAAAATAACTAGCATATCCATAATATAACCATAAACATACCTCTACTAAATAATCTTGATTATAATAACTGTAATACATTGTCACTAATTGTAGTTAATGGCTTGATAATTTTTTCACTGTGTTTAACACTGTGTAACACTTATGCATACTAATAACTCATCTTTAGATCTTGGATACATGTAGAGATACTATCTACGTGCATCTAAGACAAATATGGACGCGACCAGATCATTTTGTGTGTGCGTCAAAGGAAAATCTGGACTGTGGAAGCCTCAGTCTCCCGGACACACCCATAGGCCTATCTTCCAGCATCTATGGGTTCCTGTACATGCCCATAAGCTTTATTGCTAGCATCCAGGGAGGAAATAAGCCCTATCTGGCTTTGAATCCTTCTACGTACCCTTGACTCAATGTGAATGTGTTTATGGCTCCTTGGACATTACCAGGGCACACTGTGCCAACGTCTGGGGATGAACACAACCTGATCTACCTCTGAAGCACTAGATGCACCCTTGAACCTATGTGTCTGTGGATATGGCACCTTGGACGTAGGCATAAGCCTCTATGCCTGTGGCTATGGAAGGAGAATATTTTTAACGAGCCTGTAGCTAAGATCCAGAAAAACCCTAGATCAAAGCTAGCCTCTTAGATGCAGGAATAAGCCTCTATGCTTGTTGATATGGAAGAAAAATATTTTTAACGAGCCTGCAGCTAAGATCCAAAAAACCCTAGACCAGATCAGTCTCATTATTTTTATTTTGGACCCTGCACAAACTCCTTCGCTCAAACCTGTGCAAACCAAGACAAAATACGAGAGTAGAAGATAGCTAGATCAATGTGTGAGAATGATCTTGAGGCCACATCTATTTGAAGGTTTTCATGAGGGTCCACTTGGGGTTAAGGCTGACGTAACCAATTTCACATGTGCTTAGGCTGACCCATTCCATTATACTTTAATAAATAAAATAATTAAAAAATTAACTTCTGCTTAACCAAATAGGGTGATCATTAGGTCGATTTTGGTCCCCTCGAAAATAAGAATCTATTGTAATTAATATATTCATCATATGATCTATCCAAAGTGGAATTTGACAAAATTTGCATAATTTTAATAGTTTCATTTCATGCTCTATGGATTGCATTTATGCAACTTCTAAAGATGATGCTAGATCCATTTTCTTTTGTTTCAGGGGATTTTTTAATGGAATTTTTCCATTTTGTGTATTGAGGATATGAGCATTGATTAAATTAACTATCCCCCTTCTATTCCATTGCAATAGAAGGGCCCTAATTCCCCCCACCTATAGGAGATTCCATGGCCACCATGAACCATAAACCACAATGCTTCTCTAGAAATCCTAACTTAAAGTGCTTTCACCTTGATAGTATATTATATTAATTAACCATGAGTTAAATATAAGCTTATTAAAGTTGGTAAACTAAAATTACATATTTGGGTGATCACTTAATATAACCACATAACATTAACACAAAATAGTCTATTCTATTTAAAATAATTTCCTTATATATAATGTATCATATTTTGTGTAATTATTGTGTTCATTGATTTACGCTAAATATTTATATTTTATAGAATTATATACTAATGAAACCATATAAATTAAATGGTTTTTAAAGGTTAATAGGCATAAAAACACTTACCCTATGATACATATCACATTTCCATTATTAAAAAAATTCATAGAAAAATTTAAATTTAAACTTTATTATGCCCATAAACACGTCTATTCTAGGATAGGCCTTCCAAAATTTTAATTTAATTTATTAGTAATATTCAATTAATTTATCACAAATTAATTAAATAAATAAAATGTCTTATCATATTTAGTAATGTGGTATTTTGAATCTTTCTACCTTACACAAAATGGAACCCATAATAAAGATCTAATATAGGGTTCATATTATTATCCTACAATGTTTTATATTACGCAAAATCAACTTATATATAGGCCTATTGAAATGGATGAACTACATAAGGTCCTGAAATATTTAGCAAAAGATAAGTTCCCTAGACTGGATGGTTGGATTGTTGATTTTTTTCTAAATTTCTTCAATCTTGTGGATATGGAACTACTGAGTATAGATAAATATTCTTAGAAAAATGGTAATATATCCGGGGTCATTAATTCCACATTCATTTCTCTCATTCTGAATAAATATGAAACTAACAAGTTTATGGATTTCAGACCCATCTCACTATGTAATATCACCTACAAATTGATATCAAAGATTATTATGGAGCACCTAAAGTCAAACCTCTCTACCCACATCACTAAAGAGAAATATGGGTTTCTCCACAATTGATTGATCCATGATGCAGTGCCCACAACACAAGAATGCCTCCACTCCATCCACATGAGGAAAATGGAGGCGATTACTACAAAGATGGACTTGCAGAAAGCTTATGATTTCATATATTGGGTCTTTCTACATCTCATTCTGTCTAGGATTAGACTGCAAATTTATAACATTGACTGGATAATGGCATGCGTGACCTCGGTACAATTTTTTGTACTTATCAATGGTTATCCCTCCAATTTTTTTCAATGTCAAGAGGGATTTATGATAGGTTTCCTCCCTATCGTCGCTCCTATGTATTCTTGTTATGGATGGAACTAGTCAGAAGATCAGATAGGCTAGATCTACAGATATTTTATGTGCTATAAAACTGAGTAGGAGCGTTGGATTTTCCTATAGATTTTTCATAAATGGTACGATAAATTTGGGAGGATATCTAGAGCACAGTGGTTTTCACTACACCATATTTTTCAAGGATTTGGAGAGGCATTGGGTTTACATGTAAAAAAAGGAAAATCTCTCTATTATATGCAGGTGGAGATCGAGCAGAAATTGAATATATTGTGAGTATTTTTTGTGTGGAAACACAACGAATGTGTGAGGACCTTACTTATTTGGGCTTCAGGTTCAAGCCAAGAAATTACAGTAATGATGATTAGTAATGGATTACTGACAAATTTCTCATGAAACTATTTGGTTAGGAACATAATGGCTCCCTATGGGAGGGAGGCTGACCCTAGTATAATCTTTCCTACAAAAGATATCGGTTTATTGGGATCACTTGTACTATCTAACTGCAACTATCATCTCCATAATCAACAACATTATGGGAAGGTTGGGATCGGGTCGGTCTGTGAATATCTGATTAATATCACCTGGAACAATAATATTCTTATTCTGTATATCCTGGCAGAAGTATAACTCAACATTCTCTTTTTCTCTGACAAGGATATCTAGGATGACAGAAATTTTTGACATCTTCTCTTTGGACACTTCAGCACATGAAGCGCTTATTACTGCTACACTATTGGCTGAGAGGAGTCATGTGGTGGGATGTGATATTGGTCTTAAAGTGGGGATGGATTATATATCATCTGATCAAAATACTACGGAGGCTGAGAAAGTTATCAGGCATGAAGATCTGTGACATGATGGCTACCTGATCTAGGAAGGTGTACAAGTTGGTCAGAATGGGAAGGGGAATAAAAAGAATGATGCTATAAACATGCCCCTATTATTAAGGAATTAATTATGAAATATGATGATCTTTGGGGTAGGGTGGCTAGTCTGAAAAAGAGGGCTCTCATAGGGAGATGGCTATTTCATTAGATGGGGGAAGTGGAAATGTTTGATTGGGTTAAAATATTCTGGAGCCTGATGTTTGGATATCTACAAAAAGTTAGCAAATTGATGGGGCAGTGGTTCAGTGTACACTTCTTACACGAAGTTGACTGTAAGCGAGTAATGGAACACACATGGGTTAGAGGAAGAAGTTTTATGCAATTCCTGTCGTGGTTCTTAGTTTTTAACCTGATGATTGAAGCTCCCCGAAGTAATATGGTCTGGGTGAAACTCCCTGGACTACCATTAGAATTCTGGACCATCAAAGCTCTGTGAGAAATTGGAAACTCTATTGGAATCACCAGATACATTGATCCCAGAAGCATAGGTACTGAAGAAAAATTAATTTATTGGATACTGGTTGAAGTGTCCTTTCATGGTGATCTATCGGGTGATAACGACTTGATATGGGGAGAGAGAAGTCATCGAAAACGGATTGATTTTTTGGGGGTACCATTCAGATGTCTCATTTGTCACCAGACTAGGCATATGCAACAATATTGTCCATTTCAACACAGGAAGTGATGACAACAAGACAAATTATCCACTCTAAGGTGGCGAGCAAAGGCTCCTTTATTCTCTTCAGATGCTGATGGTCCGGGTAAGTCTGTGCCGTCCTTTTTAGACAGTGATTATTCTAAGCCATGTCATAACAATGTTTCCTGTTCACTATCTCGCCCACCTATTTATGATCCATCCACCGGTGCTCCACGTAGCACTATGGATGATGTTACACCTCCCCCATATAAATCTTTGAAAAATCATGAATATGGGCTCATTGATGATCAGATTTTTGTTAAGTTTTTAAATTTTTTTGTTTTAATTTAACTCTGTTAAATTGTTAAATTACATGTTTAAAACTGAGAATTAACTTTTATTACTCTGCATAAATAATTCACCTACTGTTGTTTAAAATTTTTACCATCAACCAATGGAATTTTTCCTATCATATCATCTAGACCATACTTCTATTTACAATGCCTAAATTTACATAATTGACATACAATACAACTTTGCATTTTCATCTGCTTATCATCCCTTTCAAAACATTCTTTGGACTGTGAGAAACGCTGGAAGTTGACATAGTTAATGTCCATTTCACAAAAGGTAAAATTTTCACGATATTCAATATAATTGTTTTCCTTGCAACCTTCCTCTTCTACATTCGAGGTATGTAGGACTTCTCGACCCTCCTCTTTGGTGACAACTCCATTTTGTTGGAAGCTTTTCTACCCTGTCAGAATTTTAGGCACAAACCTAGATTTTCATCAGTTATATCAATGGGTGACTGTAAAATTCCATCCTTTGCCTCTGGAAACTCATTACCTCCTCTGCCCAACACCACAATTGACATTTTTGACATCAAAAGTGCCACCATCTGCATACATCATATGTCATGTTATTTTAAACATATTCCATTGATTTAAACTTTAGTTTTGGCTGCGTTGTTTCTTTGGAATGCCTCACTCCTAGCTCTTTTATTTCAAGGCCTAAGCTCAACACAACATTCAGTGTTATCAATGTCATAATTGTCACACAAGATTTCCAGTTTATGGTTTCAAATTTGGCATCATCATCTTGCCAATCGTTTAAAACCATGTCTTTAGTGGATGATGCATTTAAGAAGTGATCAATACTATTTTTATCAAACTCTGAGTACAAAATATGTTCCACCCAACCTCATTTCTTGCTTGAGCAATCAGACCTCTAACAAAACCAATTTAAGTTTAGGAAGGGAGATATGAAAACTATCATAAACTGGTTAGTTATTAAAACATAATATTTATGATTTGCCACTGATCTGACTCTGTTTTTATGAAAGCATATATCCAAATTCATTTGGGAATCAGGTTTGATGTGTAATTTCTCTTTTATATTTTGAGAACCTTCTTCAAGAAAGCTAGCATTGTTGTTCTTCTTGAATTATGGGCATAAAAAATCACTTCGTGTAGCAACAACATTATTATCATGATTTGGGACATCATATTCCACGCTACCTCTTTGATTTGGTGCGCTCCAATGTTCTGAAGGAGGTTGATTGGATTTTATTTAAGGATTTCCAATAGCCCCTTTCCTTTTTAACAACAAGGATGCTTTCAAAATCACATGTGTCAAGCTAGTCTCTTTTTCTTTACTTTAAAGCAGCAAGCTCTTCATCACACTTAGGAGACTCAACTGGAAAATCTTGGTGGTTCCACCACTTCTTTTGTTCCACTTTTTATGACTGCTTCAGTAATTTCAAAAAACTACAACATGTTATAATCAATAAAATAGCAGGTTTGTGTCTATCACCTCATAGGGGTCCACTATCACCTCACCGAGCATAATGGCTAGGATGTGTTGTTACTTATTTTAATTGGTAGTAAACTATTATAAAACTTTTAGCTAAATGCAGGGATGGTGTTAGTGTTTTTGGAAACCATGTACATGTCATTTCTCCCATAAAATTTCAAGCATTTGCAATAAATTTTTATTTAATATTTTATTGAATATGTTTTTTTTAGGGATCAGAAATTCCACTAAACATGTTTGAAAAATGCACATTATGCATAGATATTTCTTGTTATCCCAAACCAGGGAAAGCAATGATTACATATGTGCTATGAAATATTGTGACTAACAAAGTACTCCAAAGGAAAATGAATATACCTCGAAGAATAACAAACAATGGAGAATATTATATTGCATTGATAGAAGGCTTGGGAACAACTAGGGAGTGTGGATCCAATGGAATTGTAGTTTTCACAAATTAAGAACTTGTGTGCAGTGAAACGAAAGGCATGTGCCAAGTTAAGAAGGAGAGGCTAAAACAACTACATGGAAAAGAAAACAATATTGTTAGACAATTTCAATTATTTAGAATAAGACATTGTGCAAATGTTAATAATATGACTAGTGATCTATTGTATGGGGAAATTCCAATTCAAGATGCATCTGTCAAAGATGAATTAGTGTTGAGACACTCTCAATCAAAATTTTTGATGAAAATTTTAAGATATCTTTGATATGTGTGTGGTTTTTAGTTATAAATGTGTCATTTTTAATGACCATGTGTTTTTTTCAATTATATACCAAGTTTTCTCCCACCATGTAGGCACAACTTGGTGAACTTCATGTTTTAGAAAATTTGGTATTTAATTTTCAAAATGTGCACCCACTCTGTAAGCCAGGGAAAATTTTAAGGATGGAAATTTATCTTAAAGATTAGAAACCTTGGTGAATCTTACTAATCCATAATATGCAAACTATAAAATTCTTGGTGATATTTTAGTAAAAATATTTCAACTTCTAATGATTTTATATAGTTTTTATAAAATTTTGGCAATTTTTAATGTAAAATAATTTTTTTCTTATAAAATTTAGGCGAATATTTTTTAGGACAATATCGAAATAGGCAAATATTTTTTTTTTCAAAAATGTATGGAAAATCAAACCATCTACGAATATTAGCCCCTAAAATTTTCCCTGATGTAAGCACAACTTGATGAACTTCATGTTTTATAAAAAATTGTATCTAATTTTCAAAATGTGCACGACTTCAATAATTTTTTGTTTAAATAGTCAAGTGAATTTTACACAGCAATTTGTGCTTTGATTTTTTATTTTTTTTACATAATTTGTGTTCAAGTTCTGCTCCAACATTTGTGTAAATTACATCAATTTTTTTATTTTTTTTAAACTTTTTTAAATAGTAATTTTAAAAATAATTGTAAATGCATGAGGTAATTTTTTAAATATCATGTGTCTATGTATTTGTAGATATACACATATATCATCGATGATACTTTTCCATGTGATTCTTCGAGGCTGTAAACATCATGTATATCTATATATCTATAGATATCCATATATATATATATATATATATATATATATATATATATATATATATATATATATATATATATATATATATATATCATGTAAATTACATAAATTTTTCACGTGATTCTTTGAGGTGAACATCAATAGAGTCCCATGTATCTGTGAGAGAGGGTGATCATCGATCGGGGGATGCCATTGTGTTCATGGTATTTATATTAAATGTGCAAGTTTTAAAATCACATTTGAATATATAATATTATCCCCATACATACATGTATACATATAGAATTGATTTTTTACTGAATATATAATCTTATCCCCATACATACATTTATACATATGGAATTGATTTTTTTATCAATTTATTGAGTTAAATTAATTTTTAATAAATTTCATTTTTTAGGAGTTCGGAGGAAAATAATATCTACTCAATCAATGGAGCCTAGCCATGGTTCACACAATCATGGTATGGTTCACGAAATATACTCAATCATATGTATGTATGTACATGTATGTATATTTGAATTGATTAGAAATTCATATTTTTTTAATGAAGCTTTGCTCTAGTCGCGTGAGGGTGGTGGTGGTTGTACACATTCCCTTGGTGTCCAATCAATAAGTGGTGGCCAACCACATGATGGTGGTGGTACACATTCCCTTAGTGGAAAATCAATGGGTGGTCATGTTGGTTCTCAACCATCTTTGGGTGGGCATGATGTTTCTTAGCCATATCGAGGTGGCCATCGATCTGAATATTATTACCATTCAATTATTAATTTGTTAAATTATTTATATGTATATTTGTTATGGTTAAAAAAAAAAAATTTCACATGTTTTTTATTTATACATAATAAATTTATATATTGATGTAGAGGGTGAAAATGTTGCTCGAAAAAGACATAGCTAGATCACGTAATTCAAGAAGAAGGTTATACACCAACCATGAATTATCCATATGAAATTCTAGATTATGTACCTTGGGATACAAACATCCAAAAATTCACATTACAAAAGTGCCAACATATTTATTCAAAATTGAGGAAATACCTTGTGTCTTTGAAACTCCCTACAATGAGTCGAGAAAGATTACAAATAGTTATGCACTCTCTAAACACACTTTTAGGTGTTTAAAAAAAGCTTGGTCCAACCAATGATACTTTTTTAGAAGTGATGAGTAAAATAAAGGAAGCAGTAATGGGTCTTGATACATGGGATGATGTTAAAAAAGGTTTACAAAATAAATGGAAAAATATATGTTTAATTTAAAAGAAGGGCCAAAAATAAAGATGTTGAAGGTGAAATATTTCAAGCAACCTAATATAGCGTGCCATTTGTATGATAAGTGCCTTACAACCTATGGAAGACTACCATGGAATGATGAGGTTCCTATTTATTTTGCAAAATTATTTTATGCAGAATTATTTCGAGGAATGAAACACAATTATAATGATATTTCTTATGATTTTTTTTCCTAGGAAAGGCCGATTATCTGATCGTAAGGGCACTAAGCATGATACTAATTTTCCTTGCCCTGAGCCACCTTTGGTAAACCGACCTCCTCGTGTGGAAACTTTGTGGTTAGATATGGATGTGACTTCTCAAATTAGTCGAGAAGAAGGGGATGTCATCATAGATAATATTCAGATTGGACTTGGTGGAATTGATATTGGTCTAAATCAACAAAGAGCACGAGATAATCCACGTGCTATTTTTTTGTATAATACAGATGGTAAGATAGACAACATGAGTATTGAAAAGTTCAGAAAATATGAAAAGCATTGTCGTAATGGTTGGTAGGACTTAATTCTTCACGAGGAAGAGGGTGTGGGATTGGTATGTGTTAATTATTATGGTGGATATTTTAATGTAATTTTTGATTTATATATGTATATACATGTTTGTCTATATGTTCTATTATAACATAAATGTATCATATGTTCACCATTTACAGTTTACATGCATGTTGAATGAAAATATTGATAATATCATGATCCAAGGTTCAAGTTCTGTCAATGCAAATGATATTTTGGGAAATGTTAGTGTTTTTTAATAGTTCATGATGTTTATGTACAATTATATTCTATTATTATGTTGAACTATCATGATGTGTATATTTTTAAAACAAATAATTATGTTTACAGATGTATATAACTAAATGTTAACAGATTCTTCTTCTGTCTAATGTTTTCACAATGGAACCATCCTCTTCTTCCCTATTAGGAGATGTGCCAAATAATCCACTCTCACAAGTATTTAACTTTTCACTCAAGGAAAAATTTATTATAAATTATTATTTAAATTTGTTGACCAATTTATCATTCTTATTCAATGAAAATTATAATGAGTAGAGATTTACACTTACCAAATATATTTTGTTTTTGAATTTTAACTTAAAAGAAAACAAACTCTTAACCAATTAAAAATAGTTTTAGGTTAGTTTATATTACATTTACAAATAATATTACGTTTATTAATATTTAACTTTAATCTAGGACATGATTTTGAATACTATTTTCCTAATTATAATTTAATCTTAAAAAATAAAAATATATCATAAAACATTATTTTAACTCACAACCAAATTGTAATATTTTATATAAGCGTAATTATAAACAAAAATTACTAAAATTGTACATATTTATAAATGAAAATTCTACTTAATACTTGAAATTTTCTCAAAATAAACACTATGAAGACTTTCTATAAATGTATATGTTAATAAAATATGGTATTTTTCATGAATTAAAAAAAAATGTATTTGATGAAAAGTATATATATACTATCCAGTTATGACTATTTTATGTAAAAATGATTATTTGGTAAAAATATAGGATATCTAGTAAAAATAGGGGTTGCTTTTAGTGGAAATATGTATTTGGCAGATGTTTGAACAAAATAATATTTTGGAGTTATTTATCAATATCTAGTAAAATTAGAGGTACACACATGCTATGTTGCATGCTCATTGAGTAGAGACCCCATAGTGTGGTCTGGTTTTGAGCTTTGCCTATGAACTATTTAACATTTAAGTTATAAATTGCATAGTTGTTTCAACCTATGTGCACTAGTCATTTCCCTTTGTTTGTGAAGTATGAAGATTTTGGAGATTAAGGCTCTTCACATTCCCTATTGCACCATCTAGCTTCATCATTACACATGAACATCAGTGATGGATTCCACGCATTCAAGTATGAGATCATTATAAGAATAAACTTGTAATAAATTTACAAAATTCATTAGTAGATATCTAACTCCTAAAACCCTTTCCTTATAGCTTTGGATAGAAAACCCCAAATTAACATATGAAAAATATGGTAAAATTAAAAAAAATTGACAGATTAATATCTTCTAAAGGCCACTTGAGCTTGGACAAGGAATAACAAACAACTTGAACCATGATTGTATGATGCTTTAGGAAGTAAAAAAAAAATATATATAGCTATGAGGTCTACAATGTTTACATATATGGTTGTTACATCAAGTTCAGTATAAAAATGTCCCAAAGGTATTAATTTTCATCGAAGGCCAACAAGTTTATGTCCCTTGTTGGAGTTTAGTTCCTTCTTATTAGTGGTGTGATTATAACATTCAATACAATATTTCCAATGGTTGGTTGGGGTCTTATCTATAGATTTTCTTAAGCTCAAGTTACAAGTGTAAAAATTGTAGATTAATGAGTGTTGGCGAGTTACCTTCCAATAGAACCAAAGTTATTAGATTCTAGGTCATTTTGCACTTAGTCACGAAAAAAAACAACTTAACTTAGACTAATGAGAAACTCAACGGTATAAATAATACATAAAACATTAAAATATACATCTATGCAAATGTCAATGTAGCAAGAAATTATATTCCAAATATTCAAGTTTATTTATTATATTTCTTGTAAGGGTGTAAATGAGAAAAATCTCATCAAGATACATAAATAATAACTTTTGAGAAACATAAAATTAAAACTCTAAGCCTTTTTAAGATATGTAAGTCTATTTTTGAACTATTATGATACATTGTTAAGCCTGCATCATGGTTGAGTTTTGGAATATCACAATGGGAGAATAATTAATCTTTTCATAAATAATTTTTTCAATATCCTAGCAAATGGGTGGACAAAAAATCTATATTAAATTCTCTATGAAACTAGTTCAAATAAGCTCAAACAATACATTGTTAGGGATCAAATATTTAGTGCCAATAAACCCAAAGAGTGACATGATGCAAACTTTTGTGTTCACATTATTGATCAATAATCAAACAAAAGCATCACATCTAGTAACAAAAACTAAAGGAATCAAGTTTTTCGAAGGTCAAATGACATGAAGATTCCAAATGAATACAATAACAAACTCCTACAAACTTAATTCCAATATAGATGTAATGTGATTATTCCTAAATATGATACCTAAAACCAAACCAAATGATTAATACCGAGTTGACCAAACGAAATACTACTCATAATTGTAATGATTCTTACCTGAGATACAAAATGAAAACTATTTGAAAACAAATCTTATGAAATTAACTTAAAAAAATATATTGAAATAATATTTAATAAATATAATTTTATATCTAATTTTATTTTATTTATGACATTTTATTTTCCTTTACAATATAATCTAACCAAAAAAAATGAAATTATATATATATATATATAAACAATATTAAATAGAAAAATAAAACAAAAGATTAACTTTATATATCATTAAAACATATTAAAAATAATAATAAAAAAAAAATATCTAAAAATATATCAATAAATGATTTGAAATCTAAACTGTTTCTTTATAATAATCATCTAAACAACGATGTAAGGAAAGATTTACTTCTCCTTTAATCATTCAAACAATGATTTAAAGAGGAATTCTCTTTTACCCTTCATTTTATTTCTAATTTTTATTTTTATTTTTACTTTTGTTTTTTAACTAGTTTAAATTTTGATTAGGGTTGGCTCATTGATTAGATGGTAAGACAATGTACTTATAATATGATGGTATCATTAAGATGGTGTGAAATTCAAGTAATTTTAGGATAATTTAACTCATTCAAAAATGACATCCATCTTCAATCTCTCGTAACATTTGAATTTAAAACTTAATAAAAACTAAGCTTCACTCCAACCAACTTATCTACACTAACAAACTTATCTACAAGAGGTAAATTATTATTTCTTAACTTTTAATATCTCAAATCATAACCTAACCTAAAAAAAGAAGAAGAAGCAACGAGTGAGTCTTGAGACCGGAGGTAGGTTTGTTTTGATGAGGTCGAAAGACAGGGAATGAAGGGACATCGATTTAATTTCGTTTGAATAAAGATTAAATGTTTGAAACTCACTTTCTTGTGCGACCAAAGGAAACTTCATGGAGTAGCATACTCGTGAGTATTATCCTTAGATGCAATATCTCGTGAAAATCATTGTTTCAAAATATCGAAACCCTAACATGTGATTCCCTTCCATGCAAGTGTTGAAATTTTGATGAGGCAGATCTTTGTGAAATAAGTAGGATTTTATAAAGATAAGTTAAGAAAGTATTATGAGTTCAATTATTTTGTTTAGAATGTCTATGGTTTTGGAGACATTTAGAACCCATTTTAATCATAGTTCAAAGAAGTCAATAAAGTCTTAATTTAATTTAGAGTGGAATTTAGAAAACACATTATGGAATCATGAAATCTTATTTTATTTTTTTTCAAATGTAATATTTGGAGTCAAAAGACTTGGCTTGTAATATAGCATCTTCTTTTCCATCTTCTATGTGATTAGTTTTAATAATATACCTCCTCAGGAAATGTTGCTGACAACTTATATGCATCATGACAATGTACGACACTTTCAAGAGAAGTTCCCAAGTATTAGTAGGGCAGAGTTGGTGGCTACCTTTTGGATACTGTTTTTGGTCTTACAAATTCATGTTTTGTAAGTTTATTTACGTTATTTTTTCCAAAGAAACCTCACACGGAAACCTAAGCAATGATATCTTGCATTTGGGGAGTGATTCTTAGTAATTCATAGGCATAGATTACAGCAACCTATGTAGGAGGATTTCTAAAAGGTACGTCTTCTCATGAAATTAATCAAATTTTCAACAACATTGTCAAAAACATTATTTTACTACTAAATTAGTATATAAGGAATATTCTTCTAGTTAATTTTGAAATAGAATATCTTGATGTCATTGAATTTAATCTTATATGTGTTTGGGACTGCGACGTTAATATGTAAAGCGATATTCTTGCAACCTTGGAGCAAGAAGATCTGGTTATTTTTGGAGCACTTTCTCTTTCATATATCATTAAATTTAACTGCTAATGCTTTCGCAACTATTACAAATACCTATATAAATAATTAAGTAAGATATTTGTTTTTACTAAATATAAATAAAAAATAATAATTATATATTATATTAACGATAAATAATTTAATCATGGTCTAATTCTTAATTATAATTAATTATAATTTCTTATTATACAAACAAATTTAAAAATTATTATAAATGTAGAAAATATATTGATTATTTAATTAAAATAAAACTAAAATTAAAAATAAAAAGGTCGTTTAATTAATTTAACTAACATTAAAATGTAAAAATCACAATAAATAAATATGCTAAAATTAATTTAGAATCTTTTGAATTGTAAGTAGTTATGGAGGAATCCAAATTTAAATTGCATTTCATCATATTATAAGGTTAAAATAAAAACAGAGTGATGGTAATAATGTTTAACCTTGTTTAGGTTCACGTTCATTCAATATGGTGCTATAAATTATTAACAAAAATATAAATAGGAAATATATAAATTTGTTTATTACAGAAATATTATAATCCATACTTGAGTTGTGGAACATATGTGAAGAGTTTGTAATGAAGTCAAAGTGTTAAATAGGAGTTGAAGAAGAGATAGGAGTTGATGTTAAGGTTCGTGATATAAATTTAATGTATGTATTATAAATTCAATGCATATTTAATATATGTATTATAAATTTAATGTATATTTAATATATTTACTATATGCTTTGAATAATGAGAACGAGTGGATATATATTTTTTAAGTTTTATTTAATTCATTTTTTGTTTTAATTTTTTTTTCAATTATTTAACATTTAAATGTAATAATATGGTGATTTAAAAATAGTATAAATATAAGAATATCTAGCAATTGTAATACATGTTGCAAAGGAAACGCCTTAAGACAGTACAATAAGAAAGAGTAAGATAGAAAAAAAAGATGTGATATATGTTATATTTGATATGTTGTGGAAGGACATATTTTTAAAAGAAAAAAATAAACAAGGAAACTATCATGTATGTTAATCTCTAAGAAAAACACTCTACAACATTGCTCCATGTAGAAAACTAAGGCTAAAATACAAATATGTGACTTTCCAATCCATTGTGATAACAATATTGACTTCAAAACATGGAAACACATAAAATTTACATTTAAACCGTGATCTTTGCCAACTTTGAATGTCAAGATAAAATTTCATAATTACCAATAAGTTACAACCCAGACCAAGTAAGATAAAGCCTCCAGATAAAGCATTGACATTTCTATCTACTGTTAAAAATATTTTTATGCAAGGAGATACCTTTTTTCTGGAAGGAAATATTTCTATATGACATAAAATAAACAAGGAAACGATCCTACATGTTGGTATCTAAGAAATAAACTCTACAACATTGTTCCATGCAAAAAACTAAGGCTGAAATACAAATTTTTGACTTTCCAATTTCCATTGTGATAAAAATATTGACTGAAAACCATATAACAACATAATAATTACTGATAAGTTACAACCGAGGACAAGGAAAATAAAGTCTCTAGATAGAGCAATGACCTTTTTGTCTATTGTTAGAAATATTTATCTGCAAGGAGATAATTGTTTTTGGAAGGAAATATCTCTATAAGATAGAAAATAAACAAGGAAATAATCTAGTATGCTTATCTCTAAGATAATATATGTATTTTGTAGATAAAGTCTTTCTTTAAGTGGGTTTTTCAAAGACAAACTGAAATGGGTATTTCAGAGCCAAATTCATTCTTTAAATGGGTATTTTAGAGTTAAATACGATTAAAAATTGAACCTTAACTCTTTGAAGTGGGAATTTGATAGTTAAAATTATGTTAGACATATACCCAAATCCTTGAAAGGTCCCCACCCAAATAAAGTTTAAAATGCACAATTCAATGACGCCAGAAGTGATTAAGTTTACATATTCTTCAACGATCCAAGAGTGGGCATTTCAAAGTGTCCCTTGCTCAAGCCAAATCATATTCTGGATCCTCATTGGGCATCTCATGGCGGCACACATGGCATGAATTATGTTGAGACAACTAGGGAAAAATACAGTCTGAATGATAAATGTAATTATAGGGCATTTCAATAGCAAAAAAATCCCAAACATAATAAAAAGTCCTATTAATACAGATTTGAGAGGGAGTCCAACAAGTACAATGAAAAGTGAAAAAATAAATACCCTTGACATAGAAAACACATTTGTTGTGGATCATCAATGGGAATCTCATGTTGGCACATAGGGCATGAATTATGTTGAGACAACTAGGGAAAAATACATTATGAATGATAAATGTAACTACAGGGCATTTCCCTAGCAACAAAATCCCAAACATAATAAAAATTCCGATTAATAAAAATTTGAAATGGAATCCAACAAGTATAATTAAAAGCGACAAAAAAAATACCCTTAACATGGAAAACACATTTGTTGTGGGTGTGTTGAAATTTTGTAACTATGGATTGTTTCAGAAAGCGAAAAAGAATTTTTTTACAACAACAAAAGCAAACTTACCCTCACATTCTTGGGCAATCTGAGATTTTAAATTTGAGTTACATGAGCACAAAGGCCAGAGAAATGAAAAATGATTGCACCTACCCTGGTTATTCTCACCATCAGAAGACCGTATGGGTCCGTTTTCTCTTCTTGACGAGTTAACTCTCATGCTTCCTGTATCTAGACTAATAACTCCAATGCCATGTGTATTCATTACATACCCATGTCTTGCAATACCATGCCTTCCACCAAAAAACTTTCCCACAACAAACCCTCCATATAAAAGCCTCCATATGCTCAACCCAATGGCCAAGTCAGCACCTCCTCCTCTTATGCCATGGTCTTTTGTTTCTCATGCCCAATCGTATTCTCGATCCTCAATAAACATCTCATGCCAACACATAGGGCACGGGTTATCTAGAGACACCGAGGGAAACATATAGTCTAAATGATAAATGTGATTACAGGGAATTTTCCTAGCAACCAAATCCCAAACATAATAAAAATTCCTATTATTATAGATTTGAAATGGAGTCCAACAAATCCAATGAAAATCGTCAAAAATGTCCTTGCCATGGAAAACATATTCATTATGAGTGTGCTAAATTTTGGTAAATTTGATCTATTTCAAAAGACGAGAATGCAAATTTTGACTACATTAGCAACAAACTTACCCTGGCATCACCTATAAGAAGATTCTCCCAAATATTGTCTTTGCATAGATGACTACAAAATAAAAATTAGAGTTTTAATAATGAACTTCAAAATTGACACTGAATGTTGCATCCTCATTTTTTTATGTCTGCTTCAAAAATTCATGCTGAGGTCATTGCCAAGGTCTATAAATTTCAAACCCCTGCTCAACCCTTTTACATTTCCTTTTACATATCATGCATCATTTATTTGAATTGTCTATGTTGTGAAGCCAAAAAATAAAAATTAATGGTGAGTAAGTGAGTTAGGGAAAAGTAAATGAAGAAGTTTCGCAACCACTAATGAATGTAATTACCTTCCATTGATCCAAAAATGGCTCATGAAGGCACACAATGTCCGAGCAGAGAGTTCTTCCCAAAGGAACACCAAACATAAAAAGTAATGAAATAGCAACAAAAAGTGAAGTCATAATCAAACTCAAAGCTTAAATCATAATAAAATTAAAAGCTTAAATAGGCAAGCACTTTAACTAATAGAAAAAATGATATTTTTCTCCATAATTAAATGGCATAAAAAGTAATGAAATACTAGTAAAAAGTTAAGTCATAATAAAAATCAAAGCTTAAATCATAATCAAATTCAAAGCTTAAATATAAAAGGCGAGCACCACTTTAACTAATAGACAGAATGATATTTTTCTCCATAATTAAATGGTCTTTTTCTCCATAATTTCATGATACGAATTTGGATGAGATTTTGATTTCTTGTTATTCAAAATTTGATTTTGAATACATAAATGGATTCAACACCTTGAAATAACCTAGGACACTCGAAATTTGTAAATAAAAAAGTTTAATCTTATTATTTTTAAAATATATAGTAGATTTTAACATAATTTACTAGAAAGAAATAAAAAAAAAGACCATCTTATTTATTAATTAGAGTACACTAATATAAAATTAAAAAAATTATGGCAAAGTTTGAAAAATTAACTTGGAAAATAAAAAAAATATTAAGAAAATAGCGACTTCTATTTTGTTAAGCGAATGGGTAGTATCATGTTTTAATTGGGATAAAATGTTGTCAAAAGTGAAAAAAAAAAAACACTACAGTAATATAAAATTAAAAACTTATTACAAAGTTGAAAAGTTTTGCAAAACATTTTAAGAAAAAGGTAAATTAGATCTTGCTAAGATAAAGTGTTGTAAAAAATGAAAAACAATGAATAAAATTGCCATTGCATGATATCTGATAAAAACGAGTTGTTTTGTTTTTTCGCTGGATTTTATAGTAAGCAAGTTTTGGGTTACAAGATCATTTTAGTTTTAAATTAAATACCTTTTATAATAAATAAAAGTTTTATTATTGTATTAAATTGTTATATATATTTAAAAATAATAAAATAATAGTTATATTAATAAATTAAAAAATGAAATGTCAAGAAAAAGTAATATTGATTATTAATAAATTACTTCAATTTTTATTTTTATTTTATATAAAAATTACACAAAATGAACTAATGAAAAGTTTAAAAAAATTACTTAATATAAAAAAATTACATAAAACACGTAGATAATAAGTAAATATAATATTAATATGAAATTTATTCAATTATTTAATATGGAGTTCATAAATAGCATATATGTATATAATATTAATAATATTACCATATATATAATTTTTTTTTTTTTTATGTTTCATTGATATGTAATATTATATATATATATATAACCAAAAATATTTAATATTAGACATACATCAAATATTTCATATCGATATTAAACAACATAAAGGACATTTATAATTTATTTTATTGCATATATGCAAAGTCTGTAAAAGATAAAAGGAAAACCCAACGGAATGTGATTTCCTTTCATAAAAAAATTAACAAACCGCCCATCAATGACTCAATAATAATTAAATGATACACCTTAGTGGGAAGCTACTGCTTGTTTTTCTTTTCATGTGTGTGGCATGCCTTCAATCATTCTTCCCTCTGATCCGCTATTCTTGAACCGCCCCCTCTGGGCCTCTAAGCACACCAACATTTTCATATTTCACAGCTCATTTAAAAATATTTTGGGCTATGCAGACCAAATTTCAAAGTGACCCTAATCATACTTAAATCTACTATTATGAAATTTGTAGTTAATAGAAATAATTACCATGTGAGCATTCATGAACATATCTGTATATACCCGTGAAAATTAATTATGAGAATTAAAAGTTATCACGCTCAAAATATTTTCATAGAAAATATAACAAACCGCCCATCACAAGTCATGCTATTCTACTTAAATCCTATATATGGGCACCTTGGCGACACTCAACCCCCTTGTGGGCCTCCATACACACCAACATTTTCAAATTTAGCAACTTGCCTAACTCAAAGCATTTTCCAAACACATAGGAATTTAAACTTTTGGGTTGAGCAGACCCTGTATTATGGTATTAGAGGTTGTAGGTCTTTTCAAAAAAGAGAGATTAGTAGGGGTTATAGAGTTATTTAGTCAGTTATCTAATGAAGGAGGTTGTGGATGAATGGTCTAAAAATTTTCAATCGTCTAACATTTCATCTGATGGTACAAGCAAGTACACCGTGGCAACTCGGGGAGTTGTTTTCAAAGAGTAATGCCTTAAGGCGTAATAAATGATAAATACACATTTATTTATGAAAACAAATAGCGTATAATTGAAGAATGGATGTATGTGAATAGTTTTAAAGGAAGTTAATGAAATCGATAGAAGTTGAAGAGTTAACTAAGATACATGAAGAGTTTTGAAATATGGATAGTTGGCCAATGAAAGAATAGACATAATAGATCATTTTAATTGAGTTGGTTCAAAAATATGACAATAAATAATAATTTATGGAGTCAATGATTGAGAAGAGTAGAGCGATAAGGTGCATGATATAAATTCAATGCATGTATGATATTATTAGATATATTCCCATGTGTTTGATTAATTTGTTTCGATAATTTTTTATTAAATTATTTAACATTCAAGTTTTAAGTTACATTTATGTGCTAACCAATGTGTCTAGATTGTTTCACTTAGTGTGGAAAGTACACAAATTTTTATAGAATCATGCTCATTTTATTCAAGTCTCTGTCATCTAACTTCATAATTATAGAGCTTCGTGAGTTTACTTTTCACAAATTGTGTTTTACAAAAATTATAGATGAGTGGATTTTAAATATTTGGAGATCTAGATATCCAAAAGTTTTATTGTTTGATTGAGTATATTATTTGGATCCAGATGAATTTGGAGAAGCAAGAAAATACCATGGAGAAAAAGCCCTAGATTTTGATATGACATGGCCTAATGAGGTGCAAAGCATGTGGATGTGGCACGATACAATAGTGGCATGTGGTGCACCCCCCACCATATGTTAGCCATGTGTTACGATGACATGGAAATATATAGCAATGAAATGTGTGCAATGGATGGCCATGTCTCAATAGTATGGATGTTGATGTGGTACTAAGAAGAGTAAATATTTTGATGGTCATAAATTTGTGCCTATATCCTAGAATTGGCTTAAATTTATATTTTTGGAAATATTTCAACAAGAAAAAGGTGATGGTTATATCATAAAATAGGTTTAAGGTGATTGAAAGAAAAATAATTTTGATAACCCAATATATTTAAGGTAGACCAAATTATTGGGACTTAAATAGAATAATGAGACCATAGGAATGAAATTATGTATCAAGTTCTGAATTTGGTTATATATATATATATATATATATATATATATTTCAATAGATGGGGTGTGCTATAGTCATGGCTACTACCAGTGCAACTTTACTCCTAGAAGAAAGATTGCATGAAACAAACTTGCACCTCCATGTTACATTGCTTGCCAATATCACCAATAGAATTCCACATCACTAGTATAGTCCATATCATATTTCGAATACATATCCAGAATTGGAAATTTTCACCCATTTCACAGTTTTTCCTAATTTCCTCCACAAAATCACAACGAAATCTCTATAATTAGCTTCCATGGCCATATTTGATCCGTTATCAAATAAGTTCAATGCCAAAAGCCAATTATCCTTTGATTTTATCTAGGATTCATGATTTTACTCCAAATTTTCAAATTTCCCTAATTATACCCTTGGTACATTCTATCAAACACATTTTTGCAACTTGCATTATTTCTATTACCCATTAAGAGATTTTGTCAACACTTCACAATCAATCTGTAAATTCTTCCTTTGAAATTTAGTTTCTTTCCCATTTTTCCCCAGTGTTCTAATCTTGGCTCAAGTACCATTTTGTAGAATACCCAATACCCTTTGTCAACCATTGAGGATATGGGTATTTCCTTATAAAAAATGATTTCTTTTATTTCTATAATGCAACAATTAATCCCACCCTTTATTAATGAATGATTGCATGCAACATGAAATGAAATCTTATGGACATATAATATTTCATTTGATATTATAGGTGTACAGTTATGATGGAGATAAAGAACCTATTAATGAATAATATAAACATCAATAAATTCATCGTAAACATAAATAAGTCTTAACATTTTTTTTTCATAATTAAATGCCAATTGGTTGTAGACAATGGAATTTCTAGCCAATGATAGGATTTTTGATGCCTATATTATTTCTTAAATGAGATTACCCTATAGATGAATCTATGAGTCCACAAGGATGACATGGCCTATGTGTATATCTATTCATCTCACACAACCCAATTTCCAAATGTGAAAAATTTCCACATAACTCTCATATCAACTGTTTCCCATTCTATTACAATTTGCAGTAACATAGGCTCTCCTAACTACCTTAGGGAATAATGAATGGAAAACCCCCACATGAATTAAAAGTTAAGGATTATATTTGTCTATCCAAATTATATTTGTCTATCCCTAACTTGCAATGGTAAATTCACTCTAAAGTAATAAATTATAATATAATAAAATAAAAAATTTAGGATAATATGAGAAAAAGGATTTGGAATTGAGAATAAAATATTATTTTTTACTTCAAACTTGCCTCTATGTCCTTTTTCATTCTTCTCCCTTTGAATGATAGCCCCCATGTTTGGACCTTTTCCATATATCGTTCGTGATGTATTTTAATTAGAAACATTCATCATAGAGTAATTAAACTTTATATTTCTTTGTCCTTCACCATTCGTCATTAAAAAAAATGTATATTTCTAATTTAGAGACAAAATCTGAGGTGTTATGAATTTTCATTATAAGGATCATCTTGCAAATTTTAATTTGGAAATCATTATTTTATTTTCATTGTAGCTAATGGTTAGATGAATTTAGAGATGTGCGTGGTAGCTGTACATGAAAATTGTATACCAAATTTTTTTTTGCAGGATTCAAATTTTGTTATGCATATAGTAGTATTCAAAGGAGAGAAGAGGTGGTAGAAATTCGTTGATAGAGAGAGAATTTAGTATGACAACTTGTTGTTGTTGATCTATCCTGCTTGCGATGTAGAGATTTTTTCTTTGATGAGTGAGGGTCCTAGTTTAAAATATTCTGAAAAGTGGCCCTAGAGATCTTCTTAGGTAGTTTCTCCTTACTAGTGGTAACCAAAAAATTAGTATATTGGGACTAGTATCTCCATCATGTTGTAGCTAGATTGTTTAGGAGTAGTTGGACGAGGCTTGTTGGGAGTGGTTTCTTTCAACAGATGGGTTTCCTGTAGAGTGGTGTGAGTAGATGCTTCCTATCTGGTGGTAGCCAAGAATATAGAACATAGGGGTAGCTTGTCATTTCTAGTGGAGGTTAGCTAAATTTATGTAAACGAAGATTTTCATTAATTTAAATTTAAAGAAGTGTACAAAAACAAATTGTTTTTTCTCCTGGAATGGCTTTCACCAGAAACACTTGTGTTATCTTATGTGCATGTCTTTATTCATGGTGTTTATGTGTTGATTTATGGTTACTTTACATGGTATATCTATGCTTTGATGATGGGTTACTAATCCTTGGGTGTATCGAGAAAAAGAATTAAAAATATAATAAACCCTAACTCTACTAATTCACCCCCTCCCTCCAGTAGTGAGCACATTCCAACACTATGGGCTATGCTAATATAACCACAGTTCTCTTTTCACTCCTTATGGTTACTGTAACTAAACCACTCTTAATGGAAGAGGAACGATAGTCATGCAAGATGAACAAAGTAGCATAATATTAGTCAGTCAAAAAGATTTGTCTTATTTAATTTTCATAAAAACACAAGGAATGCAATGGTTTTATTCCATTTGAATCAAGATTTTTTCTAAATACATGGCTTAGTAGGTCAGTTTCAATTGAAGTAGTGAGTTGAAGGTGACTGCAATTTAGGTTCTAGTAATTCAAAGTAAAAATTACATATTATGAATTACATATTACAAATTATAGATTACCATTTTTTGAAGAAGAAACAACCTAAATTGAAGTTTCAACACTAATATTATTTTGTTGAATGACTATTCATTTTATACTCTTCCCTTGACTTATACCCACACTCAATTTCACCTTTTTCAATGGATAATATTATTGTCAATGTGTGTGTGCGCACACACATTAAAAAGTTCAATTGAATCAACATATGTTTCATTACATTTTATTATTCCTTCATTAACCAACTTATATTTTAATTAAAATTTTAATGTAATATTACGAGACAACATCTTAGTTTTATCTTGGGTTGCAGAGCACCTCTCAGAAAAAATATTAATGAAAATAATAAGTATACAAATTTAAACAAGAAAAATGTATAAGAAAAAATGTAATATAAAAAAAATGGAGTTATTAAAATTGGAGTAAACAAACAATTTTTTCACAAATTATATATATATATATATATATATCAAAATAACCTTGTAAAAATAAAAATCAATTATAAAGACAATTACAAAAAGAAAAAAGCACTACATACATATAGAACTATATGGAAAGCATGACAAACATTGATTTATATAGAGGGTCAACTTTATATGTGAGGGCAGTGTACATATTGTTGGCTACTCTTGTATCACATGTCATAATTCTAAGATGATTATATATCCATTTAGATTAACTGAAGGATAATTTTTGCGGATGTAGATTTATCTCATAGTGTGGAAACCTTGGAGAATCTCACTAGACCTTAACATGCAAACTATAAATATTTGGTCATATTTTTGTAAAATTATTCAAATTTATAATGATTTATACATTCTCTATAAAATTTTGGAGAATTTTAAGGTAAAATTATTTTATCTTATAATATTTGAGTTAATCATTTTTAGGAAAAAATGGAAACTGATAAATATTTTTTTGGAAAAAAGCATGGAAGATTAGCTCATTTGTGAATTTTAACTGCTAAAATTTTCCCTGCATGAGAGGTGTTGTGCATAGATTTATAATTTTAGTGTGCGAATATTATAATATTTCTTATTGAACAATAATAATATTAATTACTTTCCTCGTGTGTGTTTCATTGAAATATTGTGATGGTTTTAACACATAAAATTTTTCTTATCTTGTTGAATGTTATTCAATCACCTTGACACACAAATTATTCTTTTATAGCTCATTTCTCAAATATTTGGTATTAGAGCATAGGTGAATGGGGGCATGAGAGATTTTAATCCATAAGTGTGTCTCTCATAGGAAGATCAAATCCCATGAGCTAGAATTCATAACACTATCTTAGAGATTTTGTTGACATTTAGTGAAGGCCAAGTTCAATTTGAGTTCTAGATGTGATTTTGTGGACTTTAAGTATATATAATTCTATCGGAGGCTAGACAGAGGCTAAGTCATAGATGGTTTTGTCCATTTTTTTGGATCACATAGAGGAGGAGATTTGATTTAGTGGAGGTTGAGTTTAGTTTGAGTTCAGGGAACAATTTGGTGGATTTTAAGTGTATGCCATTATAATAAAGGCCACATAGAGGTGAATTCACGGAAGTTTTTTTTCCATTTGGTTCAGATCTGCTTGTTCGCTAGAGACGATGAGGAAGCCAGGTAGAGGTTAAGATAATCTTTTAGAATGAGCCATATAGAGAGTTCCAATACATAGAGGATATGTGGATTATAACTCTAGTGGAAAATGAAAAACTAGCATATTCCTTTTTTAGTGGAGGTATGTTTTAAATTCAAAATTTTAAATTAACAATTTTTATTTATTTATTTATTTATTTTTTAAATTTGGTGGCTTCTTGTATAATGTAAATGTCAAATATTTTGAATGCAGAAATCAAGGTGGATAAGTTCAATGGGAAGAATAGATTTGATATATAGAAGCGTAAGATGCATGATTTTATGGTGCAACAACGTATGAACAAGGCATTGGTGGATAAGACAAAGAGATAGTTATGTATGACTGATGAAGACTAGGAAAATTTGGATACAAACTTTCTCAACACTCTTTGGTTGTGTCAGAAAATTATGTTCTTTCACTATTGTTGGAGTGGAAACAAAAGCATGCAACTTATAGAGTAACTCGAAAGCCTTTTTATGAAAAAATCCTCAATAAAATAGATCTACTTGAAGAGGCAAATATACTGGGTACAAAATTTGTTGATCATTAAAATATTTTCAATACTCATATATGCTAGTATACTAGTATGGATGTAAAATTGATAATGAAAATAAGGTAATCATATTATTAAGTTCATTTTTTGAATCTTGGGATTAATTAGTCATCTTTATTAGCTTTATTACATCTAACACGCTTCATTGTTTTGTTATGGGAGTATTTTATTTTAAGGTGTGGAGGAAATTTACAAAAGAAAGCTTCACACCAAAAGAAATGGTGCTTAGAGGCTGATCCAAAGAAAAGGGGGAGAATTTGATAGGTACAAAAATTTCTAAAAAAAAAGAGAAAATATTAAAACAAAATGTTGGTACTAAAATAAATTTAGGGCATCTCAAGAAATATCATTACAAGAGCAAAGAAGACTCCATAGAGAAGGAAATTTGGTTACAACAATTCCATGTGCGCTTGATGAAGTTTAATCTATTTATAATATCCTAAAATACCATAATTAATGGTTATTATGTTCTAGTGTCACATCTGTCCATATGGGAGTTGGATTTATTCTTCTTTTTTTTAATGGTGGAATTGTTCTTATTAGAAACAATATTTATTGTCATATTGTTGGGGCTAGGAGATTAATATTGAAATGTTGGTTTTGTAAGGGTGTTAATAGAGGTAGGAAGTATCTAAACTAAAATAATTAGTTATTTTCCATAGGATTCTTGGATTCTAGAGGTTACGAATTTACTTGTCAAGTTGGGGCACTCAAGGTGTACAAGGGTGATTTAGTGGTTATGAAGGTTACAAATGTTAGGAAACATTATATGCTACAAGGGAATGCTCAAATAAATGAGGAAATGGTGGTATTTGAGAAAATAAATGAATTGATAATTTATGGCATCAATGACTTGGTCATATGAGTGATAAATGGTAAAAGGTACTCATAAACCATAAGTTACTTCCTAGTTTAAAATGCTTGAAATTGAATTTTCGTAAGAATTTTGTTTTTTAAAAGTAATGTAGACACAAGTTTAAATAAGTAATCACATAAGAAAATGTATTCTAAATTAATCCATTCAAATGTTCGGGGGCTATCCTCTACAGTTTCTTCTGGAGGATCATTTAGAGTTGTAACATTTACAGATAAATAGTCTAGAAGATGTGGGTCAATGTCCTCAAAATAAAAATTAATGTGTTTAATGTATTTAATAAATTTAGAGATTTGGTTTAAAAGAGAACTAGTAGTTAAATCAAGTATTCAAGAATAGATAATGGAGTTGAGTTCAAATATTTACAATTTGAAAAATATTACAAGAGGGTTATGATCCAAAGGGTAATACCACAATATACACTCCCTATAAAAATGATGTGGTAGAACGCATGAACATGAATCTTGTAGAGAGAGCAAGGAGATAATTTAGTAATGCTAATTTGTAACAAGAGTTGTGGTTACAGGAAATCACTACAACTTGATACTTGGTAAATGCATCACCATACATTGCAATAGATTGTAAGATTCTTGAAGAGATGTAGAAAGTTCTTTTTTGTGATTACTCAAATTTAAATTTTTCTGGTTATGAAGCTTATGTTTTTATTCCTAAAAATCATTGTGCCGAGTTAGACCCCAAGTTAAAGAAGTATATATTCATTGGTTATCATGGTGTAGTTAAGGGATGCACATCATGGAATTCTACTTCCCACACAATCATCATTAGTAGAGATGTAGTTCTTGATGAATCCACTATCATAAAATCAAACATTATAGATATTGAAATGAAATAGGTAAAAGTACAACAAAACCAACAAATTCGATTGGAGACTCAACCATATATAGAAACTAGGAAGAAAGAAAAACATATTGATGAAAAAGAAGATGTGGATGGAGAAAATGTGAAAATTACACAACCAACAATGAGGATATTTATATGGGAAATAATTCTTCTTGAAATGTATAAATATTATGTTTCATCTATTACTTTCATTAATAATGGTATGGAGCCTTCTTTTAATGCAGAAGTGATGGATGATATTGAAAGTGCTAAATCAATGGGTGTCATTAACATGAAACATAAATTCAAAGTGATGGATGATATTGAAAATAATAAATATCCGAGTGATTTTGTTAAATTTATCAATAATGAAGGAGTGGAACCTAATGACATACTAGTAAGTTTTTATGTAGTGTCACTTTTTACCAAAATTCCTTTGAATGAATCCTTACAAATTGTCAAGGAATTTGTTGATATAGAAATAGCCAAGCTAGCTGAGATCTAACTTGGCTCTACATTTTATAGTTTCCAAGGTAGCTGTTATGAGAATATTTTAGAAGTTGCAATGGGGTCACCTCTTTCACCAATTGTTGCCAACTTATTCATGGAGAAATTTGAGAATAAAGCTCTAGATTCATACCCTTTAAAACCAACATGCTGGAAAGAATCGTTGATGACACAATTTTCAAATGGACCCATGATAAAGAAGAACTCGATAAATTTTTAAATAACCTAAATTCTATTTTGAATTAAATTAATTTTACTATGGAAACATAAAAGGATAAGAGCATACCATTCTTGGATGTTCTTATTACTATAAAGGAAAATGTTACATTAGGGCATCGAGTTTTCACAAAGAAAAATCATACAAAGATTTACCTCTATTCTTATTATTATCATCATCTTGCTCTAAACTTTGGTGTGCTTAATACACTCTATTAGAGCCCTTATAATATATGATGTTAATCACTTTGATGAAGAGAAGAAACACCTAATTACAATCTTCAAAAATATTGGACATAAGTACATGGACATCAAGAAGGAAAAATAATTCGTTGAAAGTAAACTTAACTCCCATGGTCCTTATGCAGATAGTGGTAAGTACTACCTTATTTATATCCATGGAGTTACTAACAAGATTGCAAAGATCATAAGTAAGAAATATATAGCTATTGGGGTCACAACAATAGGAACAATTTAGCAAAGAATGAAAATTTTTAAATAGATTATTGATCATCATCAACTTAGAGAGGCCTATAGAATAGATTTATTTTGTGGTAATAGCTATATTGAAGAAACATAATGCTCCTTGCAAACAATTTTGAAAGAGGATGGAGCTAACATTGATAATGAATCGTCACACACTTCATACCTTGTTCAATACTCCTTGAAAACTTCACATCATATTTGCTTGGAGAATGCTTGGGTCATCGCTAGAGAGAACCACTATCAGAGAAAGTGAATCATGGAAGCCTTTGAGATAATAAAATATCCCTATAATCTTAACATGGACTGTGGTATTGAGAATATCGGTAATTGGTTCTCTGCAATACCGCTGACTAGTTCCACACCTCTTCAGGTATGATAAGTTTCCCTCTATCTTAACTATTGATGTTTTGGTTATAATTTCTTAGTTAATCTGATTTCTTAAATAATAATTGAATATATATACTAACCCTAACCCTAACTCTTATCATTAACCTTTTTTTTATTACATTGACATAATATAATATAATATATTCACTCTAAACACTCTTGAAATATTAGAATGATATTAGTAGATATAATCTTGTTATATAATATTATTATATTCTTATTAGTATAATTAATAATAATAATATATTATAATAATAACAATATTATTATTACTAATATTTTAATAATAATAATAATAATAATAACAACAACAACAACAACAACTTTGTATTATATTTAAAATATAGATAAATATTAGTTTATATTTTTATAAATATTATTTTAATAAAGACAAATTAGATTTAAGTTTTGGATACGAAACATCACTAATCTGAGTTTTTTTAATATGTAAAATGAGTATATGTTTACAAAATATAGAGAATCATCGATAATGTACTCATTATTGAAGTTAAGATTATCATATGAAAGGTGTAATATAAATTAATTAAGAGAGTATTGAATATGATGAAGTGGAGTCATGTATAGTTAAAATAATATCAACTAATATAACTATATAAAGTAAATGACTAACAAATATTAATAGGCATTAATTCATATTAAATATCAAAAAGTTTACTTCATCATATATATTAAGTTGCTGAAATTAAAAAAATAATAAAGATTAATTAAATCAAAATTTTATTTTAAAAAATAATCATATTATTTATATGGATAAAAAAAAATTAATATATAAGTTAAGCATATATGCATTTTAAAAACACATATTATAATATTCTTAATTAGAGAGATTCACACACTTTATCATGATGATTCTTAATCTGTAAATAAACTTTGTTACAATACCATAACTTATTATATGAATTTTATATATATATATATATATATATATATATATATATATATATATAACTACTTTAGAAATAAATGTCAAAGTGTTATGAGTGTTATGGTTGCAATTTATTAATTAATCAAAAAAAACAAAATAATTACAAACAAAAATAAATAACATTCATAAGCCATCAATCTTTGAAAATTTTGAAATCAATGATAACCTTCAAAGAGACTGAGCTATCAATATAAAAAAAATTCGGAGTGGAGCTGAGATATTTCATTCTCTTCCCAAACCAAAGAACTGATTTCTCTACACTATCAACTAAATTCAACCATCCAAACAATTACAACTCTTTAAAATGCTTACCATTGCATTCTTCACAAATCTTTTTTTTTTTTCTTTCTTAGAGTGGTAAGTTAAATGCACCATATTACCTGCACCCTTGAGTTTTGAATTTATGCTTCATGTTAACGATAGATACAGCCCTTTAGCCTGACTGAGACCGATGAACTAGTGTTACAGCCCTTTAGCTACCATTAGCGTGGTAGGGAAACAATGTCACCCAAATTGCAATGAATTAACATTATCTCAGAAAAATCCATAGGCAATGAATTAACATTATCTCAGCAACAACCCATGTATTTCAGTTCATATCATTGATTATTCTACTTGTCTACTTTTTCTTATGTATCTAGCGTTGTTTCTTCCTGATCTTATGGTGGAGTCAATGCTGTTATATGCTATAGAGGTGAAGCCAATGGTGTTCCGTTAGACTTATTTCGTTGTGTTGTTATTTTATTTTTTTTGGGTATTATGGAACAATAATGTGTAGGTTTATGGCGATGGAGTTGTAAGCGGTGTTGGAAAATATCTTTTAAGTGTGTTTCCAATTATGTTGGTGGTTTTTTTTCTACATGTGGTAAGTGGGATTAAAATGGAATGATTAGGTTTAAACAAGAAATTTTATGGAAGATGTTATGTTTATCGAAATTAGTTTCTAAAGTACAATTTTAGGAATTTTGGGTAAAATATTTTAGAAATTGTTTTAAATATGTGATTATTTTTTTATAAATATTTTATGTTTACTCTTTAAGTGGTAGTTGAATTAAGATCAGTGGTTGAATTAAGATCAAAGTGAAAGGGATTTAAGTTGAATGCTTTATAAAAGTATTATGTTTAATTGGAATTATTAGTTAATGTGTTGTTATTGTTTAGTTTGAAAGTTAAAATATTATATGAGATGTTTTATGTTGTTTTTCCATATATATATATATATATTTGAAAATAATCATATTAATAGAAAGAAAAATAGTAATAGGGAGTTATTTATGTGACTATTGGTTTATCATTGGGTAAACCATATTAGTAGTATAACAGAGTTGTTTTTTTGTCATACTAATGAAACACATGATATTTTTTTTTCAAAAATGCTAAAGACCCCTACAGCATTTAGCATTTTGCTATAAAATTGAGTTATATATATCCTATGACTAGCATCCTTACTCCTAATATTAAAAAACAAAATAATATAATAGGCATTTAGCTTGATGGAAAATCCACCTATATAGTGTAAGGTGTTGTTGTGTCCTATTCTAAGTTGGAGAGTTTCAAGTTATAAGCTTTATTTTCTAGCACAAATACCTTGGCATTGAGTTTCCTAGACATTCTCCATCTTCTTTGCCATAAGTGTTAGGTCACCACTGTTAAAGCTCATGCAATAATAATTGAGCATGGAGGAGGTCATGAAACAAGTATATTAGACAAATTTTAACATGAGAACCATCATAAATCCTTTTCCATGAGCCATGGGTGTAACCATGCTAAGTGTGAGGAAGTTTAAACCTTCATTCATGTCAGCCACCACTTCCCATAACATAAAACATTGAAAATTTAGTTTGACATCTTGTGTGGGGAAGAAATTTTCTCCAAGTAAATGTCCTAACATTGCTCTCTTAAGGTCTCCATTAATATCTCAGCCCACTACATGTCAAGAGGAGTCTTGTCAAAATAATTTCCTTCATTGGACAATCTATTTGCAAGCTTTTTTTTCATTCTTCTAACATGTGAAAGGATTATTATTAGTAGTTCTAAGAGAATATATTTAATTCTTTACAAGCTCCATTCTAATTGTCATGACATGACACATTAGTAGGAGAGGTTTCATGCAATAATTCTTTGTTTTTTTTTTTAATGTTTTTCTAGTCTTTGTTCTCTTTTCATTTGGATAATGAGACTGCTGTAATGGTTTCTTATGGCTACCTATAGAACTTAGTAAAAAAAAAAGAGAACCATTGAATTTTAATTGTTTATTTTGATTTAGTCAACATATATGTTGAGAATAGTTACTTTTTCATATATATAAATGACTTTGAAACTTGCAAGGTTTGGATTACCGTTTGAGGCCCCATTGAATTTAGATTAATAAAAAAATTAAAGGATGGACTCCAATAATCAAGACTACTACATCTATGGGGAAAAATAGTGGTTGTAGGAATGAGAGAAGAAGGTGACATTATAAAGGAATTTATAATTGTATTAAATATAACAACGAGATTCAAACTAATCTTGTAATGTACTAAAACAAGATATTGAATCCTTCTAGAATTTGTGGAAACAAAACAAGATCACGCAATCACATAACAAGTAAGAGAAAGAGAAAAGAAATCCCACAACACAAGATGTATCTGGGCAAAGCACACTCCCTAAAGCCTCGCTATTTTTAACTGTATAAAGATAATATCATGAATCAAGACAAAGCTTTCTCTCTTAGAGAAATTCTCGCACTCTGCCAACAGTCTCACTCTGATGTAGGAAAAATCAACCAATTACTGAGCCAATTTTCAGCCCCTACTCAGCTTGCCTTGCACACGAATTCTTGGAGGAATTGGCAACCTATTACATAGGAAATTATCTTTAATTGATTATGAAATGCTTCCATGGCCTCCACATGACTCTATAACTGACCTGTACAATTTTATAATTATACAACTAATAGTTAGCATCCCTTTAACATCAATATCAATTAGGCCTTCCTTAGAAATGACATGCAACATCTATTTATAGTGAATTATTAGTTAATTGATTGATCACTACTTGTAAACTAAATTATATTTAACTCACTTGACCTCTCATTAGCTCATACCTCACTTAGAACTAGTTAACCTTATTTTAACTCAATTAATTGCATTAAGTAATTACAACTCACAAATAACTGTAAATGAACCCCCTTAAATCATGGGAGAAATTTACATGCCTACTCTCTAACAGTGAAATTGAATTTCCTAAGCTAACTGAGTCATTTTGGCTTTGTTAACTAATACAAGTTGTCGTGATATGAAATTAAGATTTCACTTCCAACTTAATTAAGGGAAAATTAAATGAGGCACCCCCTTTGGGGTGCCATTTCAACACTCCTTCTCAACTCGAAATATATTATCTACTGCCTCCACCCTGCCTCTATGGAATTCGAATTTGCAGCCTTCGTCAATATTTCTACATCTTGCTCCTCCGTGGGAATGTCCTCTGATGAAATAATCCACCTATAAACATAATATCTAAGATGGTGATACCAGATATCAATTTTCTTGGACCTATCATGGAATACTGAATTAAATAAGAGTTTCATTCAACTCTAGTTATCACAATGTATCATCATCAGATCCATGTGATGACCAAAAAAACCAACAAGTATCTTCCTCATCTAGATGACTTTACATGATGCATGACTGGTCGCCATGTACTCTGCCTTTGTTGAACTTACTGCAACTCATCTTTGTTTCATGTTGTACCAATAATTTTTTTTTGATCATATGATGAAGATGCCTCCTGATTTTCTCTTCCTGTCAGATGGACTCATTGCCCAATCTGCATTGGTGAAGCCTTGAAGCTTCACTCACTCTATTTGTATTTACCATAATCCATACTCTATAGTGCCTCTAAGATATCTTAACACATGCTTCTCTGCCTTGCAAAAGAGCTTGGTAGGCTTAACAATAACATGTCTCAGCTAGTGAACTGCGTAGCATATCTTGGGTCGTGTTTTCACCAAATACATGAGTGAACCCACAAGCTACCTATAAATAGTAGCATCCACTACTTCACCTGAGGTAGCATCCTCCTTTCTCTAGTTTCCTACTCGAGGAGTCTTCATGAGTTTTTTGGCATGCACGTGGAACTTCCTTAGAATCTCCTTGGCATAATTGCCCTAAGATACAAATAGCTCCCCATATCTTTGCCATATTTCCCGTCCAAGGAAATAGTGCAAGATCCCCATGTCCTTCATCTCAAATTATCTTTCAATATCCCCTTTTCAAGACTTTATGAGTTGCTAATCACATGTCAGTATTGGATCATCGATATAAAGTACAATAAGAAAAATATTATAATCAACCACAATATGATATAGGTTTGCATCCACTTCACTCTTGGTGAATCCCAACCCAATGAAATAGGTGTCGATTCTGGTGTACCAGGCACAATGTGCTTTCTTCAACCCATACAATGCTCTATTGAGTTTTCACACATGTGACTTCCTCTCTAAGGTCTCAAAACCTTATGGCTAATCAATGCACAATTCTTCCTCAATAACTCCATTGAGAGAGGTTTTCTTTATGTCCATAAGATGTATCTGCCATCCCATTTGCATTGAGATTGAAAGGATAGATCTAATAAATGAGTACCTTGTGACTAGTGCAAAAGTCTCATCATAGTGAATCCCCTCCACCTGAGAGAACCCTCGGGACACAAATATAGACTTGTGTTTCTCCACACTCCCATACGCTACTTGCTTCACCTTGTAGATCCACCTAGATCCTACAACTGACTTCCCAACTAGTCTTGGGACAACTTCCCATGAATTGTTTCTGATAATGGAGTCATACTTCTCAACCATGGCATCAACCCACACTTGACGTTGCACTACTTCCTCAAAAGAGGATGATTCTATCTCAATTATTTTTCTCATAAGAGTCATGTATCCAGTGTACCACTCTGGGGACCTTCTCTACCTTCGTCGTGATGTGGGTGCTCCCACATTATCTCTCACATTCAACAATAATTTTTCAGCCTCTCTGGTGCACTTCTTTCCATTTCTAGTAGATGGCTCTGTAGCAGTGGTTTCTACCACTTTATGTTCCTCTACTTGTGGTTGTTCCACATCCTGAGCTTTATACTTTGGAGCCAAGAGCTCCTTAATTGCATGCAACTCAAGCTCCCTCTCAAGGGACCATCACATGGATTTATCTTGATTAAATTTAACATATCTTCTGGACATTTTCATCATGTGTGTTGGAAAGTACACCTGATAGTTGTGAGGTGTATAAATGTACCCCACAAATATCCCAAACTATATTGTTGGCTCTAGCTTCTTCTTGGCCTCTTTCGTCACATGGAAATAAACAAATGAACCAAAAACTTTAAAATACGACACAGTTGGTCTCTTACCTAAAAAAACCTCCTCTAGTGTACTCATCCCAAGTATCTGATGAGGAATTCTATTTTGCAAAAATAATGTTGCATTTAATGCTTCTACCCACAGATGCAATGGTAGGCCCTGATCATGCAACATAGCTCATGTTTCTCCCACAATAGTTTTGTTCCTTCTCTCTGCAACCCCATTCTACTATGGGTTGTGATTTTGAATCGATTCTCTTTGTATTACTTCCGAGGCACATAAGTTCTTGAATTTTTTAGAGATGTATTCTCCACCATTGTCACTTCTTAGAGCCTTCACCTTCTTCCCTGTATATTTATTGAAAAATTCCTTGAACTCACAAACTTTGGAGAACATCTAATCTTTATTTTTCATGAAGAAAACCCAACACTTTCTTGAAAAAGCATAAAAAAATCATATAATACATGTTCTTGTTTTGGAAGCTATCGAGAACGGTCCACACACACCTGAGTTAAATCTCACAAGGATCGACTTGGCTCATTTTTCCTTATCGTGAAAGGTGGCTTTTGTATACTTCCCTAATGTACACCCTTTACATATGTCTTTCTACACAATTGCACCCTTTGGAAGTCTTGTATAAATATGATGCATCATCCTAAAGGCATTGTGGTGTAGATGCTCCATCCTCTTGTTCCATAAATCACCGATGTATTGGCTTTCCACCTTCTCTGCTTTATTGCTCAGTGTTACACAATCCTCTACATCCAGTTTATAGAGATTCTTTGCTCGAACTGCAATACTTTTCACCTAACTTGTGGCTTTGTGATGAAGGAACGCCTTTCCTTCACTAAATATCACATCATAGCCATGATCTTCCAACATAGAAACAAAAGCCAAATTATTCTTTAAACTAGGAAAATACATGACATCTTTTAATGTGAGTGTAATACCTAAATCCCTCTGAAAGGTAGTTGTACCTACACTGGTAGCGCTATACCTCTCATTGTCACCCATGTCGATGTGAATCTAGAGATCCTTCTCCTCTAAGATATTAAATAATTAGTTGTTGTTGGTCATATGGAATGAAGCTCCACTATCCAAGTACCACATAGATCCCATCGCCAATGACACCATGCATGCGATGAGGGTGAATTCCAATTTGAACTGTGAAGCTGATGATTCACCTACTGCTACTTCTGAGGCCTTATTTTTGTTCTTATTTTGTGGACAATTAGTGGCATAATGTCCATGCTCATGATAGTTGAAACATTTTACCTTTGACAAGTCTCACTTCTTTCCTACCTTGCCGGTCTCAGATTTGGAATGGGACACCTTCCATTTTCCTTTCTTTGCCTTTCCATCCAAGGCACAATTCTCCTCATCATTAATCTTTATTTCAGATTTGTTTTTGGTGCTCTGTATAATTTCTTCTTGTGCTAGATCAGACCATAGTTGCTTCCAATCTGGTAGCTTCTCCTTCCCATTAACAGATTCCTAGTAGTTATGCCAACTCTTGGTAAGGCCTAGAAGAGTTAGGATCACCAAATCATCTGAGTAAATAATGATCCCAACGCTTCTAATATCATCTCGACATTGAGTGAACTTCGTCAAGTATTTTTGGATCCTACCACCTTTCTCCATTTTGATCTTCTTGAGCTTGTCTTTCAGCATCAACTTCTTGTGGTCATTTTTATTTTGATATAAATCTGTCAAGGCTTTCCACATCACATATGGAGTCTCCTTCCCATGGAGGCTTGAGACTATATGGTCGTGAACTCCCTCTAAAAATACCCTTCTCACCTTTGCTACTGTTACACCAATTTTTGGTCATCTAACCTGTTACTATTAGAAGGACCAAAGTACACCATGTAAGGCTAATTTTACCATAGTAAAATTTCTTTCTCTATGAAAAATAACTTAATAATCCATAATTTATTGAGTTGTTTCTGGTCTAAATAGGAAACCCCATGAGGAATAATTGAATAAATCACTATTTATTTAATTATTACTCAACCACATTCTTAAAATAATAAATAAATCATTTATTTATTTATTATTTACAAATAAAGGGATTTGACCAAATTCAAATTATTTTTCCCTCCAAAAAAAATAATAAAATATTCCATAAACATTGGATCTAGATTTGGTTAATAATATTTTAATTATGCACCAATATCTAGACTAACTCAATATTTTGTTATAAATAGAAGGGTTTTTCTATTCATTTACTAACTTTTCTTGCCTAAATATCACTCTAGACCTATACATTTGGTCTGACTTTGATCCTCCATCATTGTCCTAT
Source organism: Pinus albicaulis (assembly GCA_034641835.2). Lineage (NCBI taxonomy): Eukaryota > Viridiplantae > Streptophyta > Pinopsida > Pinales > Pinaceae > Pinus > Pinus albicaulis. Next base: position 361,429,526 of record CM076577.1, read on the forward strand.
TTTTATACTTTTTTCTTGTGAGCTCCCTTTAAGTTCCATTTTTGTCTGGGTTTTATACACCATCAAGAGAGAGAGATATTAGATCTGAAGCATTGAGGACATACAAGAACTCATCCCATTGAGGGGGACTGGAAACATCTTTCTATGTTCCCTTCCTAGGTGTCAAATACAAAAAATTCTTTAAAAATTCTTGTGTTGTCCATTGGATGCATGGAGAAACTCTTTCTTTTTATTTGTTGTGTAATGTCTTTAACTACATAGATCTGGATTTTTGTAGCATTTATTCTGATCAGTAACTATAGATATAAGGAAATTGGCAGCCATATTTGATGTTTGGGTTGTTTTTTATGCACAACTAAAGTGAGCTTTTTTCATACGCTTGGGATTAAAATTCATACTAACATCTGGCAACTCCACAAAGGTTTATAATTACGACCGCTATCATTTTTCAGATCCCTGCATGGCCAGCTACTTCAACCCCTAGGGTTTTTCTTCAGCTTCTTATTTTTCATTTGTTGTTGTTGTTTTTAACCTTTAAAACCCTAAAACAATAAAAAATCTTACTTCTATGTGTTTCTGGGCCTATTGCATAGGTAACAGGTATCATCTGTAACAAGGACGACAAATTTTTCTAAAATATACTCCGAAACAGAAAAAAGTGCAAGCCGCACTTTTTGGGCCAAAACCTATGACCTCAACCTTCAGGAAGCGGAAAATAGCTTGAAAAAAGGTCAGAAACTACGACCGATACTTTTTGCGGGAATTTTCTGTGATTTTTTTGGGTTTGTATGGGCTACTCTTCGGGGTTGTATGACCTCCCTCTCCACTCGTATTGGATCTGTACTTTCTTAGTTTTACTTCTCGAAGTAGGAACCAAGCCCCCTAGTGATTCAGTACGCTTCCACCCTTTTAGGAGTTTAGATGAAGCAGGTCTTCTGAGATTTCGGTGTTTTCAGCCATTTTTCAGATCTGAACCTGTACTTTCAGAGACATTTCAAAATGGTTATTAATTCATCCAAAACACCTATTTTCAGTTTTTTTGGTTCTCCTTTAGGGTCCCCTCCATTTCCCTTAAGTTTGTAGCCTTTCGCCACCTATTTTGCATCATTTTCCCTCTTGTTTTTTATTGTTTTCTATAGCTATTTCCAGTTGATTTGACCTTTAGATCCCTGTCCCTCCTGAATTTAGATCCATTTGCCATTTTGTGTGTTTTGACTAGATTTATCCTACCCATAGACTAGTTGTTGGGAGGACCTCCTCCTTGGGTTTAAATTGATGCATCTTTAGTTGTTTATTATTTGTCGTATTCAGTTTCTTTTACTGTCATTTTTAGATTTATTTACAGCTATAAAAAATCTATTTTATTTTTTCTCTACACACGTTTGGGATTAATTATAATTAACACACTTATCACATACACACACACCCTTAGTGAAGAGAGCCTGGTTTACACCGCCAGGCCAAGACTTGAACATTGTAATCAGTTGATCCTGGTACTTCCCCTTCTGTTTCGCCTAACCTCCCTTCAGCGATCACCCTAAGCTCAACATCGGTGGATCCCTCATCTACTTTTTCTTCTGTCACCCTCCGTGACGATGCACATGTCAACCTTTCTTCTCATATTGATGAGTCAGGTAGATTTGCTGCATCATGTGGTTATCCTTCCACCAATCACCCCATCTTCTATTGTGATGATGACATCATGGAAGCCTTTTCCACCCCTGACTTCATCTTTCCCACCCATAAGAGGAATGGCACCATCCGTGTCTATGGTGACTTTCACGACCTGAGTACAAACTACCGCAAGGAATTTCCCCCACACTATTCCCTTTTCAGTGTGCAGGGTGTATAAGTTCTACCGATAACACTCCTTCTAGCAGTGCTTGTTTGATTTTTTCCTTGCCTTTAAGTTTCTAGCATTTTTCATCACCCTCTCATTTATTGTACTGTGGCACCTTTCAGATGGACCTCCTGTCGACACCATATATCGGTTATGCCAATGGTGCAAGTCGCTACTCCTGGAATCTAGCCTCAGTAGCCTGGGCCATTTTTACCCCCTTGCATTTGCTTGTCCTCTCTAACAGAATATGAATTTGTTCTGCTACTAATAATCAAGTTGAATATGGTGCAGTGACAGGTTTATTAGCTGATGACCTTTCCCGTTGCATCCTTCACATTCATGTTCGTTTAGATTCCTTGCTGCTTTTCATGCAATTGAATGGTGTTTATCATGTGCATAATCCTGTCCCTTTCAGAAGATATTTATGAGTGAATATTTTAATGCGTGAATTTGAAATCATTACATTCATTCATGTACTTAGAGCACAGAATGACTATGTAGATAGAATTGCAAATAAAATTCTATATTGGAATTTATCACATGCATTTAACACAAGATAATAAAAAAAAAACCATAAAATGATGCATATCCATTATATGTGTCATTCAAAATGTTTTAGAGTCCATCCACTTTGATACATATAACATGCCCATGGCATGTTACAAAAATCAAAACTGGTGACACCTCATGCCCCTAAATCTAATCACTATCTATAGGATCCCAAGCCAATGGCTCAACTTTGACAGCCCATAGATTGTGTATCCCCTGTCCGTCCATCGCCATGCACCGCGTGACTCCTCGCCACACCGAGGGTAGATCAATACATGGCTCTATGTACTGGTCATCAAGGTCTTTCTAGTCGCAGTCCAAAACAATGGTTAGTAGCCTCTCACATATATGTTGGATGTCCTTTAGGAGGGCCACTGCATCCTCATTTTATGGTCCCCTCATTCCACTAGGTGTTGGAAATATTGTCATTAATGGCAAAGGAGGTAGCACTCAGGCAAAAGAGGCAGCGCTGAAGCAGAGGAAGGCAAAAGAGGCACATCAAAAGCAATAGAGGCAGCAAGAAGAAAGTCAAAATGTAACAGTCATAGAAGCACAATGAAGAACCGTTATCGAAAGGTAGAGACAAAGGCAGAGCGACAGAAGCAGCAGAGGCAGAGGTAGAGACTAAGTGACAGAGGCAGAGAGCCGTTACAAAATTCCAGGAATCACACACTCCAACCGGCATTATACATATAATACATAATCCTTATTCCGGGAATCGCTTAACTCCAGCGGCAATGCAATGCATATAATACAAAACCATATTCCGGGAATCGCACACTCCAACCGGCATTATACAACACAAATATTATTCTGGGAATCGCCTACCCCAATGGAGGATACATATATATATATATATCCATCATCTTACATATAAATGTCACGCATTACGTATACTGCAAAGGACCAAGGCATATATATTATGTTATATAAGTGGACCACATAAAACAAAGTTTATAAGGTGGGACCCCTCCCTAATCGCAATTGGAGATCGCAAGGGCAGCAGAACATGTAACCAACAGGAAGTTGCGATTGCGATTGAATTTCGGATCCGACGGGTCTATAAATCATGGTTAACATATATTTGAGTTCCAGGTCTAATCGCATCGACACTGGTCAATCGCATCGGAGAATACATGAGTTGCGATTATGACTGGAAGTCCAGACTCGATGGAGGTATGAATTATAATTCAAACGTGTTTGAAGTCCTTTCCCAATCGCATCGGCAAAATACAATGAACAGTGGCCAATTGCAACACATATTAAAAGAATTGCGATTGCGATTAATAGTTCGGACCCGATGGGTGTATTAACGATGGTTTATATATATTTGAATTCCGGCTAATCGCATCGGAGATTATAAGAGCGTCGGAACATATATTAAATGAATTGCGATCGTGATTGAAGCCCGGACCCGATGGGCTTATAAACCATGAGTAACAAGTTTTTGAAGTCCGACATGATCACATCAGAACAACCCAATCGCATCGGAGAAAATCTGGCAGTGGATCACTTGCAACTAAAAGTTGTGATTGCGATTGAAGCCCGGACCCGATGGGCTTATTAATTATGATTAACAAGTGTTTTAGTTCCAGTTCTAATCGTAATAGGAAATTTTTGAAGGCACTGTTATATATAAATATATATATAAAGTTGTTGCGATTGTATTGAAAAGCGCCGCGTGGTCTGTGGACCCACGGGCCTCGGCTTAAGGTGGAGGGCGATTATTAATATACAATTGTGATATATGTCCGTTCCGCTTGCGGAATGTTCCACATCAACAAGACACTAATAGCATAAAAGGGATTGGAGTTCCTCCAGATTTACAGTCAACAGATATAAAAGGAACAGTTACACGCATGCAACAGTTACACCACAGCAGAGGACAGAACAGACAAAGACACAGTCAGAGAAAAGACAAATGCGCAGCAAGCCAAGAGACAAAATGAGTGAGCTGGTGTTCTCATTTTAAATTTGAATGTAAATTTTTTATTTAAATTTATATTGTTGTGATGCATTGGCAAGTCTCCGGAAGAGAGAAAATATCCCACTGTAATATTAAAATAAGCACCTACAGTTACATTTTTCTGAGTGAGCTGAAAAGAGATGAGAAGGCAGAAGGCAAAGAGACATGGCTGTCCATTTCGAATTCCCAGTGGAATACAAAAAACCATGAAGCTATTTTCAACCATGTATAAAAACGAGGGTTCAATCCAAGGAGATGTTGTGAAAAGGAGTGAGAGAAGAGAGAGTATACAGCGGTGCAGAAAGTTAGAAAACAGCAGCACAGAAAATAATAAACAAAGGCTGAGATAAAAAAAAAAAATACGAAAATAAATTAATTATCAGGCTGAAGAGCAATGAGAGAAGAAGCTACAAAACATAGCTGATATCCAAGGTAAATCAGCAAGTGTTTTCTTTTGAAAGAGTAAGGAAGTTGGAGCTTCCCTATCAAGTTGTAGCTTGATAGATGTCAGTTGTAGCTGACTGAGGTTGGTGCCTGCAGAAAATAAATGGGAGTTGGAGCTTCCTTGCAAGTTGTAGCTTGCATAATTGAGGTAGGAGCCTCCGCTGGTTTTGGTGCACAGAAAATGGATGGGAGTTGGAGCTTCCTTGCAAGTTGTAGCTTGCAGAATTGAGGTTGGAGCCTCCTATAGGTTGGTGCCTGCAGAAAATCAGTGGTGAGAGGGAGTTGGAGTTTGCCTCTGCATCAAAACAATAATAAGATGTGGTTTTCTCCCTTTATGGGTTTCCATGTATATCTGGTGTTTATGTGCATGATGTCTATGTGTTGATATGATATATCTATTCTGCTAATACTTGCTACTAACGTATTAAGACTGCTGGTGCATTATCTAATCTTCTTATTAATTGCTGCTCATAAATAAAGATTGCTCACACATTATGTTGATCATGAAATGAAGGTGTTAATAAAGTAAAATAAGTTCTAAAGGAAAAAGTTTCAAAAGTCCATGAATGTGTTAAACTGATTCACCCCCCCCTCTCAGTTTAAGTAAGAGTTCAACAATTGGTATCAGAGCCGGTTCCTTGTATATCAGTCTAACAACTGAAAGGAGATCCTAGGCTCTCAAGATGGCAAGTCAAGAAAAGGAAGCTCAACCAATAAAGCCCTTTCACTTTACGGTGCAAATTATGCCTTTTGGAAAATAAGAATGAAAGCTTATACAATGTCTTTAGGATTAGAAGCTTGGGATGCTGTGGAAATTGGATATGTCACAAAGTCAACTGATACAGAGAAAGAAGCTAAAGAAAGCTTTGTAGCTAATGCAAAAGCAATGAATGCAATCTTAAATGGACTATGTGAAGCTGAGTTTATCAAAATAATGCACAGTAAGACTGCCAAAGATATGTGGGACACTCTTGAGAATATCCATGAGGGAAATAAAAAGGTTAAAACTGCCAAACTTCAAGTATATAGAGCCCAGTTTGAAAATTTAAAAATGAATGATGATGAAGATGTTGGGAGCTTCTTCTTAAAAGTTGCAGAAATTGTTAACAGTATGAAAGCTCTTGGAGAAACAATACCAGAAGGTATAATTGTACAAAAGATTCTAAGATCTCTTCCATCCAGATTTAATCCCAAGGTGTCTGCAATAGAAGAAACAGCTGATTGGGAGACCTTGACCATGAACCAGCTACTAGGAAATCTTACAGCATATGAGATGAGGCTCCCACAGAAGAAGCCAAGTACAAGGGAGGCAGCATTCAAAACAGAAAAGAAGAAAGAAGAAAAGGAAGACATATGCTCCTGCTCTGATGAAGAAGAGGCTAAATTTTTCAAGAAATTGGATAGAGGCTCAGGTAGATACAAAGGTAAACTTCCCTTCAAATGCTTTAACTGTGGAAGAGTTGGACATTATGCTGCTAGATGTCCTCACAAGAAAGTAAGAAATCAAGCTCAAGAATCAGAGAAAGACACATCAAAGAATTGGCAGAAAGGAAAGAAATTCAGCAGAAAATCCTTCTACGCACAGCAAGACAGCAGTGCATCTGAAGACTCAGATGAACCCTCAGGAGAAGAGGGAACCTCTGAATTTTACTAATGGCCATAGAAGATCTTGAAGGACTCTTGCTAGAAGAAGAAGAAGAAGGGGAAGTCGATCTTGAGGGGGAGCTAAGAAGTGCTCTGGAGGAGATTGACAGACTCAAACTAAAATGCAGAAAACAAAAAGAGATTCTCCTCAAATGTGTGAAAGAAGAACAAAATTTAGAAGTCCTCATGCAGCTGAAGGTAAATCTTGAAGAAGCCAAGAAGATAGAAGATATATTACTTCAGCAAATCAAGGATAAAACCCAAGAACAAGAGAAGTTGGAGGAAGAAGTGGTATGTCTCAGGAAGAAACTAGAAAATGCTCAAAGGACAGTGGTTATAAACTCTTCTCAAACAACAAGCTCCAGTAAGTTGAATGATATCCTGGTTGCTCAAAGATCCCCAATGATAAAAAAAGGAATAGGTTATGAAGGAGAATCGAGTAAAGGCAAAGAAAAGGAAAACAAAAATATAATTTTTATAAAAGCACAGAAGACTGATGAAGAAGCCCAGACAATTCCTACAAAAGAAGAAACATGTAATAAGGATGACAGAGATCAGAAGAAATCTCTAGTAACAAGGAATATAATGAATACTAAGATGGCAGAAAAAGAATCATATGCCCCTGAGTATATCAAATTTGGAATTCATCAGAGGAGATTCTTCCCTCCTATGAAGAATGCCACCTGTTATGTCTGCCACAAGCCAGGACACATTGCTGCATATTGTTATGTAAGGAAGAGTAATTCAGACCTGCAAAAGATGCAAACATTGAAGAGGCTATCTCAAACAAACAAATGGAGAAAACAATCTTACATCAGGTATGCAAATAATTTCTATGGTTATTGTTATTATTGTAAGGAATTTGGCCATAAAAATATTGAATGTAGAAAGTATGGAAAAAGAATGATGTTCTACACCTCAAGGAGGTTCATGAATCAAAGAAATTTTGGTCATACTCAAAATTCTGCAAAAACTATGATCAAATACTTTATATGCGATCAAGTTGGACATATGCCTTCCAAGTTTTCTCTAAAGGGATATAATTCATCACCTCACAAAATATACCAAAAAAAAGGGGGCCTCCAGTGGATAAAGAAGGTGAATAAATGTGACTTGGCTTTAACTACTCAAGATTTGAAGAGTCAATGGTATTTGGACAGTGGCTGCTCTAAACACATGACAGGAGATAAAAACAATTTTTTAACTCTTGACGAAAAGAAATCCGGCAATGTCACTTTTGGAAATGACAAATCAGGAAAGATCAAGGGAAAAGGATCAGTCAGCATAGACAATGGCAGAGGAAAGGCCCAAGATGTATTATATGTAGATCGGCTGAAAGCAAATTTACTGAGTGTCAGTCAGATGTGTGATAAAGGCTGTGAAGTTCTCTTTAGAGCACAAGATTTTGTAGTCAGATCAAGCACAACAGGAAAAACTCTACTCAAAGGTGTTCGAATAGAGAGCAATGTGTACATAGTAAAAGAGGAGGATGAAGCCTGCCATCTTAGCAAACTTGAGGAGTCATGGTTATGGCATAGGAGATTGGGACATCTCAGCTTTGACCATATCATTAGACTGAGCAAGAAGAAATCTGTCAGAGATATGCCAGAAATAAAAAGGACCATAAACACAATATGAAAATCTTGTCAGTTGGGAAAACAAACACGCACATCCTTTAAATCTAAAGAAGATTTATCAACAAGAAGACCACTGCAACTTGTGCACATGGATCTGTGTGGACCTGCAAGAACTAAAACACCAAGTGGAGAGTCCTAATTTATGCTAATAATAGATGATTTCTCCAGAATGACATGGGTTGCTTTTCTCAAGAATAAACCGGAAGCTCTGGACAAATTCAAAACATTTAAAGCATTAGCAGAAAATCAGACAGGATGCAAGCTGAAATGCGTCAGATCAGACAGAGGAGGTGAATTCACTGATTATGACTTTGCAGACCTATGCAATGAACATGGCATAAAACAACAATTTACTATTGCAGGGACACCTCAGCAGAATGGAGTAGCAGAGAGACAAAACAGATATGTTCAACAAATTGCCAGAGCCATGATGCAAGAGAATAATATTGCTCAAACCTTCTGGGCAGAAGCAGTGCACACAGCAGTACATATCCTTAATAAAGCTCACTTAAGGCCAAGCGGTGACAAGACTCCCTATGAACTATGGCATGGAAAGCCAGCCTCAATCAAACATTTCAGAATCTTTGGAAGCAAGTGTTACATAAAGAATAATGATGAAAATCTTGGCAAATTTGATGCAAGAGCAGATGAAGGGATATTTCTAGGATATGCCTCCAAAAGAAAAGGGTACATGTGCTATAACAAGACCCTTCGGAAGATAGTTGAAAGTATTGATGTGAGATTTGATGAAGAACTTCCAAACAATACTAGAGATATAGACTGCTGTAGTACATCAGACAACAATGAAGAAGAATACCAGAATGATGATGAAACCAGAAAGACAATAGAAGATGTAGAGCTGAGCTCAAAAACCCCCTCAAGATACACTCAGAAGAATCATCCTGAAGATCAGATCATAGGAGACAAGAAAGCAGGAGTCCAGACAAGAAGGCAGCTAACAGAACAAACAGAAGAAGTATACATAGCCATGTTATCACAAATAGAACCAAATAAATTTGAAGAAGCCAGCAAGGACAAGTATTGGATAAAAGCAATGAATAAAGAATTGGACCAAATTGAGAAGAACAATACCTGGGAACTAGTTCCTAGACCTATTGAGAAAAATATCATTGGTTCAAAATGGGTATTCAAAAACAAAATGAATGACCAAGGATAAGTAATCAAGAATAAAGCTAGGCTGGTCTGCAAAGGATACTCACAAATAGAAGGACTTGATTATGATGAAACATTTGCCCCTGTAGCCAGAATGGAAGCTATCAGAATGTTCCTGGCATTTGCATGCTATCAATATTTCAAGGTATATCAAATGGATGTAAAATCTGCTTTTCTTAATGGTGATCTAGAAGAAGAAGTGTACATGGAACAACCAGAAGGTTTCTCATTGACAGATAAAGAAGACTATGTATGTAAACTAAAAAAGTCCCTATATGGACTGAAACAGGCTCCTCGTGCTTGGTACTCAAGACTGGATAAATATTTGCAAAAACAGGGTTTTAAGAGAGGTGGAGTAGATAGCAACCTATACATAAAAGCCCATGAAAATGAACTTTTGATTGTTGTAGTGTATGTTGATGACATTATGTTTGGAAGCAACAAAGATGATCTAGCAAAAGGGTTTGCTGATGAAATGAAAACAGAGTTTGAAATGTCTATGATTGGAGAGCTCAGTTTCTACTTGGGACTACAAATTCAGCAAAAGAACGCAAGTACATTTATTTCACAAGAAAAATACATAAAAGAAATGTTGAAAAAGTTCAAAATGGAGGACTGCAAACATGTGTCAACTCCCATGACCACAGGTTGCAAGCTGTGTGCTAATGATGGGTCTGATGACATAGATCAAAGACTTTACAGATCCATGATTGGAAGTCTATTGTATCTGATTGCATCAAGACCAGACATCATGCTAGCAGTAGGATTAGTGGCTAGATATCAAGCAACATCTAAACAAAACCATCTTCTGGCAGTCAAAAGAATATTCAGATATCTACAAGGAACAATATAGTATGGACTTTGGTATCCTAAAAGCAAAAACTTCACTTTATCAGCATACACAGATGCAGATTGGGCCAGCTGTGTGGATGATAGGAAGAGTACAAGTGGAGGTGCATTCTATCTAGGAGAAATTCTGGTGGCATGGCTAAGCAAGAAACAAACATCCATCTCTTTGTCTACAGCTGAAGCAGAATATATAGCAGCAGCAACATGTTGTATACTAGTCATGTGGATGAAGAAAACTCTTCAAGACATGAAGGTAAGCATTGATGAACCTATTTCAATCAAATGTGATAATACAAGTGCTATAAGTATATCTAAAAATCCTGTACTTCACTCAAAAACTAAACATATTCCAATCAAGTATCATTTCCTCCGAGAACAAGTGGCTCAGAAGATAGTAAAGCTGGAATATGTACCAACGAAAGAACAGACAGTTGATATATTTACCAAACCTCTTGCTAGAGAACCATTTCAATACTTGAGAGATAAACTAGGGGTAGTATCTGCAGATGCTACTCTCTGATATAAAGAGAAAGCACAGTCTCAGGGGGAGAACAAAATGAAGATATCATTCCAGGGGAAGAACAACCAGCAAGATAAGCATAAAACAAGTCCACAGGATCAGCATTATCAATAGTATCAGCATTTCGAAGCAACAAGAACCGTTCAATCGTAAAATGCATATTACAGGCACTACAAATGAAACACAACTATAAAACATATATTGGCTCACTATACCAAAGTGTTCTCTCAACAAGTTTCATACATCACTCTGGAGCAGCATAGTCCAATTTCAGCAGAAGAGGACCTAAACGTAACTCAGAGAAAGGAAATGCAACGACAGAACCCATACAGAGAGATGAGGCGTCATCCTTTGCCATTGATGTCAAAGGGGGAGGAATAACAAACAACAGGAGGAAGAGCAGGCAAACAGGAAGAGCAAGCAACAAGAGAAAGAGAAAGAAAACAGAGAAAGTGGATTGCCATCAATGCCAAAGGGGGAGACTGTTGGAAATATTGTCATTGATGGAAAAGGAGGCAGCACTCAGGCAAAAGAGGCAGCGCTGAAGCAGAGGAAGGCAAAAGAGGCACAGCAAAAGCAATAGAGGCAGCAAGAAGAAAGTCAAAATGTAACAGTCATAGAAGCACAGTGAAGAACCGTTATCGAAAGGTAGAGACAGAGGCAGAGCGACAGAAGCAGCAGAGGCAGAGGCAGAGACTAAATGACAGAGGCAGAGAGTTGTTACAAAATTCTGGGAATCACACACTCCAACCGACGTTATACATATAATACATAATGTTTATTCCGGGAATCGCTTAACTCCAGCGGCAATGCAATGCATATAATACAGAACCATATTCTGGGAATCGCACACTCCAACTGGCGTTATACAACACAAATATTATTCCGGGAATCGCCTACCCCGATGGAGGATACATATATATATATCCATCATCTTACATATAAATGTCGCGCATTACGTATGCTGCAAAGGACCAAGGCATATATATTATGTTATATAAGTGGAGCGCATAAAACAAAGTTTATAAGGTGGGACCCCTCCCCAATCGCAATCGGAGATCGCAAGGGCAGCAGAACATGTAACCAACAGAAAGTTGCGATTGCGATTGAAGTTCGGATCCGACGGGTCTATAAATCATGGTTAACATATATTTGAGTTCCAGGTCTAATCGCATCGGCACTGGTCAATCGCATCGGAGAATACATTTGTTGCGATTGCGATTGGAAGTCTGGACCCGATGGAGGTATGAATTATAATTCAAACGTGTTTGAAGTCCTCTCCCAATCGCATCGGCAAAATACAATGAACAGTGGCCAATCGCAACACATATTAAAAGACTTGCGATTGCGATTAAGAGTTCGGACCCGATGGGTGTATTAACGATGGTTTATATATATTTGAATTCCGGTACATTTGTTGCGATTGCGATTGGAAGTCTGGACCCGATGGAGGTATGAATTATAATTCAAACGTGTTTGAAGTCCTCTCCCAATCGCATCGGCAAAATACAATGAACAGTGGCCAATCGCAACACATATTAAAAGACTTGCGATTGCGATTAAGAGTTCGGACCCGATGGGTGTATTAACGATGGTTTATATATATTTGAATTCCGGCTAATCGCATCGAAGATTATAAGAGCGTTGGAACATATATTAAATGACTTGCAATTGTGATTGGAGCCCGGACCTGATGGGCTTATAAACCATGAGTAACAAGTTTTTGAAGTCCGACATGATTGCATCGGAACAACCCAATCACATCGGAGAAAATCTGGCAGCGGATCACTTGCAACTAAAAGTTGCGATTGCGATTGAAGCCTGGACCCGATGGGCTTATTAACTATGATTAACAAGTGTTTGAGTTCTAGTTCTAATCGCAATAGGAAATTTGTGAAGGTGCTGTTATATATAAATATATATATAAAGTTGTTGTGATTGTATTGAAAAGTGCCGCGTGGTTTGTGGACCCACGGGCCTCAGCTTAAGGTGGAGGGCGATTAATAATATACGACTGTGATATATGTCTGTTCCACTTGCGGAATGTTCCACATCAACAAGACACTAATAGCATAAAAGGGATTGGAGTTCCTCCAGATTTACAGTCAACAGATATAAAAGGAATAGTTACACGCATGCAACAGTTACACCACAGCAGAGGACAAAAAAGACAAAGACACAGTCAGAGAAAAGAAAAATGCGCAGCAAGCCAAGAGACAAAACGAGTGAGCTGGAGTTCTCATTTAAATTTGAATGTAAATGTTTTATTTAAATTTATATTGTTGTGATGCATTGGCAAGTCTCCGGAAGAGAGCAAATATCCCACTGTAATATTAAAATAAGCACCTATAGTTACATTTTTCTGAGTGAGTTGAAAAGAGATGAGAAGGCAGAAGGCAAAGAGACATGGCTGTCCATTTCGAATTCCCAGTGGAATACAAACAACCATGAAGTTATTTTTGTATAAAATAGGGTAATATCCAAGGAGAGATTGTTGACGAAAAAGGAAGTGAGAGAAGAAGAGAGTATGCGGCATAATTAAAGAGAGTTGAAGAGAATAAGCAAGCTGCAAGAAGAATGTGAATAAGGAGGAGCTGATCAAAGAAGAAGAAGGGGCTGAGTAGAGATGATGCAGGTCTGATATAAGAGTTGATGAACAGCAGAGAAGAAGGTACAGAACAGAGCTGATATCCAAGGTAAATCAGCAAGTGTTTTTCTTTTGAAAGAGTAAGGAAGTTGGAGCTTCCCTATCAAGTTATAGCTTGATAGATGTCAGTTGTAGCTGACTGAGGTAGGAGCCTCCTGTAGGTTGGTGCCTGTAGAAAATAGATGGGAGTTGGAGCTTCCTTGCAAGTTGTAGCTTGCAGAATTGAGGTAGGAGCCTCCTGTAGGTTGGTTCCAATAGAAAATGGATGGGAGTTGGAGCTTCCTTGCAAGTTGTAGCTTGTAGAATTGAGGTTGGAGCCTCCTATAGGTTGGTGCCTGCAGAAAATCAGTGGTGAGAGGGAGTTGGAGCTTGCCTTTGCATCACAACAATAATAAGATGTGGTTTTCTCCCTTTATGTGTTTCGACGTATATCTGGTGTCTATATGCATGATGTCTATGTGTTGATGTGATATATCTATTCTGCTAATACTTGTTGCTAACATATTAAGACTGCTGGTGCATTATCTAATCTTCTTATTAATTGCTGCTCATAAATAAAAATTGCTCACACATTATGTTGATCATGAAATGAAGGTGTTAATAAATTAAAATAAGTTTTAAAGGAAAAAGTTTTAAAAGTCCATGAATGTGTTAAACTGATTCACCCCCCCCCCCCCCTCTCAGTTTAACTAAGAGTTCAACACTAGGTGTTGCAGCTCTTGATACTACAGGCCGCCACATATACCCAGCCAGTTTCACCGATGTTGTATTTGCATACCAAAAGTGAATGAATCAGTACCATATACAATATTATAAAACTTTAAAATGCACATAAAATATAAGAAAATTGTCACTTACTGTCGGCCCCCCATGCTTGATCTGGCGATAGTGGCAAGTTTGGGTCCCCATGATAACTCATCCCACTATAGGGATAGTCATCTATGTACAATGGCATCTGATCCCAATGAGTGAGAAAATCAGGTCAGAACACCTGTCTGACTACCCCACCTCCCCCTCTGCACAATATCCACCTCGAGGGGCACATCGTGGGCTCTCGCGGGCCCCCATCCTAGATCTGTATGTAAGGCTGAAGTGTCAGGATCTTCTCAAAGAAGAGAAAGAAAAGCACCATTCCATATGCACAGTCATCGTTCACCTGCCGCTTGCATAGCAACAACTGTCATTTCAATGAAGACAACATCATTTGGGCCCACCCATAGTAGGTCCCACTCAACACACTCTCAAAAAGCATCATCTGACCCCTAGTGATGTGGTGGAGCACTTGGTTTCCCAAGATCCGTAGCACCGCTGCAGCCACAACACGAGTCTCCAGCCTCTCTAGATCTCTAATCGATATATGTCTCCCCTTCACATGGAGACCAGGTCGACAGTCCCACTCTACAATCTCCATAATTTTCCACCCTCGTGGTAACACTGGTTGCATGTTTCCCACCATCCCACGTGGCAAGAGACCAGTCAGGAAATATATATCCTGGACATTTAGCTCGATCTGGTGCCCTTGCACTATAAATATCTCATCATCCAGATCCCAATAGTTGACAATTTGCGCCAACAAGGACTCTCCTTGTCTCATTAAAGGGTTCTCTGCAAACTTTAGGAGCCCAAACCTGGCCAATGCGGCATGAACAACATGATCCTCTCGGATCTCAAACCGTAATATGTCCAGGTCTCTCTCTCTCCATCTGATCCTCAACTCTTCCATATCTTCACAAAACCATTATGTTTTTCAGTGTACAGAAAGGAAATAATGCACCATCACCTTAAAATCCTAGCTCTCAGCCAAAACTAGCACCAAAATCCCTCTCTCTAATAGGTCACACTTTTCAAGCCAATCCTTGATCAAGTCATATTTTATGCCCAAAAATTGTTACCCAAGTTGCAAAAAATGCCCCAAAAAGTGTGACTCGGTCATGAAGAAGAGTAAGGGTCTATTCCTGAGCTCTGGGTGCCTAAAATGAACTTTTGATCCACTGAATTGAAAGAGTAGGGTTAGGCCTCTTACTTGCAACTGATGGATCTCGATTCCAATGATCAGTTTTTCAGCTACGATTACTACAGAATTAATGGCCTTTTATCCTCTCTACATTCACAATAGATACACTTGAAAATGAATCAAATTGGAGGGAGAATAACTTATTAAAATAGAAACACCAATTTTTTCTTTCACCAACTGCAACCAAACCGTAGCTCAGTTTGAAAAACTGTCAGCACCATCTGAAAGATCTCACTGACCTCTCAAATGGGTATCCTTTCATTTCTTGTAATTTGATACTTCACCTAGATAAATTTTTTCCAAAAAGGGTCACTTCACCACTCCTCAAAATAAAATTTCTTCACTTCCAACACTTGTACTTAGGGTAACACTTTCCCTTCATACTTGTCCATTCTTGTGTCGATTTTCATCATGAGAAACCCTCTTGTACTCATATTTTTATGGTCCCCACTGGGACTATTCTATGTGGTAATATCATCGAGTCACCCTTGTTTAGAGAATCTGAGTTGAGTCATCATCGCATCCATGGAGTCTGTCTCATGTCCCTTTTGTCTCCCACTATAGTCTTCCATCCTTCATTTCTGTTTTCCTCTCTCATGTCACATATTTTGGCCCTCGTTCATATTGTTCCCTATCCCCTCTGGATTTGAGTCAGTAGCTGCTAGGTCATCCATGCCCTTTATGCTCTAACAAGGGAAGTTGTTAGCTTGCTACTTTGTACCCCCATTCCACCATCATCCGCGGTGTCAGTTTATCAGTCGCTCTACTATTATCCCTTGTGCCTTAGTTGAGGATCCCTTATTACCTCACCTATGGCTGACCTCCTTCTGTCGACATCATCTTATTGATTCCAGAAGATAGGTCTAGGGGGAGGTGTACCTTGGTTCTAGCTTCCATTCTTGTTTGATGCCTCAGATCAAAAAAAGGGACCCTTTATTTCTTTTGACTTGATTATTTCTCTGCTCCATCTCCTTATGGCATGATCGAGATCCGTATACTTGATGGTTCATTGATGCAAGATAGTGTACCGGTGATTCGCGGGTGTGTGTGAGATGTTTTAGACCTCATGAGGGGTTGGCCCTTCAAGTAGCCCCCCACATGCCCAGATGATCTCTCTACTATAGCCTTGGATGAAACTCCATATATTTTATGGTTTCGGCCTCACTTGCTTGCAGCACCTTTTATTTTTCATGTATCATTCATATTTTCAAAGCCCTTTCTTGTTATACAAGGCCTCTTTGGTTGTACTTATATCTCATGTAATCAGATATAATTGTATAAGTCTTGGTTGTTGTCCCAGGTAGAGTATGTATGTGGGATCCATTATTATGTTTTTCTCTGGCCCATGTTTATGAAAGATGTACTATATAGTTCAATCCCTTTTTTACTGGACACATCATTATTATTTGTACTTTGTTATCTCATCGGGCATAGGTATTCCTCCCTCGCCTCATGCAGAATAGGTACTCACTCATAAAAGAGACTTGTCACACCTATAAGTCTCGCCTCCTCAGGGTCTTGTCCTCTAGCACTCTAGTCTACCTTATATTTCTCTATTTCTGACTCCCCCTTCGGTGTCTAGTGATTGAGTTCTTACAACGTACTTCGGTCATATGACTAGCTCCTAAGGCTCACACACTAGGGGGAAATCTGTTACAACAAGTTTTGGTCATCTAACCTATTACTATTAGATGGAACAAAGTACAACATGTAGGACCAGTTTTACCATAGTAAAATTTCTTTCACTATGAAAAATAACTTAATAATCAATAATTTATTAAGCTGTTTCTAGTCTAAACAGGAAACCCCTTGAGGAATAATTGAATAAATCCTTATTTTTTTGATATTCCTCAAGGGATAATTAATTAAAACAATGTTTAATTTATATTTCTGGTCATATTTAACCTAAAATAGGAAAATTAATTAGATAAATAATTATTTATCTTATTATTTTCTAGGAATAAATATTTAAAACATTATTTAAATAATATCCCTTGTTAAATTTGACTAAATCATTTATAAATAATTGAATAAATCACTATTTATTTAATTATTACTCAAAAACATTGTTAAAATAATAAATAAATCATTTATTTATTTATTATTTACAAATAAATGGATTTGACCAAATTTAAATTCGTTTTCCCTCTCACAAAAATAATAAAATATTCCATAAAAGTTGGATCTAAATTTCGTTAACAATATTTTAATTATGAACCAATATCTAGACTAACTCAATATTTTGTTATAAATAAAATGGTTTTTAAATTCAGTCACTTCCTTTTGTTGCCTAAAGATCACTCTAGATCTATACTTTTTGTCTGACTTTGATCCTCCATCATTGCCATATTTTTATACTTTTTTCTTGTGAGCTCCCTTTGAGTTCCATTTTTTCTACACCATCAAGAGAGAGAGATCTTAGATCTGAAGCATTGAGGACATAAAATAACCCATCCCATTGATGGGGGCTAGTAACATATTTCTATGTTCCCTTCCTAGGTGTCATAATACAAAAAATGCTTCAAAAATTCTTGCCCTGTTCATTGGATGCGTGGAGCAACTCTTCCTTTTTATTTGTTGTTTAATGTCTTTAACTGCATAGATATGGATTTTTATAGAATTTATTCTGATCAATAACTGTAGATCTAAGGAAATTGGGAGCCATATTTTATGTGAGGGTTGTTTTTTATGCACAACTAAAGTGAGTTTTCTTGTACGCTTGCGATTAAAATTCATACTAACAACTACATTCTTCTTCCATGCATCAAGAAGTCGAGAATATGCTACTGCGGGCTATGGAACATCGATATATATGAAAGCCTTCAATCCGTTGTCATAAAGCACTCCCTCCATCCTGTCCTTCCATGCAATATAATTTGAATTTCCCTCGAGTGCATACTTAAGTCTCAAGCCATTGAAATACATATTGATCTGTTGCTGGATCCTAAAGAATAAATATGAAAATTCAAACTTGATCAAAGAAAGCTTTGTTCTTCTCTTCTTATTTTGATTCATGACACTCAAATAACATGTATAAAATATAAAAATGGGATTCAAACTAATATTGTAATGTACTAAAATAAGATATTGAATCCTTCTACAATTTTTGGAAACAAAACATGATCGTACAATCACATAACAAGTAAGAGAAAGAGATAATCAATCACGTAACACAATATGTATATGGAGAAATCACACTGCCTAAAACCCTACTATCTATATATTGTATAAAGTCAAGATCATGAAATAATACAATGCTTTCTCTCTCAAATAAATTCATGCTCTCTGCCAACTGTCTCACTTTGATCTAGGAAAAATAAGTCAATTAATTGCCAATTCTCATCCTTTTATTAGTGTGCCTTTCTCACATATTCTTGGAGGAATTTTCGCCCTATTAAATAGGAAATTCTCTTGAATTTATTGTGCAATTCTTCTATGGCCTCTACATGACTCTATAACTAACCTGTACAATTTTCTAATTATACAACTGATAGTTTTCATCCCTTTAACCTTAGTCTCAGCTGGACCTTCCTTAGAACTGACATGCAATTGTTATTTATAGTGAATTATCAGTTAACTAATTGATCACTACTTGTGAATTAAATCATATTTAATTCACTAGACCTCTCACTAGCTCATCTCTCAGTTAGAACTAGTTAAACTGATTTTAACTCAATTAATTGAGTTAACTAATTACAACTCACAAATAATTGTAACTAGACCCCCTTAAATCATGGGAGAACTCTACATGCCTACTCTTTGGCCCTCAACTCAAATTTCCTAAGCTAGCTCAATCATTTTGACTTGGTTAACTAATACAAGCTCTCATGAGATGAAATTACAATTTCTCTTCCAATTTAATTAAGGGAAAATTCAATCAGAAGCCCCCTTTGGGGTGCCATTTCAACAAGAATGTAGGCCTCTTGTGAATTACAAATCTAGTATTGTGGAGACCAATTTTATGAGGGCCCTTGGAAACCTTTTCATTGTAATTTTTCCCATGTGAGATTTTTCCCATGCACAAGGAGAGAGAGAAAAAAGCATGGCTTTTTTCCATTACTGTGGTTTCCATGATTTCTTACATACACAATTATCTAGCACAAAGTAAACACTATGGAAAATATTATATGCTTCTTTTAAGTTATATTTTCTAGTGTTGTTGTGACCTCACTTGATTTTTTTTGGTCCTTGTTGATTTTATATTCTTCTATTCATAAGCTCCATCTGAAAGTAGTCCCATACTATGTTATTGATTGTGTGATTTTATTTCTATTTTGGGAGCTAAGATCACCATATTCAATGCACTATGTGAGGGAGCCAATAGTGAGCCATGTTGGAACATCCTTGCAAGATAATAATATCTTGTAATCCATGTATATTTTTTATATCTTCTATTTTAGGTATTTTGTTCTGTGAATCCTACCAAAACAAGGCTAAATTACCATCTTCAACTTCCCATAAGCTATGATTCTATATAAGGTGATAAGTTTTCCATGTTGGCTTCCAAATGTGAAAACCTTTTTTTTCACTTTCCAATCTAATTAACTTTCATTTCTCTATATTGGGTGTGAATTTTTTCCTCTATATCTCATTTTTTATTTGACTTTCACCATGTTTTGGCTACTAGTATTTCACTCAGTATATTGGAATCTCAAAGGCCTGATCCCATTTTAATTTTGGGATATCATATAAATTTCAAGGGCCTACTTATTTACTTGCTTATCTCCTACTCATAAAAATTATCTTTTAAAATTGCAAATATTCCTAATGATTTCCTTAGGGACTACTAAATTTGATTATAAGTAAATAAGAATTACTTTCAAAAGTGATTTGAGAAGGGTGAGTCTTCCAACTAATTTTAGATTCTTGAAAGTTTGTCTAGCAAGTTTCTTCTCAAATTTTAGTAAGAGAAGTTCCTAAGGAACATGTCTAAGAGATTTTTTTGCAAGAAGGGTGCTTAAGTATTTGGATAGAATGGAACTCTGTTGAAATCCCAATTTTTAGGTAATTTGAATCTAAATCATTTATGGAGTGTTTAAAAAGAAGATCCAAGATTTTTCAAGCTTGATGCAGTTTCTGAGATGGAAGTGAAGTCCTTTAAGATATTCCTTATAGTTATAGCCTCTTTGATAGAAGATGTTCAAGTAAGGATGGTTCCATCAAAAAATTGTTGATGTAAGGATGTTCGTTGTCAAATCACCTCCATGAATTTTAATGGCTTTGATTTTATTAGTAGTTATTGCAATTTTTATATCACATCATATACCTTCATCCATAAGAAGTAAAAGGATGGGAGACAAGGGGTGTCCTTTTCAAATTACTCTATGGGGGTGAATGTGGAGTATTTTTACCCGTTAATGAGCATAAAGAATAAATATTTTGAGATCATGGGAAGAACCAAATGAATATACTTATTTACAAATACAAAGCCCATGAGGATGTGATAGATATATTTACAACTAATACAGTCAAATTATTTTGAAAAATACAATTTAATAAAAATATTAGGTTTTTTAAAAGACCAAAGGGAGTGGATTAATTCATGAGATAATAAAATACTATCCACGATATCCCTATCTTTCACTTAAACATATTGTTATGAGGGAATGAGTGAGGGGAGTAGGGGTTTAAGTCTATTTTCAGTGACTTTAGAGATAATTGTATATACAAAATTAAAAAGAGTGATAGGCCTAAAATATCAAGTATTATTGGATTTTATTTATTTGGGAGTAAGAGTAAGGATGTTAGCATCCAAAATTAAGAGGAGAAAACAAATCCTTCTAGATTTATCTACATTCTTGTACATCCTTATGGATGATCAAACATCATTCCAGAAAGAAATTATAGATAAATACATTAGATTTGGGTGAATTTCCCCTAGGAATTTCCATGGTATCTTGTTTAACTTCCAATTGGGTAATTTCATAAATATGAGTAGCATTCTATTCAAGGGTAACTATAGAGGGAATGTTTTCAGCAATTTTCCTCATGGCAAGGTGTATAATTCATTAGGGTTTAGTGAGAAATTGTTGGTAGAAGGATATAAGCTTCATTTCTATACCTTCATAATTTCCAATTTATTACCTTGTTGATATTCAATGTAGTATATTCTATTGTGTTAACGATGTTGGATCATAGTAGAATAAAAACATTATGCATTCCTTTCTGCTTCCTTGAGCCATTTCACCTTGATTTTTTTCCTCCATGATATTTATTTTTGGTTGTAACATTTCTCCAATTGTACTTACAAGGTCCTTACTTTTTGTGATAAGTATTATGTTTTCCTTTCCATAATTATTATTTTTTGTACTTTCTCCATCTTTGTACTAAGCTCTTTCTCTCATCATGAATATTACTAACTTCCTTTTTGTTCCAAATATTTGGTCTAATTTTTAAATAGCTTAAGAGCTGGTGGAAATGATGCATGATCGATCCATTAATGTTGTGGCTTCTTTCCACCAATTATTTATGTTTTCCTTGAAGCAAGGATGTCTTAGACAAAATCATTTGAATTATAGAGGGTGATTTTTGGGTCTTCCATTCCAATCCAACATTAATATGATGGGACAATGATTTGAGACATAACTTGGTAATATAGATAATTCGACCACTAAGAGTATCAACATTGAGGATTCTGAGAGTAGGAAACTTTCAATACGAGAATATACTTGGGTTTTCCCCCCTCTTTTGTTGTTTCAAGCATAAATTCCATTCCTTATTTTTTGATCCACAATTTTTATAAAGTCTATAATATCCTTGAAATAGGATGAGTCATCATCCAATATTTTGTTTTCCCTTTTATTTTAACTTAGGTATTATATGATATTGGAGTCCCTTCCTTGTTAAATTTATTTTAAAGAAAAATATCGCTAGCAATAAAACACAAACTCAAATTTTACCTTAGGAAAAACCCAAAAAACATAACTCCATTAGATCCCTTGACCAAAACCTATCCTAGTCAGCCAATTAAGCCTTAAAAAATCACCTCCCTTGGCACATTAAAATATATTTCTTCCCATACTTTTAAATGGTCCATTATATGCGCCAATCCATGGGCACAAAACCGTGGGCCCATAACCACTACTGTTGACCCAATCAACCTTGACTCTTTCTCTGAGTCAAGTTTTCTTAACAATCCCCTCTTAAACCTTGACTTGGGTTTTCCCTTGACCAAATGTAACCAAACCAACCAAGTGAATGAATCATGATCCTTCTATCCCTTACCCCCCTCAAAATTTATACTCAATATATCCTCATGCCCCCTATTACCTAGGTATAACACCATATTCTAGGAGAAATTTCCCAAGGGTAGGCATGCCTTACCAGGACTTATAGTACTATGCCCAATTACATGAAATAAACTTTAAAATCCATTATATATATACACTCTCTCTCTGTCTCTCTGTCTCTCTCTCTATCTCTCTCTCACTCTCTCTTTATAATCTTGACACTTATGTTGTCTCTCCAACATACAGTCCTACCCTTGCATTATCCCAAGACAAAATATGTGGTGGTAGTCCCATCACTAGTTGTTGGATATATGAAATTTTCATAGTCCCTTATGGGATGAAATCTTCCTTAACTACCCATGTATCTCTTCATTTCAAAAAAACATCTATGGTTTGATCCAAAAGCCATGGGTTGATCCTAGAAATCCATCTCTCCTTGCTCTGGTTCACATTCTCTTCATGTAAATTGACTTTCATGAACGTTGAAAAAATGAGTTTGTATCGACAGAGTGTGAATTTTGCAAATGAATACACCATTGTAGTGGAGGCATGTAATCTTATCACCTCTAAGAAGAGTACATGTAACAAATTCATGACAATGATGGCACAATTACTCATAATGATCATAATTAAAAGAAGCCATTACAGTAAAATCTATGTCACCATGACATTTTGATATGAAATACTCTATGTACTCACATGATTTTAAATATCGACATTGTTAATAGAAGACTATGTTGCGGTAGATTCTTTAAGCCTTGGGATCAAATCCTATAGAAAATATTCTACAGGAAACAAATTTGTTTCTCCTCATATATAGGATGGCCACATCTTCCTTGGAAAAGTCCATGTCAAGCCTATCACTCTCTGGCACAAATTATATCATCCTCATGCTTCCCAACTCCATCGATCCTCCTCCTCTACCATTGTTTCCACTACCTCTCTTATGGTAACATCCTGCAAGGTTGTTGGTGTTGCCGTTAGGGACTCCCACAGTAGCTAGTTTGGCACCATATTTAAACTTATCCAATGCCACTTTAAAACCTTGATACTACATGAAGTCATTTAAACCCTTGGAAACAAAGGTGTCCCCTTGAAGAAACTACTTTGCTTTGATACCAATTGTTAAAATTTACCTGAGACAAAAATTGCAATAGAAAGAAAAAAAACACAAATTTTACCTTGGGAAAATGCCAACTCCGAGTAAAATCCCAGTGAACAAAATTTCTTATATCCCTTGGCCAAATCCTAGCCAAGTTTTCAAAGTGAGTCGTCAGATTTCACCACCCTTGGCACATTACAATATAATCCCTCCAACCCCTTTAAAGACCCCATTACATACAATACACAAGAAAAATAAATAATGGGAAACCATAAACCCATGGGCCCAAAACCACTATTTTTGACCCAATAAACCTTCAATCTTTCCCCAAGTTAGGTTTACCTAACACTCCTAGTACCGAATATTTATTTCGTATCATTTGATGAATGTGTTATAGAATTTTCAAGAATATTAATCTATCTCCCTATATATATTGGAACCATATACACTGGTAATAAACATATGTTTTTCTAATCAAACCAATTGGAATTTCACTATCAGAACCCTTTGACTTCATAAGAAATATGATAAGATAATTCCTATGGGGTTCCACAATAGAATCATTCCTCCTAAGGTTCCTTGGGAATCAATTGCTAGTTATTGACATCCTCCCCAAATTTAGTTTTCATTTTATATGATACTTTGAGAATTTTGTTTGTTGAATCATTATTATTGCTTTATTTTTCCTAAGGAATTTCTCTTTTGAGAAGTATTTGTTTTTATTTTTCACTCTAAAATCTCATGTTCCAAGAAATAAATTCCATTGATAACTAGGGATGAAAGTTTCCAAGGATTCTATCATTAGGATCATCCTTTACGAGTTTACTAACAATTCATCTAATTCTTCAATTAATTGACTATTATTTTTCCTCCAAGTTTTTTTATATTTCTTTGTAGGATTTAAGATTTATTTTAAGTTATTTTTTTAAAATATAAATATTATGTAATTATATTCCACTTAGCATGATCGTGTTGACGGAGAATATCCTTTTATTTGATATGCTAAAAAATAACTTATATCTCTTTTTCTAGAATTGAAATTGGTTCTTGGCATTTCTAGGCTATTGCATTTTATTATATATCTAGTTATTCTAGGTCCATGTCTTATGATTATTCTACTTCTAGTGTATCCCCTTGTTCATGAGTGATTTTCATGTTCTTTAATTCCTTGATTTTGTTTTCAGTGTGCACCTTTCTTCATTTGGTGACGTCTTTATTCTTACTTTCAAATGTATGATCTTGGGTAATTTGATCCTTCCTCATATCTGATCCATTCTACATAGCTTACTTTTGATATTAGAGTGTGTATTTAATATTATTTTGGATGGTTTCTATTTTCCTTTGTGATTTAGTTATTGGGGGTTTCTCAGGAATATTTAAAGGTAGAGTCTTTAAATAAATGACCATGCTCATGGATTTTTCTTTATCGAAATGGTATATGCTTGTAATATATTGGTTTGTTTCACATATTATCTTGATAATTAAGGAAAATATTTTTTGGAAGTGACTTGGAGACATTCATAGACAAACATATTCATGTGTAAGAAGTATATGATCCCTACTTTGTAGTTTCTATAACTCATTACAAATGTTCCCATTGCATTTCCAATTCCTTCTAATACCTCTTAGTCCTGAAACTCCTAAGGAAGTGAGTATAATATGATCCAGACTATTGTTATAGTGAAATAATATTTATCTGAGATGAATCTTCATATCCAAAAACACATATAAAACCATAAAAAATTGAAAAAATAGGATCAATTTTGAAAAGCCCTATTTATGTCCTTATGGTTGGTGAATATGGTCATGAAAAAAATATTTTGACCATATTTTTTGCTCTAAATCTCCTTCTGGTTTTTAATTATTTTGGATCCACCAGATTAGGATTTGTTCACTGGGCTAGAGTCCCATAAAATTTTCAAATATTGCATGATATTTCATATATTGTATATTATTTAGTGTTATTGCGGAAGTGATTTCATATGTGGGGACTATTTTAGCTTAAGGGAGGAAATACCCTATATTTATTTGTTTTTCCTGTTAATTTACGATATGGATACATTAATATTTACATTGATAATTTCATTTCTTCATTAACACATGAGGTTCACCCCATATCATTATCTCATTATTCATATTTACACTATTATCCATCACCATATGAAACTATGTAGAAAGAATAATAACATCATCATCAATTATGCAGCAGAACATAAAGTAGAAAAGGAAGAAAAGCATGCACACATAGAGACACCAAGATTGGTTTGAGACCAGGGAAAGACCCATTATGGGGAAAAACCTTGCAAATTATTCTTCTTAGATCATCATCAAATTATTCCGAAAACAAGAGTATAATGATCCATTGATCCATGTCTTCATAATAAAATAAAACAACTAGCACATCCATAACATAACCTTAAACATACTTCTACTGAAGGATCCTGGTTCTAAGAGTTGCAATGCACTATCACTGATTCTATTTAATGTATGGATATTGTTGTGACTATGTTGAACATTGCGGAACACTTATGCATACTGATAATGCATCTTTTGGTCTTCTATGTAGCATAGATACTATTTACATGCATATAAGACAGATCCATATGCTACTAGATCAATATGTGTCTACGCCTATGGAAGATCTGGACTGTGGAAGCCTTAGTCTCTCGAGCGCACCCATAGGCCTATGTGATAGTGTCTATGGGTTCCTAGACGCAACTATAAGATTTTATGACAACTTACAATGACAAACTTAGCCTGATCTAGCTTTGAAGCCCTTGAAACACCTTTGACTCACTTTGTTTTCATATATGGCTCTCTCGACGCTACTAGGAAACTTTGTACCAGTGTCTATGGATGAGCACAACCCAATATTCCTATGAAGCCCTAGTCACACCCTTGAGCCTATATGCCTTTGGCTATGACACCCTGGATGCAAGCATAATCCTTTGTGCATATGGCTATGGATAAAAAATCTCTGTATAAATCATGTGGCTAAGATCCAGAAAACCCTATAGCAGAGCGAGCCTCGTGCCTGTGATTTCAGACCCCACACGAACTCCTTCACTCAAACCTGTGCAAGCCAAGACAAAATACAAGAGTAGAATATAGCTAGATCAATGTGTGAGAATGATCTTGAGTTCACTTCGATTTATAGGCTTTCACGAGGGTCCACTTGTGGTTAAGGCCGACTTAACCAATTTCACATGTGCTTAGGCTGACCCATTCCATTATATATTAATAAATAAAATAATTCAAAATGTAACTTATACTTAACCAAATAGGTTGATCTTTAGGTTGATTTTGGTCCTCTCGAAAACAAGAATCTATTCAAATTAATATATTCATCATATGAGTTGTCCAAAGTGGAATTTTACCGCAATTGCATAATTTTACCACACCCTCTCAACTAGGGATAATTCCACCTTCCCATAATTGTTCATCGATCAATATACCACTAAAGTATCTTCAAGCATCATCACGTATCGTCACTTCTCATGTATGTCATCTAGTCATCATGATGTTATATTTCATCATTACAAATCGTAAATGTACTTCTCATGCTTATTCCACTTATCTCTTGATTTTTTTTGCTCTTATGTTGAACATTATCGGATCTAGAAGAATAATAATTTGTCACTGGAGGGGATATTAGGCTACCACCCTTAATCAATAATGATAATACTTGGAATCTCTGCCAGTAAGCTACTATTCGGAATATCATCATCAATAATCATCAGAGAGCATATCATCAAGGAGCACTTCTCAACCTATAACCACATTGGGGAATATATATCGACCCAAAATCTCTTGGGGGGATTTATACATCTAAAACCCCATCTTGAGAAATAGGATCTAAAATAGGAAAGGGAGTCCATCTCAACCCTAGGATCTCATTGGAGAGCTTAATCTCAACCCAGAATCGTATAAAGTTATCTCAACCTATCTTATTCCCTAGTAATATTCGCATCGACGATCTTGAATAGTCATGTGTCAGAACACCTAAATCATAATAAATGTGGTTTGTACACCCCAAGTACACTCTCAACCCATTGGAGAAATGAGGACCGATATTCCCGATAAGCCCTACACGTGGGTATGATGTCAGCTAGGGTATACTCTACAAAGACCAAATAGGGGAGCAACATTCTCTGACCCTATCAACATGGGCGAGAAACATCTCTAATCCTATGGGTAATAGATAGGGGTATTTTCCGATGTTCCCTCAACCTCAGCAGCCCTCTATCTTAATTCTTGACTTGGGAGATCAGACATGGATGAAGAGTTGGTTCAATGTCCTTGATTAGCGCTGCTCTCATCACACTAAAATATCATATCTATTTGTCTCAATAGCAACTGAATCCTATTCATACAAGATATCAAATCAATTATTATGTTACAACATAAAAATGATATAAAGTCACAAAATGATACAATAATCATCCTCCCTATTAAGGAGATGTCAATCATAAGCCTAAGCTTGTATCAAACGACTGCATTGTCTCAATATATGGAGAAAATATTAGTCCCAACTATATATATATATATATATATATATATCAGATTATCTGTCACCACAATGTATCCATTTCATCCAAATCATGCTCATAGAACTCTCTAAGGAGCTTCTTCATCCCGCCTCACAGTTAGCCATGCTAGCAACATCGTACTCAACCTCGGTCATGATATGGACCTCTCATCCAAGATATCATGGCATATATCATGCTAAGGAAGCATCCAAATTTTATCATCAATAATAATACCAAATATCAACAATACATCCATGTAGTGACATATCATAGGAGAAAAATCGCATGCTTAAAAATAGAATGTTTCATGCAGAAATTTCAAAGGATGTTTGGTAGAAACTCATGAATTTATTCAAGTTCTATACACACCATATACATATGTATGTTCAAAATGGAACATCAATTCTTCAATCAACTGTCAGATGTCATGTCAAGTTCATCAACATTTTGAACTTTAAATCAGAGTATCCAAGGATTTACATTTCTATTACACAAAGATATTTTTCCACAACTTTGTAATATAGAATTTCTTTCCCAAATTTCATAAATCGATACATCATGCCATGATACATAATTTTTAGCTAATCCTTCTCCCTCTTTCTTAGTTCACCAGAGGTTCATCACCTGTCAAGAGTATACCATCAGTATGTAAAAACCAAAACCATTGTAAAAAATCAAGGCCATATCATGCTAGCTTCGTCAAATAACTGTAAAACATGGGGAAATATGAATCAGGGATCTTGCATCATGAAATGATATCTGTAAGTATAATTCCTTACCAAGCCAACATAATCAACCTTACATAAATCAATGTTGTGTCAAAAAATTCAACTCATCAGAGTTTAGAAGCCAGAAAAAAGGAATTATGATATCATAGTATGAATTCTTTCAACTAGGTGACATGTAGAGCTCATATCAAGTCTTGACTTATTTCATTATCATGCCAACAAGACTGTCATCTATCATGTCATTGCAAGTAATTTCTGTCACTAGATAAAAATGCATACATCAAGGTTAATTCATGTAGATTCCATCTTATTATTGAATCATAATGATCAATACTTCAACCATTGTGCTATGAAAAAGGATGCCAATCATTTTTCCCACATAATTATTGAGGGTCACTATGCCCACATAGCATAGATATCAAGGAAAATCAACAATCATAATATGAAATCCTTAGTAATTAGGTTAAGTCCAATTTTTTTTATCGTAGAGATATCTATATGACTCCATCATCGATCCAGTGTTCTAAGTCATTATTAAGCAACATGTCGTAGATCATCCATATCAATAAACCAAATCATGTCAAACGTTTGTAGCACTAACTTAAAATATAATTACATATCTATATATATGTCTTAGTCATCTACAAAATGCAAACATATAAGACTATCATGCTTACATAACTTATTGTTATCTGCAGCACATTTGAAGCCCTAACATCTTCCAGGTGGCCATATGATCTCATGCAAAATACTTCATGTTTTCGTGATAAAAAATTTAACCCAAAAACTTTAGAATTTAGTTCACAGTGGCAGAATACATTGGATATCCCTTGATTCAAAGTACAGAATGTTTTAGAAAACTTTGAATGATGGTCAAATTTAGTCAAACCCCTAGAAACTCCCTTTAGGTTGGCATGGGAGCATCTTTGGTTTCCTGGACACTACATGGGCCTTAGCATGCGTGTGTCTAGAGAGAAAATCTCCCATTTCTCTACCTGTGTCCAAAGAAAGAACCTAAATGTCAGATGAACGTAGATCATACTTCAATATCACATAAAGAAAATATAAATATCAGTAAGAATCTTGAGAAGAGATTATCCCTCTCACTATGGATCCACTTCATCTATCACCAGAATGTCTCTACCAGTGTCATGCAACAATAGATCTGTTACATCATAGACATCTATCAATCATGGTCATCCACATTATGTCATCAATATTTCATTAAGTGATACACTTGAAATAATAGGGCAATAGATATATGTGGCAATATGAGCACAATAACGCTTTCTATCGAGAAAATCCATCAATTTAGGGAATTTAGTCTCACCATATGCCATCAAGACATGACCACGGGTAGTAAGAGATATAGAATATAAATCTCACATTTATGCCTATATCATCATGGTTACCAATACCATGAAATAGTATCAATTTATTTAATTCAATAAATATTTATCAAAAGAGTTACAATATCGCTTTCCATGAGATTTCATCATGCTTATTACAAGCATTATCAACAATATCATGTAAAGGAATTAATGATCTATCCCTCTATGTGAAATCCATCATCATGAATAGTATCATGTACTAGATTCAAGGTGCTACTATTCTTCAAAGTATCCAAGAGATAGATGTTATTCATTCATCAGGTATACCATTATGTCCAAGATCAACAATAAGTAGCATTCAAGAAGCACCATATCATCATAGGAACCATATTTCCATATTAAATTCAAATGCATGCATGAGCTATATGAGTAGGAGACACTCTCAACATATCATAGGGCTAACCTAGCCATTAGTGTTACTATTGAAATACAACATGCCATGCATACCTTGTAGTATTTAGATACTTGTGTACCTTCTCACAGGCAACTTGTCATCTTTTCATCAGGTGCCTCTTTACCTTTTCAAGATCTAGCTTCTATTTCTGCATCTAAAATTATCCTTAAGAAGGATCCATGTATCACATCTCATCAAGGAGATTAGGAACATCCAAGTACTCAAAATATACATGTAGGAAGTATAATCAATAATCATCATATCCACAAGTCTAAACAAGAGTAAATTTACAAGTAAAGGAATACTTATCTTCAATGAGAGATGATCCTCTCCCTCTTGAACCAACTTTCAAGAGCCATCCATAGACCCCATAAAAATGTTGTGTTCAATCAAATTTATCAGCAGCCAGACCTACTAAGGATTTTTCCCTTTGAACTTCTTGACTTTGATCATGCAAGGCTTTCAAATCCATAAATATGGGTTTCTCTCAAAACCTAACCGTCAAACCCTTATGCACTAACTACCTAGGTTTTTATTCATACCCTATAATTATTTTAAGTCTCCACCATCCTCTTCTTGCTTCCATCAAAAGTGTCTCCATGGGGGTCATCTCTGTGGATTTTCTTTAGTCGAGCTCTGAAACCATGTTAATTTATGATAGGGCTACATTGATATTTACTTTGATAGTTTCATTCCTTCATTAACACATTATGTTCACCCCATATCATCATATCATTATTCATATTTACACTAGTATCCATCAAAATATGAAACTATTTAGAAATAACAATAACACCATCATCAACTATGCAGTGGAACATAAAGGAACAAAGGAAGAAAAGCATGCACACATAGAGATACAAGGATTGGTCTGAGACCAGGGAAAAACCCACTATGGGGAAAACCCTTGAAAATTGTTCATCTAAGATCCTCATCAAATGATTCAAAAAACAAGAGTACAATGATCCATTGATCCATATCTTCATAATGCAATAAAACAACTAGCATATTTGTAATATAACCATAAACATACCTCTACTAAAGAATCTTGATTATAATAATTGTAATGCGTTGTCACTAATTGTAGTTAATGGCTTGACATTGTTTTCACTGTGTTGAACACTGTGTAACACTTATGCATACTAATAACTCATCTTTAGATCTTGGATACATGTAGAGATACTGTGTACATGCATCTAAGACAAATATGGACGCTACCAGATCATTTTGTGTGTGCGTCAAAGGAAAATTTGGACTGTGGAAGCCTCAGTCTCCCAGACACACCCATAGGCCTATCTTCCAGCATCTATGGGTTCTTGGACATGCCCATAAGCTTTAGTGGTAGCATCTAGGGACAAACTCAGCCCTTTCTAGCTCTGAATCCTTCTACGCACCCTTGACTCAATGTGAATGTGTTTATGGCTCCTTGGACATTACCAGGACACTCTGTGCCAACGTCTAGGGATGAACACAACCTGATCTGCCTCTGAAGCCCTAGACGCACCCTTGAACCTATGTGTCTGTGGCTATGGCACCCTAGACGTAGGCATAAGCCTCTATGCCTGTGGCTATGGATGGAAAATATTTTTAACGAGCCTGCAGCTAAGATCCAGAAAAACCCTAGATCAGAGCCAACCTCTTGGATGCAGGAATAAGCCTCTATGCTTGTTTCTATGGAAGAAAAATATTTTTAACAAGCTTGCAGCTAAGATCCAAAAAACCCTAGACCAGATCAGTCTCATGCTTTTTATTTTGGACCCTGCACGAACTCCTTCGCTCAAACCTGTGCGAACCAAGACAAAAGATGAGAGTAGAAGATAGCTAGATCAATGTGTGAGAATGAGCTTGAGGCCACATATACTTGAAGGCTTTCATGAGGGTCCACTTGGGGTTAGGCCGACTTAACCAATTTCACATGTGCTTAGGCTAACCCATTCCATTATACTTTAATAAATAAAATAATTCGAAAATTAACTTCTGCTTAACCAAATAGGGTAATCATTAGGTCGATTTTGGTCCCCTCGAAAATAAGAATCTATTGTAATTAATATCTTCATCATATGAGCTATCCAAAGTGGACTTTGAAAAAGTTTGCATAATTTTAACAGTTTCATTTCATGCTTTAGGGATTTCATTTATGCAACTTCTAAAGATGATGCTAGATCCATTTTGTTTTGTTTCAGGGGATTTTTTATTGGAATTTTTCCATTATGTGTATTGATGATATGAGAATTGATTAAATTAACTATCCCCCTTCTATTCCATTGCAATAGAAGGGCCCTAATTCCCCCCACCTATAGGAGATTCCATGGCCACCATGAACCATAAACCATAATGGTTCTCTAGAAATCCTAACTTAAAGTGCTTTCACCTTGATATTATATTATATTAATTAACTATGAGTTAAATATAAGCTTATTAAAGTTGGTAAACTAAAATTACATATTTGGGTGATCACTTAATATAACCACATAACATTAACACAAAATAGTCTATTCTATTTAAAATAACTTCCTTATATATAATGTATTATATTTTGTGTAATTATTGTGTTCATTGATCTATGCTAAATATTTATATTTTATAGAATTATATACTAATGAAACCATATAAATTAAATTGTTTTTAAAGGTTAATAGGCATCAAAACACTTACCCTGTGATACATATCACATTTCCATTATTAAAAAAAAATCATAGAAAAATTTAAATTTAAACTTTATTATGCCCATAAACACGTCTATTCTAGGATAGGCCTTCCAAAATTTTAATTTAATTTATTAGTAATATTCAATTAATTTATCACAAATTAATTAATTAAATAAAATGTCTTATCATATTTAGTAATGTGGTATTTTGAATATTTCTACCTTACACAAAATGGAACCCATAATAAATATCTAATATAGGGTTCATATTATTATCCTACAATGTTTTATATTACACAAAATCAACTTATATACACGCCTATTGAAATGGATGAACTACATAAGGTCCTCAAATATTTAGCAAAAGATAAGTGCCCTAGACTGGATGGTTGGACTGTTGATTTTTTTCTAAATTTCTTCGATCTTGTGGGTATGGAACTATTGAGTATAGATAAATATTCTTGGAAAAATGGTAATATATCCGGGGTCATTAATTCCACATTCATTTCTCTCATTCTGAATATATATGAAACTAACAAGCTTATGGACTTCAGATCCATCTCACTATGTAATATCACCTACAAATTGACATCGAAGATTATTATTGAGCGCCTAAAGTCAAACCTCTCTACCCACATCACTAAAGAGAAATATGGGTTTCTCCACAACTGATTGATCCATGATGCAGTGCCCACAACACAAGAATTCCTCCACTCCATCCACATGAGGAAAATGGAGGCGATTTTTACAAAGATGGACCTGCATAAAGCTTATGATTGCATAGATTGGGTCTTTCTACATCTCATTCTTTTGAGGATTAGACTGCAAATTTATAACATTGAATGGATAATGGCATGTGTGACCTTGGTACAATTTGTTGTACTTATCAATGGTTATCCCTCCAATTTTTTTCAGTGTCAAGAGGGATTTATGATAGGTTTCCTCCCTATCGTCGCTCCTATGTATTCTTGTTATGGATGGAACCAGTCACAATATTAGATAGGCTAGATCTACAGATATTTTATGTGCTATAAAACTGAGTAGGGCATTGGATTTTCGTATAGATTTTTCATAAATGGTACGATAAATTTGGGAGGATATCTAGAGCACAATGGTTTTCACTACACCATATTTTTCAAAGATTTGGAGAGGCATTGGATTTACACGTAAACAAAGGAAAATCTCTCTATTATATGCAGGTGGAGATCGAGCAGAAATTGAATATATTGTGAGTATTTTTGGTGTGGAAACACAAAGAATGTGTGAGGACCTTACTTATTTGGTCTTCAGGTTCAAGCCAAACAATTATAGTAATGATGATTGGTAATGGATTACTGACAAATTTCTCATGAAAATATTTGGCTAGGAACATAATGGCTCCCTATGGGAGGGAGGCTAACCCTAGTATAATCTTTCCTACAACAGATATCGGTTTATTGGGATCACTTGTACTATCTAACCACGACTATCGTCTCCATAATAAACAACATTATGGGAAGGTTGGGATCGAGTCGGTCTGTGAATATCTGATTAAATATCACCTAGATCAGTAATATTCTTATTCTGTATATCCTGGCAGAAGTGTAACTCAACATTCTCTTTTTCTCTGACAAGGATATCTAGGATGACAGAAATTTTTGACATCCTCTCTTCGGACACTTCAACGCATGAAGCGCTTATTACTACTACAATATTGGCTGAGAGGAATCATGTGGTGGGAATTGATATTGGTCTTAAAGTGGGGGTGGATTATATATCATCTGATCAAAATACTATAGAGGCTGAGAAAGTTATCAGGCATGAAGATCTGTGACGTGATGGCTACTTGATCCGGGAAGGTGTACAAGTTGGTCACAATGGGAAGGGGAATAAAAAGAATGATTCTATAAACATGACCCTATTATTAAGGAATTAATTATGAAATATGATGATCTTTGGGGTAGGGTGGCTAGTCTGCAAAAGAGGGCTCTCATAGGGAGATGGCTATTTCCTTAGATGGGGGAAGTGGAAATGTCTGAATGGGTCAAAATATTCTGGAGCTTAATGCTTGGCTATCTACAAAAAGTTAGCAAATTTATGGGGCAGTGGTTCAGTGTACATTTCTTACACGAAGCTAACTGTAAGCGAGTAATGGAATGCACATGGGTCAGAGGAAGAATTTTTATGCAATTCCTGTCGTGGTTCTTAGTTTTTAACCTGGTGATTGAAGCTCCTCGAAGTAATATGGTCTGGGTGAAACTCCCTGGACTACCATTAGAATTCTGGACCATCAAAGCTCTGTGAGAAATTGAAAACTCTATTGGTATCACCAGGTACATTGATCCCAGAAGCATAGGTACCGAAGACAAATGAATTTCTTGGATACTGGTTGAAGTATCCTTTCATGGTGATCTATCGAGTGATATCAACTTGATATGCGGAGACAGACGTCATCGACAACGGATTGATTTTTTGGGGGTACCATTCAGATGTCTCATTTGTCACCAGACTAGGCATATGCAACGATCTTGTCCATTTCAACACAGGAAGCGACGACAACAAGACAAATTATCCACTCTATGGTGGCGAGCAAAGGCTCCTTTATTCTCTTCAGATGCTGATGGTCCGGGTAACTCTGTGCCGTCCTTTTTTTACAGTGATTATTCTAAGCCATGTCATAACAATGTAAGCTATTCACTATCTCACCCACCTATTGATGATCCATCCACTGGTGCTCTACGTAGCACTATGGATGACGTTACACCTCCCCCATATAAATCTCTGAAAAATCATGAATATGGGCTCATTGATGATCTGCGTGGCCACTGTATTTCTGATAAATCCCCATCTCAACCTACCAGTCCTCATCCAAATGAACCACTAGTAGCCTCCCCATCGATGCCTCCGCTCGAATTGGCCTCACCTCTATCATCACATGAACCTGAACCGGAAAATATTCTGGACTCCCCTAAGAATTTAGTTGGGAGAAATTTAGACTCGATTCCACAAAACCCGAGGCTTGATATGGATGCCTTGAATATTTTCGATAAGCCTCCACATGAAACCAAACCCACAATATCACATGTTTCTACCTCTAACATCACAATTCGGCAAACTGCTAAATCAAGCACCTGACACTTCTGTGGTAGGAACAAAACCAAATCTCTCATTAAGGGGAAGATTTTTGACATTCGTGATGTTCATATTTCTACTGTTGCCGACTGTCGGGCTCTTAGAGTAAGCAACCTTGTTGATGGTTCCAAATGAATTTTGTCATCTCAGTAAACATTTGGGGGATGGGCAACCCCAAAAAACATCTTCACCTTTGTGAGATTATCTCTAAATATCATTCTTCAATATTTTTTCTACAAGAAACCCCATGTACTATATCATCTGCTATAAATACTATTCTTAGTATTTTCCCAGGATGGAGGGCGATCGGTATTGATGCAACAGGTAGGGCTGGTGGGATGTTGGTCATGTGAAACCCACAAGTGGAAAATTTTATGGAATTTATATTCTTTGTTGGTATTTTTATATATGGATCCTATAGGGGGATTTCTAAATAGGTTTCTATGATAAATCTATATGCCCCTTGTCTAAACAGAGTGGCATTTTGGGCTCGAATGGACCAATCAGGGATTTTTTCCATAAAAAATATTTTGATTATGGGGGATTTTAATTCGACTTTAGATTCAGATGAATTATGGGGAATAAAGGCTAGATGTGACCCACTTGCTGAGAGGATAGGTGAAATGTAAAATGACAATGGTTTGATAGATATAAAACCTGTTGTGATTGTGCCAACATGGTATAATAAACACAAAGGTACTAAATATATAGCCAAGACGCTGGATCTCTCTGTGATCTCATCTTCATTACTTTGGATTATGGGTAACACTCGGTAATGGGTGAATCAAAAAATACTATCTGACCACATAGACATATCTCTCTCTTCGCGCCATGAACCAAAGGTTGCTAGGTTTCCTTTCAAATTTAACCAAATCGGGCTTAAGGACCCGGATTTCAATCAATTGGTGTATTATTTTTGGGATAGGAATAATGCGATGATGAGTATTTGTGGTTGGGATGAGCTATCAGAGAAGCTCAAAAGACTAAATATGAAGGTAAAAAAATGGGAAAAAAAAAAGAAACTAGCATTAAAAATGGAGTATCGATCTATTGAAGACAACATTTCAAAAATATATAATGGAATGAGTTTACATCCCCTGGATTCAAAATTATATAACTCTCTTGAAGTACTCGAAGCATGAAAAATGGAGATCGTTAAAATCCAGGAGACCACGTGGAAATTAAAAAGTAGGATATAGTGGTTGCGGGAGGGTGATCTAAACACTAGTTTCTTCCACAAAGGTGCAAATTGACCCAAGCACAAAAATGCTATATGGAAAATTAAGGCAGCAGATGGAACAATTAAGCATACCACTAAAGAAATACAGGAGGCAGCTAACAGGTATTTCTCTGATTTTTATAAACAGGATATGGAGATTGACCCCCTATGTCAAAAGTGGATTCTATAGCATATGCCTCAAATATTTGATCAATATTCAAATGAGAATATGGAGAATCCTATATCAATAGTGGAGATTGAGGAAGTATTAAAATCCTTCGCCCATGACAAAATTTCGAGGCTTTATGGCTGGTCGGTAGAGTTTTTTGTGCATTTCTTTGACCTTTTGAAGGATGAACTACATAATGTGATTGAACAGGTTCAAGTGAGTAGATTTGTTCCCGGGAATATGAATTCAACTTTTCTAGCTGTGATTCCCATATCATCTGATCCCATATCATTTGATGAGTATAGGCCTATTCCTTTATGTAATGTATTATATAAGATTTCATCAAAAATCATTGTTAATCGTATGAGAAGTGTTTTATCAAAGTCTATAGCTGCTGAGCAATATGGGCTTCTAAAAGGGAGATCAATTCACGATGTAGTGGCTATCACACAAGAGGAAATGCACACAATCCATGATCAGAAATTAGAGGCTATTATCATGAATATTGACTTGCATAAAGCTTATGATTCGGTTGATTGGTCCTTTATCTGGCTTTCGCTGTTTAAGGAGGGTTTATATTTGGTGTCAATTAGATGGATTATGGCTTGCATTTGCTCGATTCGATATGTTGTTCTCATAAATGTTATTCCATCTGATTTTTTCTTGGTTGTTCTAGACTGAGGCAGGGATGTGTCTTGTCACCGCTCATATTTATCTTCATTATGGATGGGTTCAGCGACATACTAAAGATGGAAAAAAATGCGGGCTATTTTGAAGGTTTATCTTTCTCGTCTTTGGTATGCATCACACATTTTATCTTTTTTGATGATTTACTGGTATTTGGGAAAATTATTAGGAACCAGTGGTTTTATATGCACTTCATCCTCTCTTTTTTTGGTGTGGCTACTGGTCTATGCGTCAATAAAAGAAATCAATCATTTATTATGACCTAGGATATGTGGATGAGATTGATTTCATAGATTGTTTTATGGGAGTTGGAACAAATCACATTGTGTCGAGCCTTACCTATTTTGGCTTCACACTCAAACCATGTTCTTATAAAAATAGTGACTGGTTATGGTTGATAGAGAGATTCAGGAACAAGATGATGAAGTGGACAGACAGATTTCTTTATCTGATAGGGCACTTCATATTGGTACAAGTTATATTAACACAACTCATGGTTTATTGGTACCTTCTTTATTATCTACCTACGTTTATTGTAAATAAATTACAATCAATTATTTACCAATTTATCTGGGTAGGTGGATTGGACCACAAGAAAATTCATTTGTGAAAACTTTCACATATCACAAAACCCAAGATTTTCAGTGGATGGGGTATATTAGACCTACGTTGCTTCTCTAATGCACTTATTACTAAATCATTGTGGAGAGTATTAAATGGGAATGCGGCATGGTCTAAAATTGTCTATTTCAAATACATTAAAGAAGATCCTTTTCAATGTCTGTATTTTGGAGACCCATGGCCTACCAATAGATCTTCTGAGATATGGAGAAGCCTTGCAAAAGTCACTAAAATTTTGGGAAGACGATTGAAATGGCATTTTGGAAATGGGCACCCGATTCTCTTAGGAGTTTACCGTTTAGCTGGTATATATGGGACAGATGTGATAGATCCAATTCTTCTACACTGTTTAAATCAAAGAAGTATCTTTTATGTTTCAAATGTTATCTCTCAATGGGAGCTTGGTGCACTGATATGGAAATAGGGCCAGATGATTGGTTTAAATGAGGCAGACACAGTTGCATGGGAAAACTACAGGAAAAGGCTTCAAAAATCTATTTTTTCTTACAGGAGTGATGGTGACAAGATTATATGGAGCGGCTATTTGGTGGATGGAAGCATTCAGGTCAAATAATTATATATGCATCTATTAATGGAGTAGCAATCGGATCACTCTATATCTCCTTATTATAAGGTATGGAAGTGGCACATTCCTACTAAGATACTTCTTTTTTTTTGGTTATTATGGAAAAGGAAAATCATCACTTGCGATTCCCTTATAAAACGTGGATATCATGGCCCCAGGAGATGCCCCTTGTGTCTTGAATAGGAGGAAATAGTTGACCACCTTTTTCTTTTTTTTGCAAAACAATTCTGTCGATTTGGAAGTTATTCAATGCTCTTCTAGATGATCCACATTGGTGACCTAATGATTGTATGCAGACCATTCTGGTGTGGGGTGCCTCAAAAAGTACACAAAATTCTCTTATATGTTTTCTGGGAAATTTGGGGAGCAAGGAATCGTTCAATTTTTTAAGGCATCCCCATTAACATAAATAGGATTCATAGTAAATTTATGAGATGGCTGGGGGAGAGCCCCCATCATGTACCTTTGGTGGTTGATATTTCTATTAGAGGATGGCCCCATCACATTAATCTCCATGCTATTTATTTTGATGGGGCTCATAAAGAGGATACATGTGGCTATGGGGCTTGGATTAAGCTATCGGCTAAGGAGAGATATCACATATATTGGAATGCTGGTCTTGGTTCTAACAATTTAGCTGAGATCATGGCTTATGGTGTGGGATTAGGGTCACATATCATCCTAATATTCTACATATACATATTTATGGTGACTCCATGACCATCATCGATGGGATTACGGAAAATAATCAATTTCAGAATTTTCTACTATGTGGATGGACTGACCGCATTCGATATATCCTCTCAAAATTCCATACATTTACTATGCAACGCATCTATCGGGAGAACAACACAAGAGCTGATTTCCTCTCAAAAAAGGGCCTTCAAGCACAATTTGGTTCTATTCATATATCACACTACAAGAAAAATGCAAGGGTGGACTCATTTCAAATTCCTCTACCTTAGTTGGTATTTTTATCCACTTTTTCTCAAGCGAGCCTGCAATATTTTTATCTAGTTGTTGGTTCACTCCTTCTGCAAGTGAGCCTGTCTCAGACATTTTTTTAACTAGAGCCGACTCTGCGTATATAATCAAGTGAGCCTGTTTTATGAGCCTATAAAGCGTTGATATAGCACATCTCCTATCTGGTTGATTATCTCACGGCTCCATGGACTGAATATGTTATCTTGATGAGAAGATCCTATATATGGAACACTTAAAGTTTACATCTTTGGACACTATTCTTACTCATCTTTTGATGCTTTGTAATGAACATATATGGACTATGTATTCATCATGATGTTTACATATATCTTAGTACTGTCTAGATGGGAACCATGTTTATTCTATGTTTTTAAATGGTTTCCCCATATGGAATGTCTTTCATACATCTGGGTTATATGATGTAATATGTAATGGGATCATGTACTTTTTTATAATAAAGCGACGTTTTTTCCTTCCCCTAAAACAAAAATAATCCACAACATTATGACCAACTTCATCTGGGTGGGCACTGGGGACCATCATAAATTTCATCTAATTAAATGGGAGTAGATAACAATCCCAAAATAATTTTCGGGATGGGGGATATTACATGTGAAAATATTTGGATAACCACTTCTGATCAAGTCTTTATGGTGTTGCTTTATGCTAAATATCTTGGTAATAGAGAGGCTGAGGACTACATATGGGATGGTGATATTGGAAAAAACCCTAGATCATATATTTGCTTGAGCTTCAACAAAACAAAATATTGGTTCCTCAAGTGAATTCACTGGTCTTTTGGCACTTGTAGTAGTAATATCATTGGGCAAGACAACATTATGGGGGTAGGCCTGGATAATGGACTCATCGTGGATATCATTAACAGACTAAATTACCGTGGTTTCTTCTAATTAGCATAGGTCATAGAATCCAGTTGGGGGAAGTTCCATGTTTAGAAGAGATAAGCTGACATTTGACTGACAGGACAACCAACAGTAGGCTGGGAGAACTATATTATCGCAATCAATAGAACAGGACTATGAAGGACAAAGGAGGGTGATCATTTAATGTGGGAAGGATTATTCCATAAAGGTTATATCACAATAACGAATTCTTATCAATTCATATTATGCAATCGATTAGAACAATAGAGTTGGTTCTGGAAATTTTGGAAATTGTAGGTCCCTTACAAGATCATCATATATACCTGGTTGGCCTAGAAAGAAAAAACTTTGACATGTGAAAATTTTAAAAAGATAGGCACACATGGACCAGGATCGTGCATCTTATGTAAGGTTTCTACTAAGATGAATTTACACCTTCTGCTAGAGTGCCTGATTGTTACTCAAGCCTAGGTTTGCATCTATAATTACTAAAATTTTCCTCTTTATACTCACCTCTTGATTGAATAGTGCTTTATTTGGTGGAGTGGGAGAATATTACAACAACAATCAATTCCTTTTGTTGTATTCTGGGAAATATGGAAACTTGAGAATGTAATCATTTTTTATAATATGCCACTTAACATACACCAAATAGTCTCCAACATTTTGACATGGATGGATACTTAGGGGAATAAACATATTAACGTGAAAGACGTGCTACCAAAATATCCCACTCAACATCTCTTTCCCAGTAGGGTACTTCTACGAAGTTACACAAGCAGGTGCATGTGGTTGTGAAGCATGGTTGAGATTAAGTTATGGGGAGCATTACAAGATTTTTTCTAGTCCAGTGGAAATGGTACAAACAGTACAAACATGAGAGAGAGTAGAAATTTAACTTTGTGGGAACTTATGTGGTTTGAAAAATACATAAACATGAATATTATTCACATATACAGTGATTCTAAGGCTCTCATTGATGGTATGCTTGGTGCTTCTACTCTTTCCCCTTTGAACCTTGTGGGTTGGTTAAACCATATAAAGCATCTCAAACAATCATTTCAGGACATTTCTTTCCCACACATACCAAGAGAAAAGAATTATGTTGTTGAGGCTTTGTCAAATAAGGGACTCACTATAGTTGTTGGTTCTATGCACTACAACCTTCTAGAAAACAATACTCTAACAATGACAAACACTCTATTGCTCCCTGAGAGTACTGATATAGTCTCCTTTACTTTTTGGTATTTTTAATTATTTAGCTATTTATCATGGACCTGATATGATCCTTAAATTACGTATATTTTTTTATACTTGAGCGTGATGCATATTGTCTTTTGTATGGGGTTTTTTATTTGTTACTCCATCTATGTTGCACATTGCCACTCATGTCTTACACTAGGGTGATTATCCATACTTTCAAGATCTCGGAATTTCTAGATGTCTGCAAATTTATGAATATTTTACTGGTATATAAACTAATTTATTTTTCTTCTAAAAAGAAAAACCATGGTATTGGCACATGGTATTGTAAAAAAACCACATTGTTAATAATTTCCACGTTAAAATGGAAGTGAATTTATATAGTCAAGAATATTGTTTAACTCGTATTATTATTTTTTAATTAATAATAATAATAATTTTTGAAATATGAACAATGTGAGATTTAGCATGGGGTAAGTGTTTTGATAATTACCATGGATTGATTCCTATGAGAATTTACTAATTCCTATGAGAATTTACTATCCATTTAATTTATATTGTTGTACTAGTTTTAAACATATATACATTTAAAAAAACATGGAACAAGATATTTAACCATGGAGATTCACCCCCACTTTACCATAGATATTATTAACATGTAAATATGATTTGTGGCAATATCATGACTTACTAATACCACAGGCCCAAAAAACCATAATTCATGTTTGTGCCAAGAGATGCTCTACAACAAGTGTAAGGAGGATGTTGTAGTGTATGTATATGGGTGTTTTAATATTTAATAAAAGTTGTAGTGTCCATAAAATGAAGCATTAGATAAATAAAATAATAATAATAAAGTAGAATGCCCATCCAATTAAAATAATAATAAAAAGTAAAATTTAATAAAAATAACAATTTGTTATATTCTAATTTAGTTTTTATTAATAAAATTATAAACATTTTTTTGTAGGAAAAAAATCATAATGCACATGTCACACTAAAATAAATTTAAATAATAATGATTCATAATTCATAATACATAATTGATAAATATATAAAAAATAATAAATGTAATTTCTAAATGTATAATTAACTAGCCTAGATCCATATTAGATTTTAATCTATCAAGTACTAGAGGGATCAAATCTTGAGGGATCAAATCTCTGGAGATGGAGGTGCAACGTTTTGCTAAGTTTTGCACTCAAAAAAGAGGTTTGCATCTCGGGAAATTTTATCCCTCTTAGCACTTCAT
Organism: Pinus albicaulis; assembly: GCA_034641835.2. Lineage (NCBI taxonomy): Eukaryota > Viridiplantae > Streptophyta > Pinopsida > Pinales > Pinaceae > Pinus > Pinus albicaulis. The sequence goes on from CM076577.1 coordinate 361,473,545, forward strand.
AGATCTGAAGTTAAGATGGATCCGCACTTCATAGATCTAAAGTTAAGATGGATCCAAGAACATGGAGACAAATTCAAAGCTAAGATGGATTAGAGAACATGGAGATATTTCTTTTTGGGGATCTAGTGATAAATCCAGTTGAAAATATGATGTGACTTTGTATACGAGGAGAGGGATCTCTTTGTATATGAGGGGAGATATCCAGATTATAAATGGTGAATTATATTCAAGGAATCACAAAAAACAATCACCTTATGAATTCCCATATTCACAATTTTCCCTAAAAACTATTTCTTATTATTCTTTTTAAATGACTTAAAATATAATTAAATAATTAAAAGTATTCATTTCACTTATAAAATATCATCAAAAATTGTATTACTTTTATTATTAGTACAAACATCAACAAAATAAAATGATTCAATAATAATAACATGTAATATCTTATTATAGAATTTATTATTGCATTGTAAAATTCAAATAACATTTTTAAAATTTATGTTATCCAAATTAACATTGTTAATTTAACTTAAATTATTATTACTAGATATATCAAGCATGGAGAGGGATCAAATATCTTAATATTCAACTAACCATTGATAGATAGGCTGGTTATATATATATATATATATATATATATATATATATATATATATATATATATATATACATATATATATATAACACATATATATATATATATATAACACTTCTTACCACTGAACTATTTTATTCTAGTGATCATTCATGGGCCAAAGATAGATTACAAAGAAACGTTCACCCCTTTAAATAGGCTATTACATAAGAATACCATTGGAAATACCATACAACATCAAAACCTAGAGCCCAAAAACTGTTAAGTGTATATTAACTCTATGAAGTCAATTCTACCTAAATTAGTGCAACAATATTTATAAACATTAATTTGTTATAATTTGTTGACTTTATTTTTATTTTAAATAATTTGACCTCTCCAATTTTATTTTTTATTTTTCATTTTTAATTGTCCAGTTGACATTAATAATTAATCATTATAATTATTGATTATTTTAGTTTATTTTATTTATATTTTGTTTTATTGTTTACATAACATTATATTACAACATCTCTTCCATATTGAGTTGGAGAGTATCACACATATGTATTAGTTAGCGAGGGTCCATCTTAAATCTGTATCTACCAAGTGCTAAGAGGGATCAAGTTAGAGCTAAGTTGGATCTGACTTGGAACTAATAGATTTCATCAAATCTTTAAATAATCTTTATCATAACAATGGGTTGTCAAAACCTGAAGCCCAAAACCTAATAGTAAATTATTGATTTATTTTTTATTTTACCAAGTTAGAATATTTATGTTTACATTACAACATCTCTTCCATAATGGGCTAGAGAACACCTTAAGAAATAACCATATATATATATATATATATATATATCACATTAAAAAATCAAATTAAAAAATAATAAAACATTTAACTATACATATTATCAGATATTTAATAAAACAAGCCTAGATCCATCTTAATTATGGATCTACCAGAGTGTTGAGAGGGATGAAACAGTGAAAAGTGATTTGATCCTTCTTATGGATCTACATTGTTTTAATTATTAGCTTTTAGATAGACCACATTAAAGAATAATACCATGTGAAAAAACTATGAGTTAAGAATACCATTTGAAAAACCCTGAAACGTCTCCTCTACGCTAAATTAAAAATAAAAATATTTCTATACATAAGGATGTGAAATTTATATAAATATAAATATAGATAATATTATTAAAAACCATCATAGATCCATTTTAACAACACATTTATCAAAATCCAATAGGAATCAAATTTGTGGAGGTGCAAACATTTTCTCAAGTTTTTCACTAAAAATTAGGTTTGAATTTTGAGATATTTAATCCCTCTAGGCACTTAGTAGATCCAAAATTAATATTTATCTATGTTATTCATATGAAAAATGTTCATATGTGTTGGTGAGGTAAATTCCCTCTGCAGACAGAGACGATCCCACTAGCCCTAGAGTGGGTCTAGCCACAAACGAGACATTCTATGACATCAATTCCTAGTTAAGAATGGACAAAGACTTCTAAATCACTTACCGTAGGTCCTACGTTGTTGTGTCATCCGGGAGAATGGATGCCTCTTGCTCCTGATTCGACAAATCATGATCCGCTCATTCTCATGCTCGGATACCTGCACATGCACAAGAAACGAAGATGATACACAACATACTATTTCACATTCCTAACTATCATTCAGTCGAAGAATACTAAATTAAATGCGTCAAATAAAGATAACACAGAGATGGAATCAATACCATAGTCGAGTATATTAATTTAAAGAAGGAATAGTACAACTAGGCTTCGACATTACGACCTCCTCCAGCAGGGTTCCAGTGGAGCACATCTCATAAAGCTCGTCGGGAATTCATACGAGGCTCTCTCTATGGGATCCTCCTTGGTTCAACCTTCTCTATAGTGATTACTTAGCTATAATATCTCTTCTCCAAGTTCAGCTCCTTAGCTATATGTTTAGCTCTCACTTTTGTAAAGGGAGAAGGCCGATTTATATAGAGGGAGAAGGAGAGGTTAGGATTCTTATAATCATGGCGGGATTTCTATCCTCCAAGAATATTTCATCAACCATTTCCTAAAGGAAGAGATTTGTGGCTTATCGAGTTTAACCACTTGTAATGAGTCATAAATTCCACCTCCAATTTGTTAAAAAACATTCCCAAAAAGGCTGGCACGGGTGCAATAAAGAGACAAGGCGCTAGCTGGTGTGGGCTATAGTGCTAATCTTCCCCATTGGAACGAGGGGTGAACTGGATACCCACACCAGTGCAAAAACATAGGTTTTTGGGTGCTTTCTGAGGATATATTCAACAGGAGAAATCATGCCCTTATGGAGAAGGATGCAATGAATGTATTTGCAGAGTATGACACTGCTCACAGGTCACAGGGAGGACCCTCCAATATGTGGGGCGAGGGATTGCAGGGACTGTGACAAAATGATGTGTAACAGATGCCCCCTAAAGCATGATGCCCAAGAGAGAGGGAGGGATAAAATGCTTTATGAGAATGTGTTCCACCCAAACACTGTTGTCGGAAGACCTACAAGTATAAGTACAACTGATACATCTGATACATGATGTGTGGCATGGGCGCAGCCATCCGTAACAGAGTATATAAACAATGAGATCTGAGGTATGGACACATCCATCCAGCAGTAGGGATCAATAAATAGACTCGGGTATGGTCATATCCATCCAATCAGAAGAGTCACATAATAAGTCATAGTAATCCACAAAGAACCCACAACCTGGATTTCATTAGACAAAACCTAGGGTCTTGCGCTCCATCTTGACTCAAACAAAGTACAAATTCAAGCAAATGAATATGTGAACTAAAGTCGAACATGCAAGAAAATTGTCTGATTACCAGCGAATGATGAAAGCTATTAAAAAATGTGAGAGAAACCACCAATAATGATAATGGTTCTCAAGGTACAAAAAGGTACAATCCACAGACTGTGAACATTGATCTGATTTCGAACACCTGTAGAGTCAATCGATCGAAGGCCAATTATGTGTACCTTACATCGAGTGCGAAGAACCTGCCATTGAGGCATGCAGGCTCCAAGGTACTTGAATGGAGTCTCTAGATCAACTTCTTCGATAATGAGATGGAGTCAACATGAAGTGACCTTGATCGAAGGTAGGCCATAATGTTTCCCACATCATCGACATGAGACAGAAGAACATGATGTTTGTGAATAAAGACTAACAGATAATCAGAGGGAGGTTGAAAACTTTAGAGGAAAATTTTTCTTGAACATATCGGCAGCGCGACACTGGATTTGGTAGCATTTGACATCAAGGGATCTGAGGTCATGGTGACATGGCAAAGAGCATATGAGTGGTCAAAATAAATTACCCAAACCCATGGAGGAAAACAAATGACAAAGTGAGATATCCCCATCCTAACACGAATGCAGACAAGTGCCATGTTCAAGAGCAACATATTGCCAACACGACTACAGTCTTGGTTCCATTTTCACCCACCATTTATGGCGAGTACCCCAATTATTTTTGAAAACAAGTTTGAAGGTGATAGCATGTGCTTGTGATGTAAGTTTTTCCTTCAGACAAATCCAACCTAGTACATTTTACGAGCCCTAGGAAGGAGGTACTCGAATAACATCATCACGACGGAGTCCGATGTCATCAGTTTTAACGAGTCTGACAAAGGAATAACTTGGAGTCTTTTCATGTTTAGAGAGTTTGAAAAGAAGGAAAAAAAGAAAACTCCAGCAGCACCTTTTTGTAAATAGTCCCTCAGATCTGAAAAAGTAGAAAACTGTGTCCAAGAGAACATCTTAGTCGCGATAGGCTAAGGCATTCCTTTTTCATAAATAATCCATCCCAACCTGAAAAAGGGGTAAATGTATACTGGGTAGATGTTGTTTCGCAACCAATTTAACGAGTTCAAAATGACAAGTGACTCGGTGATATTTTCAGTTTTAGAGAGTCAGAAAAGAGCTGAAAGATGACTCCAGTAGTGACTTTTTCATGTTTTTACCGAGTCTGAAAAAGTATAAAATACAACTCGTTCTTCATCAAAACCATGTGGAAACTTGTCGATGAACAAAGAGACGCGTGTAAAACATATTTCTCGAAAATAATATGAAAATAATCGACAAATATGTTTTAAAACCTATTTTTAGACTTTGAAAAGTTATAAAAGACCATAAGTGGTAAATAATATTTACTTTTCACCTTTACCTCTTTGTGGAGCAACAATGGTTCATTTACCTTGCAATATTGCGGTGACGATCGTGAGAAAACTAGTGGATCAATCCATATTTCATCAATTTCAGGTAGGATTCGACATCATTTGCTATCTTTTGAGCCCAAAAATTGGGAAAAATTGTTCACAAAGGGTATAAAAACAAACGATTTCATTTTTATGCAAGCTCTAAAATGAAAGTAAACTATGCTTGAGATTGGTTTCATGTTGACACAAGCTTGAAACAAAAGCAAAATATTATTGAAAAAACAGGCATGCCCCGTAGCATGGTGACTCAATTCGAGGTGTACATTCCCCCCAAGCTTTAGTCCATAGGAAATGGAGTGAAGATTCGAAAAAAACGAGAGTAAGAGCAAGACGCGACTTGAATTTTACGAGATCTAGCAAAAACACGAATTGAACGGGAGCATGTTTCATTGTTTTAACGAGGTTCACACATTAAAAGAACTATCCTCGAGACCTAATTCATTTTTTAACAAGGTTGAAATAGAAGATGAATTATCCTCAAACTAGCTTGTTTCATTTTTTAAGGAGCTTAACACAAGAAAACGAACTATGCTCCAAAGAGCTTGTTTCATTTTTTAAGGAGCTTGACACAACAAAATGAACTCTGCTCCGAAGAGCTTGTTTCATTTTTTAAGGAGCTTGACACAAGAAAACGAATGCTGCTCCAAAGAGCTTATTTCATTTTTTAAGGAGCTTAACACAAGAAAATGAACTCTGCTCCAAAGAGCTTGTTTCAGTTTTTAAGGAGCTTGACACAAGAAAATGAACTCTGCTCCGAAGAGCTTGTTTCATTTTTTTGAGGAGCTTGACACAAGAAAAAGAACTCTACTCTGAAGAGATTTTTTCAATTTTTAAGGAGCTTGACACAAGAAAACGAACTCTTCTTCGAAGGGCTCGTTTCATTTTTTAAGGAGCTTGACACAAGAAAAAAAACTCTGTTCTGAAGACCTTGTTTCATTTTTTAAGGAGCTTGGCACAAGAGAACGAACTTTTCTCTGACAACCTTGTTTCAAATTTTAAGGAGCTTGACACAAGAAAACGAACCATGCTTCGACGACCTTGTTTAATTTTTTAAGGAGCTTGGCACAAGAAAAGGAACTATGCTCCGAGGACCTTGTTTTATTTTTTAGGGAGCTTGGAACAAGAAAAGGAACTATGCTCCAACAACCTTTCATCATGATGAATAAGAATTCATGGCTTCCAAGAGTTCCCCAGTGGAGTTGCCAATTTTTTGGTGAGGTAAATCCTCTCTATGGACAGAGGTGATCCCACTAGCCCTAGAGTGGGTCTAGCCACAAACGAGACATGCTATGACATCAATTCCTAGTTAAGAATGGACAAATACTTGGTATATCACTTGTCGTAGGTCCTGCATTGTTGTGTCATCCGGAAGAATGGCTGCCTCTCGCTCCTGATTCGACAAATCACGATATGGTCGTTCTCATGCTCGGATACGTGCACATGCACAAAAAACGAAGATGATACACAACATACTATTTCACATTCCTAACTATTAGTTATTCAAAGAAGACTAAATAAAATGCATCAAATAAACATAACATAGAGATGGAATTAATACCATAGTTGAGTATATTAATTTAAAGAAGGAAGAGTACAACCAGGCTTCGACGTTACAATCTCCTCTAGTAGGGTTCCAGTGGAGCATGTCTCACAAAGCTCATCGGGAATTCAGACGGGGCTCTCTCTACGGGTTCCTCCTTGGTTCAACCTTCTCTATAGTGATTACTCAGCTATAATATCTCTTCTCCAATTTTAGCTTCTTGGCTATATGTTCAGCTCTCACTTTTGTAAAGGGAAAAGGCTAATTTATATAGAAGGAGAAGGAGAGGTTAGGATTCATATAATCATGGGGGGAGTCCTATCCTCCAAGAATTTACCATCAACCATTTCCTAAATGAAGAGATCTGTGGCTTATCGTGTTTAACCACTTGCAATGAGTCATTCCTGAGGTGGTTAAAGGAAACTTCCGCCTCTAATTTGTTAAAAAAAATTCCCAAAAAGGTTGGCGCAGGTACAAAAAAGATACAGAGCGCCAGCTGGCACGGGCTCTAGTGTTAATCTTCCCCATTGGCACGAGGGGTGAACTAACTACCTGCGCCAATGCCAAAACATAGATTTTTGGGTGCTTTCTGAGCAGATGTTCAACAGGAGAAATCATGTCTTTATGCAGAAGGATGCAATGAAGGTATTTTCAGAGTATGACATTGCTCATAGGTCATGGGGAAGACCCTCCAATATGTGGGGCGAGGGATTGCAGGGACGACGAAAAAATTTTGTGTAACAATATGACATTTTTTTAATTAATCAATTCAATTAGAAGGAAAGAATGGAATAATTAATTTTGAGATAAATCTCAACCTTTGGTCTATGACTGCTAAGAATACTGTAGAATATTATGTGGAATGTAAATCCATAACATCCACCTAATAATTATTGATAATTAAATTAAAATTCTAGAAGACCTATTCCAAAATACACATGTATTGGCATAATAGTGTATTATACTTTGTATAATTAGTTTACTCATTACTTTATTAAACGTTTATATCTCATTTGTATTTTTATATATATATATATATATATATATATATAAGTTTTGCAGGACCATTGTATTCATTTTATTTTCAAAAAAAGGAAAGTTACAACCAAAAATCAAATGGTTATGTGGCCTTAACTTGCCCAAAGGGAAAGCAGATCTGTTGGCCACCTAACTACATGATATGTCATCCAGAAACAAAATATTATAAGTTTTTCAAGACATACTAGATATGTTTGAGTGTTCTTATACTTCCTATACTCTAAATAACTGAAAACATACAGTAAGGCCTGTAACTATTGCATATATCAAAAGGAAAAACTTAGATTAAATCTTCATACTACTAACTGTCAGATGAGTCCATGGGAATTGGATCCTTTCCACTAGAGCCTGGAAACTTAATTTGCGGCATACATGAAATCTATTTTTCGATGCGGCTAAGGTGATGATTCTCATTTTGAGGCTGAATATGAACCTGCTGCAGATCCTTGTTGAAATCCGGGAGCCCTTGAGAAGTTGAGAGTAAGCTTGAAGGGAGGTGCACCAATGCTTTGGATAAAATATTTTTTATCATCCAATATAGATGACCAATTTTATTGTAATGAGAGGACCATCAGAGTGACTAGGATCAGGCGCCACTAATCTCCCAAGTAATTTTTTGTTTCACCAAATTGCTAATTAAGTTTTTTTTCCCACTTGGCTATGAGTTGACACACTTGAGATGAGCTTCCCTCGTGGAAAGAAGTGGCAGCATATTTTATGATGTGGGAGGTTGAATTTCGACCACGGCCTCTACCATACTAAGAATTGGCTTGACAACCTTGATGGGTTTCCTTCTTTTGCTTTCCTTGGTCGCGGGTACCTCGGGCTTGATGGCTCCTCACTAAGGAAATACGAGCTGTGGAATGAAAAACACATAAAACTCTAGTAGTAGGAGATCCAGAAAATGATGATTGACCCGGATTTATCCTACACCCATGAATATTGTGCTTTTGAGAACCTCCCCAGACCAAAGAATCTACCAAATTATTAATGAATGAGGGCTAAAAATTCTAATTTGACCAACATCTTATCCTGCATCAGGCATCATAATAGGATTGAAGTCAGTCCCAAAGCCCTAAAACATACTCCCAACCCTGTCATGAATGACTGAGGGTGAAGATTTGAAATGAATAAAAATTGTTCTGGAACCATATAAGCCCAGAACCATCACAACGAACAATCATAAAAATACCGGTGCCATTGTGCTAGAGATACGAGCAAAGAGAAAATTACGACTGGCATAGCTTCCCTTCCGAGATAATTCCCATGCATTAAAGAAAAATACCATATTAACAAATATATGAGTACAAAATGCAAAGAAACCCTAATTAAAATCCTCATTTGCCATGCAGAAAACCTGGTGGTCCTTCCTCTGAAGATTCAACTTCAGAACATAGCCTTTCCTCCAAGAAACAAGTATAATTATGTGGCTAGCCATGGGAACGGGGTAAAAAGAGTTGAGACAAATAACATACCTGAAAAGAGTGACTAGAGAAGACTGTAAGTTGACCAAAACCTACTGAAAGACCACAAGGAGCGCCACCCCAAAGCCGCAACTTGTCGCAAACCAGACAGGATCTAATTAACCTTTGTAGACAAAAGAATTACTTACCTCAATAATGAAAAAGCTAGAGAACCTCAACACTAAACTCTCCCTGCCACCTTCCTCATTTTCATTAAATGATTGCCTGTGTAAGGGCACTGCTCCATGTTCCTTGAGCATGTGGAGGGGTGGTAAATTGTCGTTGTTCGACCTTCATCATTGTAGACAGATGTTTGGGGGTCCGAATACTTCCAAATCGTACCCTAATCGAGGATAAGTAAATGTAATATATTAAAAATAAAATAAATATTATTATATCGAATAACTAGTGTTTCCTTCTAAATTAAACACATACTCTAACTAATAAATGAAATGGCTTTTGTTAGGGCATTTTTCTAGTTAATTTTAACCAAAACCCAACATATTGTTTTAGAAAAATTGAGTTTAAGTTGTTCAATCTATATGTGTGCCCCAAGGCTTTTTAGGGTGCTAAATCCATTTATGGATTCAAAAATGTGTTTTAAACAACAAAAATTCACAATTTTGCTTGAAATTATATCATCGGATTTGTTAAAAAAAACCATTTCGTCTATAGGTTAGATTGCGCAAATTAAATGGTTGGTAAACGTTTATAGGTATTAACTCACAATAACTATCAAAACACTTCATCCTATGCATCACGTTGTCAAATTTAAAATAAAATCATAATAAGTAACTAAATTATAACTTTAGTTTAAATTATTCTTTTTATTATTATTTTAAAAGAATTAATATATGATTTAAACATATATACATTTCAAAAAGCATATAAGAAGATTTGTAACTATGGATATTCTTAAATTGTAAATAGGCTTTGTTACAATACCATGGGCCATTAACATGGCAATATGCAAGAAAAAACTATAACTTATTTCACATGGAAGTTGTTCATATGACTTTTAGTTTAAGTAATTAATTTAAAGAAAATGGTAGAAAGGGTGTAACTACTTTTGCAATAAATCTCAACCTTTAATTTGTCAATACAATTAAAAATATTTTAAAACATTTATGAGGTTAAATTTCTACTATTCACCTAATATTAAATGATAATTAAATTAAAATTTTGGAGATCTTATTCCAAAATAAACATTCATATAAATAATTTTATTTAATAAAAAATATATAAACTCTTATAATTTTTTTCTATATAAACAAAAACATTAATAAATAGGTTAAAATCATAACCCATGCTTAGTTCAACTTACATATTTATGAGATTATCTAATGAGAAATAGAAAATCATTAAACAAATGATGGATAGTACTGTTATGATCCTTTTTATATATATAAATGGTATTAAAAAAACATATTTGTTCACTAGTATATCAAGGAGGCTTAACAACAATATATAGTATCGTTTAGTTTGGTTAGTCTAAATGGTTTGCTTGTAGTGTTTCAAGCTGGAGTTCGCCATGAAGTCATGGGTTCTAATACAGTAGAATCAAGCTCAATTATCTATTTCTATCATAGCGCCCATGTGCTGCTGGTTCATAATAAATTTTCTAGCAGTCTCAAGACAGAAATGGTTTGATCCAAATGTCATCGATGTCAAGTCTGATAACTAACATCACAGAAAAATAATTAAGTCATACTTTCAAAATCTTTTATAGAAATTGAGAGGAAATATATCTCTCCAGATATATCTCCAAACTCTACCTCTTCCAATAAGCCGATCCCAACCCATTATTTTTAATAAATTACTACTAATATATCTCTTCAGATATATCTCCAAACTCTACCTCTTCCAGTAAGCCGATCCCAACCCATTATTTTTAATAAATTACCACAAAAGTATACAGTCAAAGAAAGTGTGTTTCAACTGGTCAAGGCCTCCAAACGACCCGTGGTTTACAGTTGGCTCCATGAATACCGCTGTTTATCAAGTAAAATTCCCACCGAGAATAAACTGCACATATAACCATTTGAGCCAATCACGTTGAGGTTCAAGAAAGAGTTCCAATCATAATACACAGTTCCCACTCACAAGGATTTAGGTTCGTAGGTAAACTACTCTCTATTAAGTTTAAGTCTAGGGTGTAGTAACTCTGGTGAATGATCAATGGCAAAATATAGCAAGTGACAATGCCGGAATTATTAACGTTACAAAATGGGAGGGAAATACCAGGAATGTAGAGGAGTGTTGAGTCATTTCAAATTTATTTAAAATTAATCTTATTAATCAGAAGACACCTACCAAATATATTTGGGTTTTGTTTTTTGCGTTAAAGGAAAATGAACTCTTAACTAATTAAATATATTACCTTTAAGTATTATTTAACATTAATTTAACACATCATTTAAATATTGTTTTTCTCAATTATATTTTAATCTTATAAAAAAATACCATAAAACTTATTATAACTGATAATCAAATTTTAATATTTTATATAAACATAATTAAAAACAAAATTTACTAGACAATATATTTAATACTTAAAATTCTACTTCGTACTTAAAATTTGATTAAAATAAACATTAAGAATACTCACTCTAAATGTAAATGTTAATAAAATATGTTTTTTTTTTATGAATTAGAGAAAAAAGAAAATGCATTTGTCCAAGGAGTTTCTTGTGTATACTATAGAAAATTTACGAAAATAGAAGTTTTATATGAAAAATATTATTTGGTAAAATATAAGGATATATAGTAAAAATAGAATTACTTTTAATTTGAAAATATCATTAGAGGAGAGTATTTTAAAAACTACTGCAAATTATTTATCAATATAGTAAATTAGAAATGCTACATATATTTATACTCATTATTAAGACTATGGTGATATTTTTAGGCACAGCTTTAGAACTCATGCATTCCATAATAACCAACTTCATACAATTCACATACAATTCTTTGATACATTTCAAAACATAGTCAGATCTTGATACAAAGATAACGAAATAATTAGAGATATTAAGTAGTCAATAAACTAAACCTTTTCATATATTTGATTAAAACTATTATATGAAAAATATGTTAATTAAATAAATTTGACACAATATATCTTTCTAAAGACTTAAAACTTAGAATAGGGAATAAAAACAACTTGAATCCTTTAGTTCTATCATGCACTTATTTTAAAAGGAGAATCAAAAAAAACTATAGTGATGAGGTCTACAATGTTTACATGTGTGGTTGTTATATCAAGTTCAATATACAAATGTCTCAAAAGTATTAATTTTCATCAAATACCAACAATTTTAAGTCCCTTGTTGGGGTTTACTTCCTTCTTATGAGTGGAGTGATTATAACATTCAATATAATCTTGCCAATGGTTGGTCGTGGTCTTATCCATAGATTTTCTTAAGCTCATGTTACAAGTGTCAAAATTGTAGATCAATGAGTGTTGGTGAGTTTCCTTCCAATTGACACCAAAGTTATTAGGTTCTAAGCTAGTTTGCATTTAGTGAGGAAAAAAAAAAATTTAACTTAGACTTGATGAGAAACTAAATAGTATAAATAATACATAAAACATTTAAATATACATCCACGAACATGTCAATGTAGCAAACAATTAGATTCCAAATATTCAATTTTATTTATTATATTTCTTGTGAGGGTGGAAATGAGCAAAATCTCATCAATATACATAAACTATAACTTTTGAGAAACCTACAATTAAAACTTTAAGCCTTTTTATGATATGTTTAAGTTTGTTTTTGAAGTACTATAATACATTGTTAATCTTGCATCGAGACCGAGTTTTGGAATATCACAATGGGAGAATAAGCAATCTTTCATAAATAAGTTTTTCAATCTCCTAGCAAATGGGTGGACAAAAAATCTATATTAAATGCTCTATGAAACTAGTTTCATATAATCTCAAACAATACATTGTTAGGGATGAAATATTTAGTGCCAAAAAATCCAAAAAGTGACATGATGAAAACTTTTGTCTACACATAATTGATCAATAATCAAACAAAAACATCACATCTAGTAACAAAAAATATAAAATCAAAAGAATCAAGTGCTTTGAATGTCAAATTACATGAAGATTCCAAATCAATTCCATGACAAACTCCTACAAACTTAATTCCAATATAAGTGTAATGTGATTACTCTTATGTATGATACCTAAAACCAAATGATCAATACATAATTGACCAAATGAAATACTGCTCATAATTGTAAGGATGCTTACCTGAGATACAAGATCAAAACCATTTGAAAACAAATCTTATGAAATTGACTTTAAAAATATATTAAAACAATGTTTAATAAATATAAATTTATATTTAATTTTATTTTATTTCTTTGAATATGATATTTTATTTTCATTTACAATATAATATGACAAAAAAAAATGAAATATATGGAAAAAAAAATGTTAGTTAGAAAAATAAAACATAAGATTGATTTTATATATCATTAATTTAAAACATATTAAAAATAATAATAAAACAAAATATTTAAAAATATTAAAAATAATAATAAAACAAAAATATTTAAAAATCTATCCATAAATGTTTTGAAAACTAAAACTAAAAACTTATAATTAAGTTCTTTATAATAATCATCTCAACAATGATGCAAAACTTATAATTGAGTTCTCCATGATAATCATCTAAACAATGATTGATTTCTTTATGATAATCATCTAAACAATGATGCAAGCAAAAATCCACTTCTCCTTTTAATGGCTCAAACAACGATTTAAATCAATGATGCAAGGAAAGATCCACTTCTCGTTTAATCATTCAAACAATGATTTAAAGAGAAATTCTCTTCTCTTCACATGGTTCATTTTATTTATAGTTTTTATTTTTATTTTTTAATTAATTTCAGTTTTTGTTAGAGTTAGCTTATTGATTGAATGAAAGGACAATTATTATTATTAAAATTGTGTAAAGCTGAATTAATTTAGACATTCTTTAAGATAATTTAACTCTTTCAAAAATAGCTTTTATTTTCAATCTCTGGTAACATTTAAATTTAAAACTTGGTAAAAACTAAATTTAAAAGTTAATAAAAACTAAACCTGACTCGAACCAACTCATTTACATTCAATTATTATTTTTTAACTTCTAATATTTCAAATCATAACCTCACTTTATAGATAAATAAAAAATAACACGTGAGTCTTGAGACCGGAGGTAGGTTTGTTTTGACGAGGTGTCGGAATGAAGGGACATCGATATAATTTCGTGAGAATAAAGATTAAAAGTTTGAAAAAGCGTGTCAATTCCCTTCATTCCCTGTGAGTATTATCCCATATCCCGTGCAATCGTTGTTTCAAAATATCGAAACCTTAACATTTGATTCCCTTCCATGCGAGTGTTGAAATTTTGATGACGCAGATATTTGTGAATTAAGTAGATTTTTATACAGATAAGTTAAGAAAGTAATCTTTGTGAATTAAGTAGATTTTATAAAGATAAGTTAAGAAAGTATTATGACTTCAGTTATTTTGTTTAGCATGTCTTTGGTTTTGGAGACATTTAAAACCTTTGAATTATAGTTCAAAGAAGCCAATAAAGCATTAACTTCCACTCAATAGAGCAATATTCTTGCAACATTGGGCAGAAAGATTTGGTAATTTTTGGAACACGTTTGTCTCATATATCATTAAATTTTTGTTTGCTACTATACATGTTAGATAATTAAGTGAGATATATATTTTTAATAAAGATATATAAGAATATTAAAAATATATATATATTACATTAAAAGAGGAAATTTAATCATTGATTCATTCTTAACTAAATTAATTATGACTTCTTATAAATATATATTTAAAAATTATGATAAGTCTGGAAAATATATTGAACATTAAAGAAAGTAAAATTAAAAGTAAAGTAAAGAGACTATTTAATTTATTTTTAATCAAAATAAAAAAATTTAATATGCAGAGTTGTTGCTTAGTACTTGCTTTTTATGCAAAAAGTAATTGATAGCAAAAGTATAAAAATTTCCCTTATGCTTTTTCATAAAGATCTTAAATTTTTTTAATTATTAAAACTTACGATTTGCAAGGTTCCATTTTGTAAGTGACATTATAATATTTTAGATCTTATTCAACTTTTGAATTTAGGTTTCTACTTTAAAATATTACAACAATTTTTCAAAATATTAAAACAAATAAAATTGTTAAAGTTTTTAAGTAGGGTGATCTTTATAGTTGAATTCACAAAGTTAAGATTTACTAAGTGTTTAATTAAACAATGAAATTTCTATTTTGCATTAAAATCATTTATAACAAAAAATTCCACAACAAATGCCATCAAATTCAATTGGCTTTTGTTTGTTGTCTATATTCTTAAATAACTATTGCATCTACAAATGCTTATAAGTATTTATCTTGCATTATTTGAGAACTTGATATTTGAAGGCTTCATATGACTCGGATACAAGTTGCCCATAAAAATAATTCATTATTAAAAATTATTATTAAAATATTTAAAATAAACAATATATAATAAAAAAAGAATTTTTATAATTAACTATGAAAAGGCATGTTGACTTAGGGGCATAAGAAAGAGCTATAAAAATTTATAATGGGAGGCATTGTGTTTTCTTATCACTGCATTGTATTATTTTGAAATATGTTGTTAGTAAAGGAATAGTTAAGTTTTAGGCATTTTATATTTTTATGAAAAAAAATAGAAAAATATTTATAAGTATTGGGAGACTTTAAGTTATTAATAGATTAGATATGCAATAAATATAAAATTGAGAGTAAAATAACACTTCCAATAAAAAATCAATTTATGAAGGTAAAAAGAAATTATATATATATATATATATAATTCAACTAAAATGTTCATTATCTATCTACAGAAGTTGTATTAATGTAGGAAGAGACTCAAATGCCAGCAAGAGTTTAGAGGAAGAACTAGATTGCATTTTCAAAAATACCTTTATATTGATATAGGAAGTGATAAAAAAGCACAAATGTATTTGTTGAATTATTTTGTAGTTATTCTAATAGTATTGGAGTCTTAGTAGTAAGGACTAAAAGATATTTTGTTAAAGATTTCCCATTATAACTTAGGAAATTTTTAATTAAGTAATGACATAACAATTATAGTTTTTTTCTTATATTAAATAGATTATATGTTAATATTATATATAAGTGAATATATATATCATAAAATAAATGTGATCGTTAAAAAATTTCAAAAATTTGAACAAACTTATAAATTATTTTCAAATATTATACATTAATTAACAGTTATGAGTTTGACACACTTACTTACAAATGAAATTTTCATAAATAAATAATGAAATTTTCATAAATATTGAAATTTGATGTGCATACTATTTTCATCATTTATTTTTAAGATATTTATTTATTTCTGACAAATTATATTGATAACTCCATAAAATTAATCATTTTGTCTATATAAGATTATAAGAAAATAAAAATTCAAATTTCAAAAATTATTTCTTTATTTTCAAAATATTCAGTTTAATAGTTATTTTTTTTTAAACTTTAATAGACTTTGAGAACTTAAAAAAAATGACAATATAATTTAGTATAGACAAATATAATATACATGCTAAAATTAATTTAGAATGTTTTGATTTGTAGGTAATTATGGAGGAATCCAAATTTAATTTTCATTTAATGATTTTATGGAGTTAAAACGAAAACAAAAGTAATGGTAATAATGCAAATTACATTTCAGAATTCTACATGGTTAAAAAAAACAAAGTGATGGTAATAATGTTCAACATTGTTTGGGTTTACGTTCACTCAATATGGTGCTATAAATTATTAACAAAAATATAAATTAGAAATACATAAATCTAGTTATTGCAAAAATATTATAATAATACTTGAGATGTATAACATATGTAAATAGTTTCAAAGGAAGTAAGAATGTTAAATAAAAGTTGCATAATAGAGAGAGACGGATGAAAATTTGGGAAGATGGATGGCCAATTATCGGAAAAAATAATAAATATTTGTCATTTGAGTTGGGTTAGAATGTAAATTATGGAGTTAGCAATTGAGCTTCAGTAGGTTAGGATGTTAAAGTACATGATATAAATTTAATGCATTTACTATAAATTTAATGTATGTATTATATGTGTTTGAATAGTGAATGAGTAGATATAAAGTACGTATTATATGTTTTGAATAATGAAAATAAGTGTAGGGGTTTTATTTTTTATTTTTTTTAATTATTTAATATTTAAGTGTTTTTATTAAGGAAAAGAATATAATATAAATAAAAGAAACCATAAATAAGAAATATACATATTTATTTATGATAAAAAATGTTAAATTAGTGCATAGTTGAAGAATATATGTATGTGAATAGTTTAAAGGAGGTTAATGAAATATATATAAGTTGAAGAGATTACGAAGATACACACGAAGACTTTGGGAAGATGGATAGTTAGCTAATGAAAGAATAGATATCATAGTTATCATTTTAACTGGGTTATATTAAAATTGGAGCAATATATGATCATTTATGGAGTTAATGATTGAGAAGAGTAGAGTGCTAAAGAGCATGTTATAAATTTTATTCTCTTATGTTTGAGTGATTTGGTTTAACATTTTTTTTTTAATTATTTAACATTCAAGTTTTAAGTTACATCTATGTGCTAATATATGTGTAGCTTGTTTTATTTAGTTTATAAAGTTCAAAGATTTTTGGACAGTCATATTCATTTTCTTGATGTCTCTGTTATCTAACTTCATAATTCTAGATATTTATGAGGTTAATTTTGATAAATTGGATTTTATAAAAATTATGGATGAGTGGATTTTAGATATTTGGAGATCTAGATATCCGAACGTTTGATTATTTGATAGAGTATATTATATGATCTAGATGAATATGGAGAAACAATAAAATAGCATGGAGAAAAAGTCCTAGATTTAAATATGGCATGGCCTAATGAGGTGTCAAGCATGTGGTTGTGGCATGGTACAATAATGACATGTGGTGCACCCCACCACATGTTAGCTATGTGTCAAGATGACATGGCAATATGTGGTAGTGAAATGTGTGCAAAGAATTTCCATGACTCAATAGTATGGATGTTGATGTGGTGCTAAGAAGAGTAAATATTTTGATGGTCATAAATTTGTGTCGAGATCTTAGAATTAGTTGAAATTTATATTGTTAGAAAGCTTTCAACGAGCAGAATATGATTTTCATATCCTGAAAAGGGTTTAAGGTGATTGAAAGAAGAGTAATTTTGATAACCCTGTCTCTTTAAGGTAGACTAAAGGATTGGGACTTAAATAGAATAATGAGACCATAGATATATATATATATATATATATATATATATATATATATATATATATATATAGATATAGGGTGTGCTATACTCATGGCTACTACAAGTGCAATTTGAATCCTAGAAGCAAACTTGCACCTCCATATCACATTGTTCTCACCAATACAATCCCACATCACTGGTACAATCCATATCATTTTTCTAATACTTATTTTTAATTGGAAATTTTCACCCATTTCACATTTTTTTCCAATTTTCTCCACAAAATCACAATGAATTCTCTATAATGTTAGATCTTAGAATTTTTTTATTCATATTGCATATGAGAATTTCTTTCCTAATAATCATACCCTTAGTATTGGGTGGACATTTTGAACCAACTAATGTGGTTCTAATGTGGTTCATCCACCAACTAATGCGGTTCTAATATGGTTCATCCTCAGGGCAAAGGTGACCAAACCAATCAATTCTATAAAATAAATAGCAAGGATGCATCAGGACAAAGGTAACAAAACCAATCAATTCTATAAAATAAATAGCAAATAAATAGCAAGGATCGAGGAAATTAGTCGTAATTTAAAAATTAATTAAATTAATTAGGTTTTAATAATATTATTGGATTTTTTTAATGCAAGGGTTAAAATATTTTATATAAAATATTGGAATATATATATATATATATATATATATATATATATATATATATATATATATATATATATATATATATATATATATATATATATATATATATATATATATATTAGAACATAAGGATATTTTATTAAAATAAGCCATTATTCCTAAATAAAATAACCAAATAAAGAAACTAAGGAAATACTAGATACCTAATATCCAATTTCATAAAAGTAAAATAAAATGAAAATGAAAATAAATAAATAAATAAAAATAAGAGAGAGGAATCGTGATTGAAATCAAGAGGAATGTGTTATGAAACTCGCTCCAAAAATAGAAGAAAAGAGATATCAACGCTTAGAATTTAGCCACTTCAAGGGTGCAACCTCCTTTACATTACATAAATGAACAATTTTTGAATGATACAAATGACAAAACCTCCATTTTATATATAGGAGTGCATGGGGTCACAAGATAATCCTAGGCGACCTAACAATAATCATGCAAGGGCACAATAATAAAAATATGGGGTTTTATGGGGTTCAATAATAACAATATGGGGACTGTAGGGGTACAACAATAACAATAAAGGGTTACACTAACAACAATAAGGGACTACACTAGTAATATATGGACCTAACATGCCCCTCTCCTTCAAACAAGTGTTGTCTTCAATGCTTGATTATTTCTTGATGCTTCTATATAAAATTATCATCCCCCCATGTGGATTATTCAACAGGTAAGTTCTTCAACTTACCGAGATACTCTGAAATTGATCGCTTTCGTAGTTGTCAAGTTCTTTTTTCTGTGACTACTTAAGAATTTATTTCGCTACGATGTTGATCTTCCTGTTGTTTCATTCAATTCTTCACCAAAGTTAGGTATCCTTTAAGAGTTGGAGAACTTGTTGTTGATGCTCGATGTGATCTTCCACTACTTTATCAACCATATTATCTTTCATTTGATCCTTCAAACCATCCAAATTAGCCTTCATTTTTTCTTTTAAACCATCTATGTCATCTTTGATTTCTCTTTGTAAGATCAAAATTTGTTCCACTTGGTACTGTAATTTTGATATATCATACCACAATTCCTCCTCTTCATGCATCATATACCTTTATGAGGCTTAATAGGTGTAGAATTCGTTTTTGGAGGAATTATAGAATGAAATACTGATAACAATGCTTCAATATGCCCTTGGAATCACCTCAACTACTTTTTCAAACAAACGTTATGGAAATTTTAAAAACTAAATACAGACTTTTTTTCTTTCTTTTAGGATCTTGATATAGAAACTGAATTACCTCTGTGATTTCAGACCTTCAATATCTGAAATTCGGTCATGTAGTAGCCCTCTGAATATTCTTTCAAATGTCATAAGTTTGACCTAATTTTGATTCTTCAAGGAAAATTTATGCCCAATATCCCACAATGACCTAATTATGGACTATTTTAGTAGAGAAAACTTGTACGATGTGCCACGTGTCATTGTTTCCTCCATCAAATCTAAAATTTATACACAGGAAACTACAGTCCGTGTAATTTTGGCCACTTTTTACAGAATTCCAATTCAATGCTCAGAGAGAGAGAGAGAGAGTTATGACGGTTTTCCTAGTTCAGTATGAAAATATAAAATTTTGTTCCACAATTCAATATAGGATCCTAAAATGAAAGTTTGAATATTTATATGATTGGCATGCATCACTGTGCAATTTAAAATTTCCAATACATGACAGGTGAACTAAATTATCATCCTTGCTCACGAAATTTGAAGCTTATAATTTATAACTACATTCAGTGTGCATAAAAAAATAAAAATTTAGAGATGCAATTTAAAACAAAAAATATCATTGGCTTCAAAAGTTAAATGTTGATAACAACGTATTTTAGAACACTGAACAATGCTACGAAATGAATCGAAAGACCAAATACTGGTTTAATAGGATCCTTGGTATACAAGAAGGTGAGAATTGTGGTTGTAGAAAACAAGATTTCCCCTATTCAAATTTAACTTCTCCACATGAAAAAAAATTCAAACAAATGTTGCATAATTAAATGTAATGATTCTCATTCTTGCATCCCTCTTAAAAAAATTATGTATAAAAAGTTGTATTCCACATGCTACTACCATCAATATACTTTGCCATCAATTGCAGATTGACTATTTCTTGGCCACTAATTAACATGATAGATATCAATCCTTACTATCTTCCAAAAACTACATGGAATGTCAATAAGATATCAATAAAATATCTATTTACTCTAAATGACTTCCCATAATCTAAAGATGCATCACATAACATGGAATTCCATATGCTTGGGTGCAAGTATAAGGAGAATATATTCTACCAAATTAGTCCAAGACCGCAATGAATGGTGTATATTCTCCAAGATCCAAGGATTAACTATTAATGTTGGAGGCATTATTGATGGGACAAGCCAAAAATGGTGGGTTGGTGATTGCAACCTAACCAAAACTATATTTTCCAGTGTCCCCACAACATCTATGGTATACTCTAGCTCAAATGTACATTTGAGAGATTTTAAGTTCAAGGACAGTCCGAAAATCCATGTTGAAATAGCTCAGTCAACATATGTTCTTCAAATCGAAAAATTAATCCAAAAATTGGAAATTATTTCTCCTCTGAATACAATGGAATTTGTGTCTACACCTGTCAACATGTAGTGATTCGGAATTGCACAATTTCAACAAGAGATGATTGTGTTTCTAGAGTTAACCAAAGCTTAGACATTGAAATCAGAAAACTAGTTTGTGTTCCTGGACATGGAATAAGTATTCGCAGTCTTGGTAGTGGTGATTCCCAAGATACAGTTTCAGATGTGATTGTTAAAGGAGCTTCTCTCAATGGCACACAAAATGGAGCATGCATTAAAAACATGGCAGGGGTTTCCTGGGTATTCCCAACAAATAATGTTCCAACATGTGAACATGATTAATGTATCAAATCTCATTATTATCGATCAATATTATTGTTCCTCTCCATGGCCATGCCACTATTAGTTAAAACCATGCAACAATCATAGTTTCATTGTTCAAGTTCACAACAGCACTTTGGAAATGAAAGACGCAATAAACTTGCATGTAGCTGGATTGCTCCATGTAAAAAAACATTGATAGAGGGTATAAGCCTTCACTTGGATAACTGAGACCCAACAACTTCTTTTTTTGCTAATGTGTGTGGTTATAGCGATGTCCAATTCATTCCTCCCATTAATTTCACATTACCAAGCATGCAAGCATCAAATTATTTCTTGGCTAATGTGCGTGGTTCTAGCAATGTCCAAGTTATTCCTCCCATTAATTTCACATCACCATTCTAGCGATGTCCATGTCATTCCTCCCGTTAATTTCACATCATCAGGCATGCAATCATAAAATTAATTTATTACCGTGAGTTATAGGTCATGTCATTGGTTCCACAATTATCAACGTCAACACTATGGTGGTCAGATGTAGTTGTTAGCCTGAAAAATATTTTTAATTACTTTTAAATATGTCAATATGAATGTAGATGTTAAAAAAATCATTTCAAATGACAAGAGAATGGATAATAGAGATGCATAGAATATGGGTAATATTCCAACATGAGATAATAACGAGGTACAAAATATGGATAATAGTTCAGCTTATGTGACTTCATGATGACTGCAAACTAGAAGGGTTTTAATAGAATATATATGGATTTCAAAAAATGTATTAAGACCAGCATCGTAAACAATAGAATATACATTTTTCGGTTCCTTGGAACCGATACAGTGAAATATAAAGTGTTCTCCATCTGGAACCTATAAGTAAATACAATAATATGAAAATCAAGCTTGAGTCAGTTTGATATAGGCCTAAGTCATGCCAAAACCACCCATGGGAATTGATCTAACCCTGATTTTAGTTCTATGACCTCGAGCTTCCTAAACCTAGATGCAAACTGCTCAATTAAAACCAATTCTCTGATCCAATGGCTTATAAGGACCTGGGACCCGACTTATTAGTCCCTACCTTCAGCAGTACTATAACGACCGATAGATCGTTGAAGCCTATTAATTCATTCGTTGACTAACTTTTTTTTGGCGTTATCATTGTGATAACCAAAGTTTTAAATGGAAATTTTCGTCTTTCTAAACTTTAACGAAAGTCAAAAACTAATTTTATCCAAAGTGTCTATTTCGAGGTCTTATTGTCAGGCTATGAATTTTGTTTATCCAGAAAGTATTTTACCCAAAGTTTGAAAATAGTTGTCTGCCTTTTCATCCTAAATTTGATCTTCGTTTTATATTATCCTTAGTTTTATCATTGATATTTAAACTTACTATATAAATTTTCGAGACTTACTATATAAATTTTAGAAGATCACATCCTATGTTTTATTTTAATGCCAGCTATCTATGTTTTATTTTTTAGGCTAGCTATGTTTCTGCATGCAAGCACATTGACAAATGCTTCCATATGCTCGGAGCAGCTTGTGAATAATATCAACGAATAATCCAACCCTAAGTTATCAATAGATATAAATCTGGAAGCTCAGTTGGTTCAGTTTGCATCAAAGCAAAAAGAAAAGCGAGGAAATATAGGAGAGGAGAGCCAGCTGCAGAGAGACTCAGGTAGCAGGTTGCAGGTAATTTAGAAAAGGTAGGAGGTTGCAGATAATGTTGAAAAGTTAATTTAGAAAAGTTAGGAGGTTGCAGGAAATGTAGAAAAGCTAATGTAGAAAAGGATGTTGTTCATAGAAAATTTCAAATGAATAGCTTTTCCTAATTATCTATTTCTTCAAAATTCAAGTTAAAGTGAATTTGTGTATTTGTATTTCTATTCTAAAGTAAATATAAATTTAAAGAGACGAAAGGTGTTGAGACTCTAAACTGCATTTCTATTTTAAGGTAAATATAAATTCAGAGAGAAAAGGTGATAAGACTCTAAACTACATGGAATATTTATGCAAAATTCAAGTTAATGAATTGAATATGTATTTCTATTCTAAACTAAATAGAACTCATATGGCCTGCTATGCAGGCAAGCTCCATAGATAAGGTAGTCTTCCTTCTCAAGGCTCGCTCCAGTAGTAGCAAGGACTCACCTAAACAGAAAATTGTTTACAAAAAAAGGTGTAAGATTTTGCACGCGTTTCTCAGAGGAAAGGCCGTGAGCTTTTGCAAGTAAGCAATGTTAATAAGAGAAATAATTTGCAGGTAAAAAACGCTTACTAAGAAGAAGGGATGAATGGGTGTAAGATTTTTTAAGATATAAAAAGAGAATCTTTGCAATCCTCCCATCAGGCTCCCAGCAATCCCAAACACAGTAAGAATTCTTTAACTATTATATCCTATGTATAAACATTTTGTATTACCATTTCTATATCTACTTAATAAGAGTAATACAAGCAATAGTTCATAATGTACAAGCTAATATAATCATTACTATTACAACATTCCATCATTACTGGCCAGCTGTTAGATATAATGGAAATGAGTCTAGTGCGAAATTTTATTTAAGGGAGATAAATATAGCCCTTGTTGAGAAACCTGAAAACCTAACTGGCCTAAGGCTTGGTTGAAGAATATGAATTTATGTTTTGAGCTGTGGAATTACTCTAGTAACCAGACCATATGCTTAAAACTTTGCCCTATTCATTTTCCTGTATCTTTTTCTTTGGGGCAGAGGCTATAACACTTTATCACTGGAACTATTATTTCTTCTTTCTCGCCCTACAATATGAGTCACTTTTTCTTTGGGGTATAGGCTTTAATGCTTTATCACTTGCAGTGCTTTTTCTTCTTTCGTGGATGGATCTAAATTATGAGTGGTCTTGGCCTTCTTGGCCTCCACTATGAGTCGTGATTTCCTGTCATATTTGGTCAAGACATTCAAATGGCATACCCATGTTGCAAATACCTACCATGCTGCAAATACCCTAGTATGAAATCCCTTGGCCAACATTAAAGAACTTAACCTGACCATCAAATGGGATAACCATACTTTGAATAGCCCAACATTAAATCCTTTTACCTAGTAGTGTGTTTTTCCAAAAGTTACAACATTACAGTGAAGTGTTTTCCCTAAAATCACTCACCTGTTGCTTAGGTTCACGGTATAATTCTGCGTCTCCTCACCCTACAACATGAGTGTAAAAATTTCCCACCTCTACCCATCAGTAGAGTTAGATAAGGTAGACATTATAGTGCTTCATTGGTTAATTCATATATTCGGATACATGGACCTTGCTCCGTTGTTTAACACCGACCTTCAGATACATGCACCTATTTGTTCCAAAGCAAGAGGTTCTAGAAAAGGGTGGCCGAAGATGTAGGAATATGAATGTATGTCGTTTTGCCATATGTGAACAAAGATTTATTTTTCACGGTCAATACCCCTAGATTTCCGAGTATGCACTTCCCATCTTTTGGAACTAATTTCAATACACATGTACCCATGTAACACAGTGAACTTCAATGCAAAAGAAGCACAAAGACCAGATACTAGTTCACCATCCGTTCACTATATAAAATCTATTTTTTCGTCCCTTTGCAAAAATAAAGGAAATATCAGACCAAGATGGAGGCCCAGATGCCAAGGATGCTTATAGTTATCTACTTTTTTTTATGCACTGCTTGGAACCTGTGTAGTGCAGCCCGCACATACGAGAGCATGGTGAAGGTGGTTTGGGAAGGTAGAGAAAACTGCCATAGAAATCTCAACGGAATATGTTAACAATGACACCCGATTACTCAATGGCTCTCGCTTGGTTCTTCACTTTCGTGACTTTGGAGGTGACGCAGTTTTGGGCGCTCAACCTGTAAGCTACATCTGCTTTGTGTTTTTCGCGTAATATTTTATATATGAAGATCATGAAAAACCTTATTTGTTTTTCCACGTATCTTATGAGTTTGGAAGAATTCGTTTTAGGAGAGATGAGTATGGATGGCTCGTGGCTCTCTTAGAGACTATCCAAAATTATTATTCAAGAACGTGTGTAATACAGGAAAATGGTCCATGGTAGTTGGGTCTCCCAATGGCCGCCAGTGATTGTTCTATTCCATGACAGGGCTTTATTTAAAATTATATTTCTTAAAACGTTTTTGTGCATATACCATTTAATATTTCTATTAATATATCTAATAGTTTACTCATTCATCATATTCAACGAAGTTTTACTAGGAAACCACGTTATTTACCTCAATGCTTTTACTCGGTACCTCAGGAATTTCCTCCAGCTTTTGCGCACTATTGGAATATGTATGGCCCAATAATATATTGTTCTTGCAACATAGGGCCTCTGTACTAGATTGTAGTTGTTGGGATCGTTCCCCCTTGAAATCTTGGAACTGATGTTATTGTGAATTTTTTTTATTTTGTAAATCCTTCAAATGAATAGTCCAAAAAATTTTAATGTTTATATGAATGGTGGTTTCTAATATTATATCAAAAAACCTTATGGGCATGTGCAAAATTTTAATTCTATATGAATTGTGGTTATTAATATTATAGCGAAAAGCATGGAACATGTTGGCTTGTTACTTTGCATGGTTGTGCATTTATTGACTTGGGTTTGAGTGACATTAAATATTTTAAATACAATATTACAATTACTATGCATATATTACACCACTCAAGGTTCCATTATATTTACTATATACTAAAAATAAATTTAAAATATAACACATTGGCAATGTAATGTTGGTTCATAAATTTGAATCTGGTGATTATACACATGCCTTTTCTGCATTTGGCTGTTGTAAAAAATCTACGAAGTGTCTTTAGATAGAGTATCTTTGCCTATGTGGAACTGGACCGTATGTTCAAATATTTTCACATCATTGAAAAACATTATAGTAACTACTACCTTCTATTTTCATTATGTGCAATTCAACTAAGATGCAAGTGAAATAGATAACCTTTTTGGCAATACCATATGTTCAAATATTTTCTCATCATTGAAAAACATTATAGTAACTACTACCCTCTATTTTCATTATGTGCAATTCAACTAAGATGCAAGTGAAATAGATAACATTTTTGGCAATAACTTCCTTAAGAAAGACCTTAATATGCAATATCCTAGACTATATCTGAAGCACCAGGGGTGGCTCAACTCTAGATTCTCATCGAGATGGATAGTGGTCCCATTTTGTGGAATTTTCGTATTATTTTTATTTCTGACATAAAATAACAAACAAAACAATGACGTGTTACTATAATCTTCGTTGATAGTTGACTGAAGCCATAGAAAAAACTAGTCCAAATGTTAAAACACTCATTTTATAATTGTTTAGTCTTTACAGACACAACTGACCGAAGCCATATAAAAGACTGGGTCAGATTTTAAAACACTAATTTTATAATTGTTTAGTCTTTACAGACAATACGGCAGGGAGTACCGCTACATAGTCGCCCTTGTTTAACTTAAATTTCAATGATCAACAATACTTATCTTGTATATTTTCTCTGATTTCATTGAAAGAAATATGTTTTTGAAACCTTTATTATAGAATAAACTCTGATTTCAGCAAAATGAAGGACATGTATAGAGAAAAAAGGGTTAAAAAGCTATCGTTGCCACCCATCAACAATAGTTTTATGAGATAGTTATAATCCGCTTGACCTCTGTCCAGTACCAAAGCCATTGGTGAGACCATGAACTACGCTCTAGAAGACACTCACCCGATTCTTTAAATCCTCTCGTTTCGACCGGCCAAATATGGGGCAAAATTGAACCTTAATAAAACCATAACCTAAACATACAAACCAAAGCCGGAATAAAAGTAGTAACAAAGTAGTGGATGACATTTCTTATTAAAATACCGCTCTCCTCCTTCCCTCCCTATGCGAGCCGATCCTTGGATCGAATTCCGTGGGACTGCGGAGGCTTTGAGGTCAGACACTAAGGGAAATCTATATCGTATCATTCGAAAACTTTTAGCGTGGTTTGATATTGAGAACTATTTGATAATTTCACGATGAAAAATGATTTCCATGCAATCTCACCCCAATGACAAAAACACAATGGAGTATTGGAAGCAAATAACTGACAAGGAGCTCTGAGGCCTTTTCCTTCACCGACATCTAACACAACCGTGTTTATTTTTTAAATTGCAGTTCAAAACCGAACCAAACCCATTAGCCCCAAATAATTTTCTAACCCATTTCTTTGCATCGTTCACTTGCAAGGACATAGAATGAGGAATCTCGCTAAGCATTTAAAGACATAGAACTAGAATAATTTGAGATCGTTGGATTTCCTCAAGATGAGTAGTAGAATGAAATATTATTATGTTGAAAAAATTCAATATAGGTATCATGGAATATGAAAAAGCGTCCATTATATTATTATATTTATTTATATTTATTTTTGTAAGTGTTTTATTTGGAAGGGTTACTTGGAATTGAATAATTACAAAATGATTTATTTGTTTTTTAAATATCAATTATTGATTTTTATTTAGTGAAATATATTTAAAAATTGTTAGAATTATTTTTTTAATGTATATATAAATTTATAAGTATTAAAAAACTTTTCAACAATTAAATTATGAAATTTATATTTAGATTGAGGTGTTCACTTTCCAACTGCACCTTAGTAAGCAATTTAATGCTAACATGACCATCATCAACAATTGGAAGCCATATGACATCACTCCATTTGCTTATCAACATGTGAATAAATTAAGTTTTCAAAAGAGTAATCCTACCCTCTCCACCCTTTCAATGTTAATTCTCATGTCAAGCCTCAAATGTAACTTAATGCTCACCACCATGTTAACTCCTCTCCTCGATCACCATATCATGTGTTCCTCCTTGTAGCCCTCTCAAGCTCGGGGAAGTCAAATTTACCATTCTTCCATTATTGTTGTTACCTAAGGCCATATCTCCAACATCTTTGTTCTCGAGCACACTGTCATGGTGAGGGAACGAGGCCATGTTCAACACGATGACGAGGGAAGAGGTCGCCCTCTCACCTTTCCATATTATGATGACCACATGGTTCTCTTTCACCATGACAACCCTGAACATATGAGGCATAATGTAGTTATCCTAAAATTGGTTGAGAGAAGAAGAATTGGTGGCGCACTCTGGATTGTTCATAATTTGTTGGCTATGCATCTTGGGGACCTAGAGCTCAATCACACTCATGTTTAACATCATTTGGTTAAATATAATGCCTATACCACTCACATTAGAACAACACTTCAATGTCTCTTTCAAAACATTGGTTTCAATTTTTCTCCCAACATGACTTCCCCCACTTCCTCCAACACTCCACACATATAGAGAAGCAACCAAAATACTCTCTCTCACAGCAAATATACTCTCACAGTATGATTTGAAATCGAATTAAATTCCATGATTACCCAAAAAAACATTTGTTAGCCTTCCATTGCAGAAGCAACCACTAGGCCTATTCCCTATGAAATCTCTCCCGTACTGTAGAAAATTAGCTAATAATTGTGCATATTTGACTGTTATTTCCATGATCTACTGTTAAATATTCAAAAACAATAAAAGCTAGTCCTAATCGTCTAGCAGGTCTTGGTATTCGTTGCGTTGTCAAACTTCTTCAATTTGATATCAAATGTGGTATTTTGAGGCTTATTTTCCTCAACTTTCATTGCACGAAAGGTTTGACTCGCCTGAGGGATCATTGCGGCAACCTCCACTGACAACATCTCAATGCAACACACCTTCAACTTATTCCTCAAATAGGAGCCGATCTGTTTTCACTCTTATGGGAAGAGGCTGGGAATGGATTCAAAAAATTTGAGGATTTTGTTGGAGAGAGGAAGCCTCAACCCATATGGATCAGAGTGTGATGGAAATTTAAGTTTTTGGCATTTGGTTTCTATAGAAAAATAGTTTGCAGCATTAGATAGGGCTCCAAATGGAATGTATAAAAGTGATCTCTGCTATTTATTTACGACTTCATGTCTAGAAGCGAGAATGGGATTGTTTTTACAGTATAAATAAAACTCTAATGTGTACAAAAATGTTAGTCTTATGCTTTTACAGATGAACTAAAATTTTGGAATGGTCTCACCAGGTTTTGACTATATTGAGACGAGGAAAATTACTTCAGGGGGATAGATATTTCCAACCACAACGTGAATAGATGCCTCCAAGGTTTTGAACCTGCAACCATTAAAAATCATAAAATGTTGAACCTTAAGAAATGTTATTTGAATTAAACATATACTCTTTCTCCTTTAAGATGATAAATGGCCTCTCATACTCATCAAATTCCAATGTGATCCCTGCAAATAGTAACAAAATGTAGCATAGAGATTAAAGCCTAAACATACAAGCTTAGCTACAAAAAAATGACGGATTTTGAACCAGAGACCTTAGGTGTCTGTGCTACTGTATGTGTGGAATAATAAATGTGGAGTGGAATTTAACTGAAGTTAAAAGTGAAACATAACTTCACGCCTTCAATGGACTGAATTTTCAATGGTGGCATTCAATATTGGATATGCTAGTGGTAAAACCATAATTAACAACTCTCTTAGATGTCATTTTTGTGCCCTGTGAAAATTTTTTAGTTGGGACATAATTAATATGTCATTTTCATGCTCTATGAAATCTTTTGGTTAATACAGGTATTGTAAAGAAAAAATAAAGCTTAAAATTTTAAAAAGTGTTAAAATTTTCCAATGTGAAAAAAATAGATACAATATTTTATTTTCACTTACATTTAATTTTAGTTGTATTTGAGAAACTAAAATGTTTTTACATGTTTCTAGTTGGGATATTAGGTGGTATATATTATAATAATAAAAATACAAATAATATAATTTTAAGGTTACGTTTTTGTGAAATTATTTTTCTATTAAAGTTTATGGACACAACATGTGAGATGTTGGAAGGAAACACGTGCTTAATTTAACTTGGTTGTATTGAAAACATTTAGGTGTTCTTACATATTAGGTGGGTGCAAATAAAATATAGTATATAGTAAATGGATTTAACAGTTATAAACAAGTGTTAGTTTCTTAAAATTCATATGTCAACTTTGGAAGAAGTGGGATACATATCCTTCTTTAGGTTAAATATATTCAAATCTTTGCATGAATGGGGTTGTAAGACCTTATATTTCCATCTTGATAAAATGACATTCTCTCCTACTCACTCACATAGTTTAAGTTCTTATAAGCAAAGTAGGTTATTTTCCTTAAGATGTGAACATTTCATTTTAAGTAATGTGATAATATGGTTTCAACGAGGCATTAAAAGAGGGAATGAACATGCACATTCAGGATGCTATTGTTATGTTTTGCTTCAAGCATGAGTGCATCTCTAAGAATACTCTAACAAGGGTTGAAGAGCTTGATTAGTTAGATATGTTGGATGGTTGTAGTCTTAATGAGAGGTTTAGACAAGTAATTTAAGCACCATTAGAAGTTATGTGAAGCAAACTTGTTAGTGGTACTAATTAGTGAACATTCCTTGATTAAATTTCATAGCCTATCCTTAGTACTACCACTTTGAAATATGAATAAAAAATGTGAAATAAATGTGTAACCCACTAAATAAGATGGCAAGGTTGTTGCAACATATATAGGTGTTCATGTTGTATTGCAAAAGGAGGTGTTGGCCCACTCCCATTTTTTATAATTTGTCAACCTTTGAATTTAATTCCCTATGAATGTGATCAAATTATATAACCCTAAAGATTCTAATAAGCTCAAAACTTCTAATCATCCTTTGATCGAATAAAGAAGTGTATAAGTATAACCTTTCATCCAATCTATAGCAACATGTGAATCCCTTATCACTTGTAAGTTTCGATTGTTGAAGTGACACAATTAAAATGACTAACATAAACGAATAATTCATATTATTTTAGTTCTTGTTAGGTAGTCATATTTTTTTTCATATACTAAATTATTCATTCACGCTTGTCATTTTTAGTAGTATTACTTATTAGCTAGTCATAAATTTTAACTCGGGACTAAATTAGTCATTTAATTTAGTCACTTTTAGTTGGGCTTCTTAATATTTCTAATTCTTCGTAGTATTTCAATTGGAAAATTTGTGGTGACAACTTTTTTAGTCACCTAGTCACTAATTCCACCATTTTCTACTAGTGGGTCCTTTTTCATTCACAATATACAAAAACGTATATTTCTAATTCAAAGAAAATAAATTGAGGTGTTATGATTTTTCATTATAAATATCATCTTACAATTTTTAATTTGGAATTATTTGGTTTATTTTCTAGCTTGGGAAGACCATTTCTTCTCTCTTTGGATTATATCCTAAATAAATACAAAAAATGAATTCAACCAAATATTATCTTCTCAACAATGCTTAAGCTTAGAAAATTCCCATAAGAGAAAGGAGCAACTTCAAATACTTTTTTTCTATAGCATGGGAAGCCCATTTCTTCTTTCTTTGGTTTAGATCCTAAATTAATACAAAAAGGAATTCAACCAAATACTATCTTCTCAACAATGCTAAAGCTTAGACAATTCTCATAAGAGCAAGGAACAACTGGAAATAGGGTCCCATCACACTCTATAAAGTGAAAAAAAAACTACAACTATGACATATTTATCCAATCTAATATTATGTGTGTGAGTGTCTCTGTGTGTGTGAGTGTGTGCGCTTTCTACACCGAGTGCATAACACATTTTTTGAAAGGTATTTTTTTTCCTCAATATGAGGCCTAGAAAGTTTAAGTTCCCTATTATAGTTCACTTCCCGTTAATTAGTGGAGTGATTATTGTGTTCCAATAGAATCCACCCATTGGTTGGGAAGGATCGTTTCCATATATTTTGTCAAAGAAAAGTTACAAGTGTTCAAATGATAGAGAAATGAATGTCAATTGAGTCACCTTCCAACTAACATGAAAGATACTAGACTTTAATAAGGTTTGAATTCAATAAGGGAAAATATTACAAATTAGCTTGGACTTGACAAACAACCTAGTGGAATAAAATATACATAATACATGAAAATATACTTTCAAACGTGCAACTCAATTTATTATATTTCATGGCAAGGTGCAATTAAGAAAAAATGCAAAGAAATACATAATGATATAAGTTTATAGATACAATAGATAAGTCATGAAGCTCTCGTATTTTTGGGGCTATGCTCAAGTATAATTATTAACTTCTAACTTATATTATTAAGTATACATTATAGTTTATTTTTGGAATATCATAATAGTGGAGTAACTAGTAGCATTTCATGAATGAGTTATTTGCTTAAAAATAAGTAGAAAACAAAAGGCGATTGAATCCTTGTTAAAAATAGTTCCAAATAAGTTTGAAAAAAAAAAACTAACATGGCATGGAAAATTTAGTGTCAAATGTTCTAGATGGTAATTTGAGGCCAGAAAAAGGCACACAAAATTATTCAACAATTTAACAAAAATATCATATCCAACAATAAGAAGCCTAGAGCCATAGAAATCAAGTGTAATTATTATGGTAAAATGGCTAGAAGTTTCCAAATTAGCTTTATGATAATATAGTGAAAATTTCACTCGAATGCAAGTGTGGTATGATGTTTAAAATTTTCCTAATAATGACACCTAAATCCAAGAGTTCAATACAAAATTAACCAAATTATACAATAATAATAATTGCAATAATTCTTACATGAGGTGGAAGATCATTGTGCCCACTATAATTTAAACTTGATAAGGATTTTTTTATGTTTGGGTGAACAAGCTATTGGAGAGAGTGAGGTTGGGGGTTGGGAGTGAAATTTTGAAATTTCCAAAGAGAAAAAAAATCCTAGGAACAAATCTTAAGAAATTGATCCAATCATAAATTTTGTTGAGATAATTTATAATAAATAATGAAAGAGACCTTCAATTTAAATATTTTTTATAAGAAATACAATGTTATATTTTCCTTGACAGCATAACATGAATAAGGAGTTGCAAGTGTGTTTTTCGGGTTGTGGTCATTTACAATTTTCATGTAAATTTTGAGATTGATTTTACAAGTGGATTAGATGTGATCTTCACTTAGTCAACTTTTGAGATAGCACATGTATTCATGGGATGCTAAATAATACCCATATTTTACTATATATTTATGAATGCCTCTTGCTGAGGTATAAAAAGTGTCTTTTTTAACACCTAATTATCCTACATTAATTATCAATACAGGAACGAATTTTTATTTCAAGAGTGTACTCTGTCTGAGGCTGCAATTCAATCTAAGAGTAATGCTTTGAAATATGTAGTATAGTGTTCTAAATACAAGAGTAAACGGATGCTGAAAATAAAATCTAGTTGCAATGACATGAAACTAAATGCTCTAGAATCCAATCATTCACTCAGCAAACACCAGTCAAGGATGCAGTAATGTTAACTCTTTCCTTTAGAAATTGATGGAATTAACTAAGAACAAGATAATGAATCTGAGAACGTGGGAGCAATAACCAATATTATTTACAGTTGATAACCCTGCTTTAAAGAAATTAAATGAAAATAGAATTTGAACTAAATGCTGCTAATGAAAGTAAACTATACAAGCATTTTAAAATCAAAACCAAACTCTTTGTAGGTATGAAATAAACTGTAAACTAATAAATTGAAATAGCGATGCGATTAAAAGAAATAAATGTTAAATCAAATCACTCACACATTGCAAGAATCATAAATATAACACAAAGACGCAGTGAACTCCACGAGAGGCTTGGCGCTTAGCTGCCAGTGAGTACTGCTACATTACTTCAGAATAATCGAATGAGAAGCAACTCAACTTATTTATTAATCATATGTAGAAAATTTTACAAGCAATCGTACTCTGTTTTAATTAAAAAGAGTCGATGAACAATTCTGAAAATTACAAGAGGAAATCTCTCTCTAATCCCCCTAATACATAATACATGCTCTCCTTTTATAATCAGAAAGAGGAGAAATTAAATAGTAAATATGATCCCTCATAATAAGATTGGATTGTCCCCAACCAATTGATCAGCAAGAATAGATATTTCCATCAACCATTCAACAAGAATAGGTCGAATTTGGTATTGCAACTGGAAGAATTTGGAAAACAGCCACAACAATGAATCTGGGAAAATTTTCCTCAGAGAACCTTTTGTTTCTCTTAATACAGGAAGAATTTGGGCCAACCATTCCTTCATAAAGTTAATTTGGTCTGTTCTAGACAAAACCCATGTTTCATATTTTCCATATTCTTCTCCATTTTCCCAAAATGTCCAACGCAAAACCGTCACTTCTTGTTCTAGCGAATTTCTGAGTTGGAATATTGAATGATGTGATGGAGATAAAATCTGCAATCTGGCAAATATCTTGGAGACTAAAATGGTGAGTGATGTTACAAAATATATTAATAAACCATCATTAATAAAATCATGCATAATAATTATCAATTTATTAAAAATAAAGGAGAATAAATAATATTTATCCATAAGAGCACAAATAATTATAAAATGGAATTATATGATAAATTATGATAAATGACATGACAAAGAAGAGTAGAAATGGATGAAATAGGTGTTAAAAAGTGATAATAATAATGTCATATTAGCGGCCCAACATACCCCCAAACTGAATATATTGCATGTCCTCATGCAACCCAAAGACAAAACCCATGTGTTAACCAAGCAACAAAAAAAAAAATATGTTCATCCCAACTCATGAAACGGATGGAACAAATGATTTTTTCTTCAAATAATGAATATTCAATTTTAGCAATCTTGATGAAGGCGTAAAATTTTTTACAGTTGACGTTCAACTATATGTATATGAAGTTGCAAAAAAATGCGATATAAGTAATAACAAACTTCATTAACCATTTTCTCAAAAATCAGATCGTTTTGATGCACGGATCATGAGATATAAACAAAATGGTTGTAGGTGATAGTGCATAATTTTCAAAATTTTATGAACTAATTTAGCGTGAAATTATCTAGGTTTGTGTATTTTAATAATATCTATTTGTTATCCAGAAATCACAAGAATTCAGTTCATAGTTTTAAAGATATATGCAAATCAATTTCTGCATTGTATAAAAATGAAATTGTATGCCTTAAACGAGAAATAAAGGAGAAAACATCCATCATGTGTAGCAATTCCTCCCCCAAACTGAAGAATTAGCATGTCCTCATGCAATGCTAGAAAAAAAGAGAGGTGGTAGCTACAATATGTTGAAATTTATGCTTGGTGTAAAACAACATGGAATAAGGGAGGTGTTCAGAATGAATAAGAATGATAAAGAATATTACTGACATGATCATAAGAAAGAAATGAAGGAAAGCAACACTCCCCCAAACTAAAATATGAGATGTCTCTAAAAAATGGGAAGTGGTAAAGATGTGGAAGGAATGATGATAAATAATGCTCAATGGATTTTCATGAAATTCTTCTAAATTCATAATAAATCAGAAAATTATCCTATTTTACCTCAAGTGTTACCTTCGAAAAAAATGTGGAATGACATGTAGGGACTAGCCTTTATTGAATCTGATGTAGGCTGAGCGGATACTGAAAGTGATGCAAAAGGTGGAAGCCATGCAAGCACATCATGTCTGAATAATTGTGCGTATTCGCAAGTAGCGCGAGCCTTTGTTGTTAGTTGCAATAGTGTGGTCGTGCTGCAAATATAATTTTCCCCCTCATACTTGTTTTTATCCTGTAAACAAATCACGATTCTGCATGCACTTTTCTTGAATTCACAGTGTTAATTTTGAAGAGCAACAGATAAGATGTATGCCAAAAGTTCAATAAAAAAAACTTTTGTAGAAATGCATTATGAATATTGAGATTCGACCCATATGTAGGCATGTTAAAAGGCATCTGTGCCCCCCCTGAAAGATGATAGGTCACCCTCGACCGACAAATAGAAGAGCAACGTACTGCACAACAATTGTATAGCATGGAAAGGCATACATACTTATGATATGATCAGCAAATTATCGCATTACTGAAATCAATGCATATTTTGAAATCGTGAGTAGATATGGAAATGTTTATGTAATGATTCGAAAATAAGAGAAAAGGAAAGCTGATGTGAAAAAAATTACTTATGCGGTCATTATCCACATAAACCCTTATGATAAATTTACAAATAAATTTCCTGCATAAGAGGTTCCGAACAAAGGGTTTAGGAGCATACTCTCATTTGATATTAGATAAAGATATAAGATAAGGGTTTATCATTACTATTGATTTGTGAAAAATATGACTCCAATACCATCAGCAGAGCTCTGTTGCCCAAAGGTGTCTATAACCTTGACAAAATTGCTTTCTCACTCTTGGAACCATTATCTTTTACTTATGCCTAGGGAAGTGTTGTGTTATGTCATGATGGAGGCCACTGTGCTGGCTTGGGAACCAAATGAATCACAATGCCATTCACCAGGAAGGACTGAAAGTTGGGTAGACTGGCTCGTGATGAGACCTCCTGTTCGAAGGACTTTTTATTTTTCTGAGTTGTCCATTGGATCATATCCCTGGTGTGGTGGCCATAATGGGAATGCCACTTCACTGCTCTATTATGATCATGGTAGGCTGACTCTTGATGAGAGCCCCTATCCTCCATTTGGCATATCATAGAATTGTTAGTAATCATATAGAGATTTTTTTCCTTCTTTTTTCATGTAGCACTTCCCTATTTATGTATATAGGATGGCTCAACCCTCCTTAAGAGTAGAGATGGTGGAAGAAGCCTGGACATCTCAATAGAGAAAGTATGCCCTTATTCTTATTTAATAAATAAAAATCAAAGAGAGTTATGAAGATTTAGGGAATAACCAACATGATAAAGATAACTGATCATATTAATTTTAGTGAAAATAAAGATAACAAAGTGATATAGATGGTTTTGTCCTTTCCTTTTCTTATCACTACAAAACAATTTCTTAAAAATTACAATTTCTCTTGATTTGTTGATTCCAGTAACCTCTAATTTTTGTTTCCTTTCATAAATTGTACGTTTTCCTTTAAAATAGACATGAAGAATTCACAAAAAGCCTCAAAATGTTGTTCTAAAACAAGAAAAATGCACTCAAAAAGTGATGTTCTTTAGATGGAACAACTATTGTTCCTTAAGAGGACAGCAAAAAAAATCTGTGAAAATGTTGTTCCTTTTGAAAATGGACAGCAAAAACAGTCATCAAAAAATGTTGTTCCTTTGAAAAGGAACAACAAAAGACACGCGGAAAAAATTGTTGTTCCTTTGGAAAGGAACAACAAAAACACGCAACAAAAACTATTGTTCCTTTTGAAAAAAAACACCAAAAAGAAACACACAAATGCATTGTTCCTTTAGAGGAATGGCTACAGAAAACAAATATAAACACGCAAGATTTTTGTTCCTTAAGAGGGACGACAGTTTTTCCTTAAGAGGAACAGCAGTTGTTCCTTAAGAGGAACAACATGAAAAATAAAGGCACACAAAAAAGTGTTGTTCCCTATAGGGAACAACAAAGAAAATGCATGCAGAAATTGCTATAGAGAACAAAAAACTAAAAAAATAGAGGAAAGAAAAAAGCTAATGTACAATCCATTGTCAAACAAATCCAATCAACTAGAAAGGAAAATTTATGTACAGGTTTCAAGAAAAAATAAGTTTTTACAGAATTGGTACTGCCGAAGGATCGCCTTCTGAAAATTGCATGTTAGGGTCCTTATTTTTCAATTTCCAATGGAGCAGAAACTACAATTTGAAGGGGTTAACACCTAAAACACAAAAACATAAAATAAATTAGAAAAAAAACAACACTTTATTAAGT
Organism: Pinus albicaulis; assembly: GCA_034641835.2. Lineage (NCBI taxonomy): Eukaryota > Viridiplantae > Streptophyta > Pinopsida > Pinales > Pinaceae > Pinus > Pinus albicaulis. Next base: position 361,512,111 of record CM076577.1, read on the forward strand.
TACAACAGCTATGATGTTATTTCCTAAGGGAATATCAATCTGTCAATGGAAAAAAAATGATATTTTTGAAAAATGTTTTGGTAGCAGTGACATGAATCTTCAAATGGAAACCAATTCTTAATTTCTTCTGTTATGAATCTGTTAGGTAATGAACTAGATGAAATGTCCTTGTTTCATTAAAATTTCTTTCAAGAATCGCTCGTCCATAAATTGACCTTCTTTGTTCTGCTAAGACCTGCAAAAAACGAGTGTCTACCTACAATAAAACATTAAATCATGGAGAAAGAGAGGTGATCGGGCTCCCTAATCCAAGAATTATGAAAAAAAATTAACAATTATTTACTATGTATAACAAATCCACGGAAAAATAAAACAAATTTTATTTGTCACCTACGGGAGAGCAGTGGTCGACCATACTAACCAGCAGTGTTTTAATCATACCTTCTTTGTTTCTCGTCCGATTTGAGTGATTCCAAAGCCAAATGAGAGGTAATTAAAATTTTTATCTCCAATGGGAACATTCTTTAAAAATTCAATGCTATGATATGTCAAATTTTCTTATAACAACCTGCATAATAAAGTCATTTTCGATTTTCCAGCTCAGACCAACAGTTGACATTTCAAGCATAATTTTTTGTTTAATTACGGATTGAATCAATTAAAAATGGAGATTAAAGTAGATTCATTTATTGATCTCCAATAGAAAAAAAATTTGAAGACAAGAATAATTGATGGGTCAAATACGCTAGTGAACAACCAAGAAAACAGAGTTTCGAGAGTGTTGATTTATGATAGGCAGTCAGTAATTTGGTCATAAGTTGCTCATACGATATCGAAATAAGGTGATTCAAATTTCTTTGTAAACTAGATTCATAGACGAATCTACCATAAAATTATGTTTTAAAAATGTAGTCATTTAGATCTCCAAAAATGGACTGTACCAACTCTATTCCTGAGCTTCCTACTAGATGTCCTGTCAATGTTTTGGTTCTAACTTTTTCGTTTCAAATCCAAATGGAGTGATTAAAATTGGGGTGGAAATTATCCACCAACGGATACTTAGGATAGAAATTTTTTTTAAAAATATTCACTTTTGGTCCCTCAAAACATGACTGTCCCAACTCCGTTTTCAAAAATTTCATCAATCCCACAAGCCAAAATAATGATATTCAAGCAATTTTTCCATATTGGTGATAAAAATGAATATAAGTGTTTTTGTAATTTTTATTTTCAATTTAATGCATCTACATACACAAATAAATTAAAATATTTATCACTGATGTTGATTTTCACAGCCTGTTGCAACAAAAACAACTATTTTTACAAAAATAAAATAAAATAAATGTGTTTATTTTATTTCCTTATTTATTTTATTTTTTCACTAGCCTACTTTGATTTGGAAAATAAATATGATTATGTATAAGAGCATTTCCAATGTAACAATTTTAAAAATAAGGCTTCAAGTATGTACATACCCAAATTTGAAAAATGCATGTTAATAAAAATTAGGGTATGAGAAGCCAACTTCTCTTGAAAAGATGGTACCAAAAATTGTTGAAGCATCGAGTGATGCTGCAAAAAGATGGAGTGAAACCAATCTTCAATATATCCCTTACTTTCATGATTTCTCATAGTCATCATATCATGAAGTTCTTGAATGTTTAAAATGGCTTGTTGATGTAGACTAGAAGGAACCTCATTTTCTTTCATAACCTCTACAATTTTTGGATTTGATACATTCTGAATCTTAGTATAAGTTTTCTCCAATGATGCATATGAGATAGAATGGGTGGGAAGGGTGAGTAAATTTTGCAGTTCAACACTGTAAGCAAGTTGTACTGGTTTATTATGGTGAGGGTGTGGAATGAGTTGAGCAGGAAATTATGTAGGGAATGGATCATTTTGATGATGTAGTTGATTGGGTTGAATGGATGATTTTGATAGGCAAGCAAGATGTTGTGGAAGAGCTAGTGGAGAATATGGAGAATGTGTTTTTGCTACAAGATGAGAGAGAGTAGTCATGCAATCATAAGATGAACCGTGCCAAACTTGTAGACAAGATTGGTAGTGGTTATATTGAGATTGGCATGGATGCCCTAACATATCAGTATTCCATAATGGATTATGCAAGTAAGAGAATGGAGAGGAAGTGTATTGAACCATACCTGTAGGCCACGATTTCCATGGTTTTGACCTTGTTGTAGCTTCCTCATCTCTTTGATATGCTACTTCCAAATTAGATAAGGAAGAGTGAGTATCTATGGGATGATCCTTTTGGTAATGAGGGATAAACACTTCATCAAATTCTTTATTTTTCTGAACTTGCAAAACATTCAATTGTGAATTTAGAGTGCTAATAAAATCATATTTAAAACTTTCAAATAAAAAATTGATTTCAGCTCTTATGTCTCTTGTTCTTGTAGTAAATTTGGAAAAGAAAGAAGAAACTTCTCTCTAGAATTCTTACGAGCCTTGGAAATTCCTCTTGAATACCTTATGCACAATTCACAAACATCATCATATGATTACTTAAAAATATCACCTTTTCCTATCAGATTTAAGAGTTATAAAAATACATCTTTGATTCCTTTAAGAAGGAGTGTTTTCAAGATCTCTTTTTCCAAATGCTTATGCTTTGATTTTTGAAGGTTATATTGAAATCGCTCTACATAGTCCTCCAAGCTTTCATCTTCCCCTTGTATCATACTAAAAATATCTTCATTGGATTTGTAGTAGTCTTGGTACTTCTTCAAGAATATGTTCTTCATGTCCTCCCATGTTTGGATGCAGTTCCCACCTAGGCTCATGAACCATCGGAGAGTTGTTCCTTTTAGAGTAAGAGGAAACACTTTCAACCTTTGATCATTAGTATAATAATCATATCCTCTACAAAATACTTCAAACTCAAATAAGAATGTATCTGGATCTTCATTTTTCAAACCATGAAAATTTGGTAAAGACGATGAGGAAATTATGTGCATTTGTGTCACTCCTCCTAGATATTTGATAGGGAATTAAAAAGTTGCAATGTGAGCCATTTCTTACCATAATAGAATATGTTCTTCATGTGTCTCCTTGAGGATCCTCCTTCAAATGTTCCTATCAATTGGTTAGTGAAATGGGTGGTTCTTACATCACCACTCGAGTGGACTTACAAGATTTTTTCAAAAATTCTACCTCTAAAATTCCTACTTCAATTCCTACTTTAAATTTCACTCAATTCTGCTCTGAAGCGGGCCAATGAATGAGTATGTTCCTCTCTCGGTACATAGGTTCTTACCTTCCATTTTTAATATCCAATTCTTCCCTAGCAGAAAAAAATCAAATATGCATCACTCCTTCTAAATGGCATACACTCTCCCCGGCAACGGTGCCAAAATGTTGAGGTATAAGAGGTGTCTTTTTTAACACCTATTTATCCTACATTAATTATCAATCCAGGAATGACTTTTTATTTCAAGAGTGTACTCTGTCTGAGGCTACAATTTAATCTAAGAGTAATGATTTTCAATATGTATTATAGTGTTCTAAATACAAGAGTAAACGGATGCTAAAAATAGAATCTAATTGCAATGACATGAAACTAAATGCTCTAGAATCCAATCATTCACTCAGCAAACATCAGTCAAGGATATAGTAATGATAACTCTTTCCTTTAGAAACTGATGGAATTAACTAAGAACAAGATAATCAATCTGAAAATGTGGGAGCAATAACTAGTATTCTTTATAGTCGATAATCCTGCTTTAAAGCAATTAAATGAAAATAGAATTTGAACTAAATGCTGCTAATGAAAGTAAACTATGCAAGCACTTTAAAAGCAAAACCAAACTCTTTACAGGAATGAAATAAATTGTAAACTAATAAATTGAAATAAAAATGAGATTAAAAGAAATAAATGTTAAATCAAATCACTCGCACGTTGAAAGAATCGAAAATATAACACAAAGACACAGTGAACTCCACCAGAGGCCAGGCCCTTAGCTGTCAGTGAGAACTGCTAAGTTACTTCAGAATAATCGAATGAGAAGCAATGAAACTTGTTTATTTATCATATGTAGCAGATTTTACAATCAATCGTACTCTGTTTTAATTAACAAGAGTCAATGAACAATTCTGAAAATTACAACAGGAAATCTCTCTCTAATCCCCCCAATATATGATACATGCTCTCCTTTTATAATCAGAAAGAGGAGAAATTAAATAGTAATATGATCCCTCATAACAATATTGTATTGTCCCAAACCAATTGATCAGCAAGAAAATATATTTCCATCAATAATTCAACAAGAACAAGTCGAATTTGGTATTGCAACTGGAAGAATTTGGAAAACGGCCACAACAGCGAATCGGGGAAAATCATCCTAAGAGAACCTTCCGTTTCTCTTATTAAAAGCCAAATTTGGGCAAACCATTCTTAAGTAAAGTTAATTTGTTCCGTTTTGGACAAAACCCATGTTTCGGATTTTCCAGATTCTTCTCCATTTTCCCAAAATGTCCAACGTAAAACTGTCACTTCTTATTCCATTGAATTTCTGAGTTGGAATATTGAATGATGTGCTAGAGATCAAATCTGCAATATGGAGAATATCTTGGAGGCTAAAATGGTGAGTGATGTTACAAAATATATTAATAAACCATCATTAATAAAATCATGCATAATAATCATCAATTTATTAAAAATAAAGGAGAATAAATAATATTTATCCGTAAGAGCATAAATAATTATAAAATTGAATTATATGATAAATTATGATAAATGACATGACAAAGAAGAGTAGAAATGGATGAAATAGGTGTTAAAAAGTGATAATAATAATGTCATATTAGCGGCCCAACACCTCTCTAAATGTTTTCTTAAACCACCTCCCTATACATATTTCCAATAACAAAAGTCCATATGTTTATGAGATATTGATTTGTATACCTCCTAATACCTGAAAACCCCGTGATACCCTATCCCCCCAACAAATATCTATACTATATGTCATTTATTTTTCAAATTTTAAACCCCCCTTTATGAATGAATATTTTAATATAATAACCAACAAGGTGAATCCCCCATAGGGAGTCAAGGCATAGAAAACAATGAAGTTGAAGTGCTAGTAACCTAGTAAAGAATCAACATTCTAAATCTAGAATTGAAGACCCAATAGTCAACCTTGGTGACTCCATGATAATTATTTGACCTTTGATACAAGGAAGGAGTCTGTATGCCCTTGTGTGGCCTAAACCATTTAATAAATAGATTCATTACTTAAGAAATCTTGAGATGTCATATTTTACTATGTGAAGTGAGAGCACAACTTAGATGACAAGGAAAGTATTAAGAATTGACTCAATATAGGTTCATTGATCAGGTCAAAAGATAAGGAATGAAGTTACACTTACCTAATCACATGAGAATGAATATATATATGTTTGAAAAATGGGGTTTGTCTCTCTCCCTCATGTAACATTAATGGAAAATTCAGGAATGGGCATGTTAATGAGAATTATATTTTGATGTTATCTCCCACAAAATCATCCTATCAAAAGATCAAAGAATTCATGTTGTCTATTAGATGATTCCCTTAATTACATGCATGGGAATATTAAAGAGGGATGTTGAATATATTTTCAATCGTTATGAGTGCTATGAAAATTTGTGGATAGGAATATAGAAGGATTGGGGTATTATTGTTCTCTTATTCCATCCATTCTATTTATATTTTGTTAATGCCTTTTTTTCTTCATTTCATTTGTAGGGCTTCAGGTTGGGTCATGTTGATTGTGTTGGATACCGCAAATACTAGGGGGTCTCCCCAGTATGAAGTCCCAGTTAGACCTCACATTGTTTTGGATTGGAGGCCTATACGAAACAAAGCCCCAAATGTCATTTATACTTAAATATTTCCTTAACTGCAATTAACACATAAGAGAGCACACATATAATTTTATATAAGCAATTTAACCTTGTAAAGCATACAATTATAATGTATATAAGGCACTTAAATGGATCGGAAAAGAAAGGGTGAGCCTTTAGAATAAAATTATTAGTACTATCCTATTAAAGACACACACATTCATAGAAAGAATCGTTAGTTAACCTACAAAATAGTTTGCAAAGTAACAATGATCATGAAAGAAAGTAGGATGAATATTATACTAGATGTATATCAAATCCAATGAAATAGTTCGTTTTATTTAGTACAAGTAAACACAAATATAAATCATAGACATTAAAATAATAGTCTTACAACATCCACGATACATGCATGAAATTGTTCCATCTCTGAGAGCTTCAAGATATTAAGTGAAATTTCCAAGGTACACAATTACAATGATGCATCACTGGCCCCAATAGTAGAACATGAAGCCACCACTTGCTCAAAAGAATGGTCATCTCTCCTATGCTAAGCTTGAGAATCCAAGGCTCCAAGTTCTTTGCTTATGGCATGAGGGCCTATTTATAACAAATAGAGTGACTCTTGAGTCTTCACCTCCCATATGACTCATGGCCTTCCTAATGAATATTGAGCTCCCATATGACTTTTGAGCTCCTACTTGACCTTTGAAATTCCTAGTGACTCTTCACATTCCATGTGTGACCCTTGGGCTTCCACACATTTTGTGTTTTCTTATTTTGGAATTACAAAATTGCATTCTACAAGTTTCTGGAAAAATACATGGAGCAAACTAAGACTCTTATGTTCAATTTTTGAGAGGATACAATTTGGCAACTATGACATGAGACTTTATTATAATGTTTATATGCCAAGTTCTTATCTTTTTTGCTATGTATTAAACTCTTAATGATTGACCTAAAATGTGATTCATCTTCACCTTCCAAAGGCTCTCGATAAGTATTGTAATCTTCTAGTCAACATGAGTTTCCATCCCTCTGTCATAATCCAAGATTCCTTTACTCTTGCATGCTAGCATATTTGCATATTATCTCCACAAGTGTCCTTTTACAACCCCTTCTTGATGACTTCCTTGAAAATAATCTTTCCTTTTTAAGATGATAGCACTTGCAAATGAATTTCACTCATGACAAGACAATGTTAGACCCAAAATCACCTATTTTATCTTGTTTGCTGGTGTAATATGCTAATTGTGATGGGATAGTGTGCAAGGAATAAGAGAGAGGCCTTCTTGGGAACATAGTGAATATTTAGGAGAAAAATGGGTTGAGGTCTAGAAATTTGGAATGTGCACTGCGTAATGGAATGAGAGAGAGGCAAGGCTTGTGTACAGAGGGAAATTCCTAGTGATAGTGGCTAGGAGATTTAGGCCTGAGGATGCACAATGAACAATGATTAAGGACGAGGATATAGGTATTGTGTGGGTTTCCACTGCAAGGGCTGAGGGATGACCCTACTATCCATTTGGACTATGAATTGCACAATGAAGGCAATGTTGATCAAGGCTTTGAACAGAGGGAAAGTGTAAGCAGCAAGGATTTGGGTGATTGTGCTTTATAGATACATAATGCACAATTAAGGGATTTATCCTCAATATGGATGCAAAGTGAAGGTGTAAGCAGAAAGAGGCTCATAACTAAGGCTTGTAAGTGTGAAATTCACTCATCACTTGGCTACAAGTTGAATGTGCTCATAACTTTCACATGATGTTAGGATATGGAATAATCCTATAAATTGACTAAGTGTGAGATCAATGAGACAAGAGAGAGTGAGTAAGAGCATACAAAAATGTCCTAACATGATTTCACATATATACATGATAAAAAACATGACAATAATATGCACAATACCCAAAACCAACATGCATGCATTGGAATGAAAATAAAACAAAACTAATCCTCAAATGCAATAGCTAGGGCACAAGTATTTGTGACACAAGTGTTGACTACAATCAGAAGGTGTGTTATGCCATGGCAAAGTGTCTAGTACATGTTCTTATGATAGATAAAGTCAAATAGTGCATGAAAGTGCATTGTAGCTACCTCTAGAAGGTGTGTCAAGTTTCTCTTAACAATATATGTGAAAGAAAGTGAAAGTGACAAATGAAAGAGAGAAAATAAGTAAAAATGACACTTGCGAAAGAAAGAGAAAACAAAAATAGCACATTATAAAGAAAAAGTGACACATGTGAAAGAAAAAGCAAGAAAAAATGATAGTTGAGAAACTAACCTGGAGAATGGCACCCTTGCAGGCAAGAATTATCCTTGTGCTCAAAGAATGCATAGAGATCCAAAGCAAATGATGAATATGAAAATGATATTTGGGTTGGGCTCCTTATATACGGAGAGAACACATGCAATTAGTGTTAGGGTTTATGAGTGTGCTCAACAAATGTCGGAAAAATAGGAGATAAGGATGATTTAACTTTCATTTGTGACAAGTCTAACTTAAGAAAGTGTTCTCTCACTATCAATAAGAGGTGTGCACTAACTTCCAGCTAGGTGTTCACAGTGGTTGTCACCAAGGAGTGCACAATCACTATCTCTAAGAACTGCATAATGACTATCTTTGGGAGTTGCACTATTTCTATCAACAAGAGGTGTGATTTATTGCTTTCAAGAATTGCACACATACTGTTGACCATGAGTGCACGTTGTCTAGTGTTAAGGAGTGTATTCCACTGTCTCTAAGAACTGTGAAATGCCTACTTGGAAGAAGTGCACAAGAGCTAGGCATGTGAAAGAAAGTAGTTTTGACACTTACGATTTATAGAATAAGACTTGAACACTTAGAAAAATGTGACCACGCATAACCTTAATTCTTAGAACTACAGTTCACATGACATTACAAGTAGGGTATTTTTTAAGGATTCAAATATTATTCTTCTATATACTATTATAAGCGACTATTATAGTTTTAAAAGTAATACATATAGAATGTAGGTGTAACAACCCTCGTGAAAATTCATGTAATAAAAGTTAAAAATAATAACCATGGTTTATGGGACACATATTCCAAGCTGAATGTTGGGAAAAACATTCTAGAGGGTGTTCACTTTGGTTATTATGGCTAAAGGAAATTAGAAAAGGCAATGGCTAAGGAATTTAAGAGGCAAAAATTATTTTTGGCACATGTATTTATCAAAATAATTGAAAATGAAGAAAATAGAGGCCTCATTAATAAAAAGTCTTCTGAGGATCAATGGGAAAGTTTGACACACACTTATGGATCTTATTCTATTCTCTCTCTCTCACTCGTGGACACTTAGAGTTTTCTTGGAGCACTTTGGCATTGGAGCAAGAAAGGAAAAGAAAGTAAGGAAGAGCATGATCAAGCAGCTACAATGGGATTCTTTGTAGGTATTTATTTGCATATGATATTTCCTTGGTAGATATGGAATGAATGGTATTGCATATGTTTCTCTTTTTACTTAGCATGGGTTTTCCCAGGTGTAAAAATGTTTTTACCCTATCCTTGCCATTTCCATATAACTTTGATGGGATGGCCTTCTCATACTTTAGTTCAGCTAGATTTTTGGATGGATTCAAAGTTGAGTTGGGTGGATCTCCGAAATGAAAAACACATGGCCTCATAGTCCCTAAACCAGATTGTGGATCAAGGTAAATATGTTAACCTCATAACCCCTGAGCCAGACTGTGGCTTGTAGTAAAGCCATAAATTGTGCCTCAATGGGCTTAGGAATCCTTGTTTTTGAATGATGGGATATACAGTAAAGGCAAGAGGTGGATTTCTCTTCGTTGGGCCTAGTAGTCCTGGGATAGGATGTATGGTAAAGCCTAGATATTATGTCTTGGTTTGGGGCCTACTGATCCTTAATTCGTACTATGGATTACAGTAAATCTTGAGAGACTAGGATGCACTCAAATTCCTCACAATTTAGGAAGAGAACCCCGGTATCATTCATGCTTTTTTGGTTCCTTTTGGTTGGTTATGTGTCCTGCATTCATGCTTGGAATATGGCATGGGGGTGATTGGTTGAAGAGATATTTGGCTCAGCCAATCTATGGTTGGGTGGAACGTTGAAGTCCTGTCTCTAGTTGGTTTCCACATTCATTAATGAGCAATTCATTCCCTCGTATTTGGTATGAAAATGTACTAATTTTTATGTCTATTATATTGTTGGTGTATTCGTTACACAACAATTTATCACTGTCCTTGTACTCCTCATTCCTTGATCCTGGAGGACCCATATAGTGACCCTTGTGTACTTTCCAAGCATGGAATACATACCCCTGAACCACATTTTGTCTACCAAATCATATCCCTTTACAACTTTTCTGAAAGATCCCTATAAAACCCTAGCTTTCAATGTTGGCGCTTTCTCTCAGTGTCTGACCCACACCGATAGCAGAGATTTACACTAAGGCCCGTGACAATCGTTGCTCTATCTTATCGAACCCGCATCGATCCTATTTTGGAATTTTTTTTTAAATAGAAATGAAGCTTTTGTGACTAGAAGCTTTGTGAGGTAGCGAGCTAGAAGTTTGTTTTGAGGATATGGATGAGGAATTCCCCTTTGGGCTTCTTGTTCCAAAGAAATAGGAACTACTCCAAAGGATAAGCTCTTTTCCTATTATTTGAGGGGCCATAACCTCCTCCTCCATTGTAATATAAGGAGACCTTATTTAGCTCTACAACCTTAGTGATGATAGAAAGGAGAAGCAATCATAGCTTCGAGAGAATAGTGCAGAGTGTGATTGTTTTTGTGTGTTAGGAACATAGCGAGATCTTAGACCTTTGTATATGAGGGTGTTGCAAATGTTCTTGGATATATACCTGCCGAAGGGGAGCGTCAACATCAAGGCTTGGTTGTAAACTCCCCTTGTCTTTATCATAATAAAATGCATCTGACATTTATCTTCCACTCTTGTTTACATTTATAATGATATTTCTAGCATTCCTTGATCGGCTATATAGGCTATAATTTCTTTATGTTTGTCATGATTTTACGCTTGTTGTGGTGTCTTTACTATTTGTACATGTAATCAAACGTTGGTAGCAGCGTGTATCGAGCTTGAGGAGAGCGAACGATCAATAATCTTCGACGGGAGATGAAAACATAGCATCAAAATGAGGTAGGACATCTTCCTTGCTCTGAATTTCATTTACAATATAGGAAGGTAGATGTTAGTATGTTCCCGTAGTTGGTAGACCCACCCTAGGGCTAGAGGGATCGCCTCTATCAACAGAGGGGATTTACCTAGACAACGGATTGGCAACTCCGCTGGGGAGTTTCCTTTGAGTTTTTCACTCTTTGAGGTCTTCTTCATTCCATGAGTTTAGTCAAACAACCTTTTCCCTGTTTGTTCCTATTTTTTTCATGTTACGATCTTTTAGTTTTTTCTTGAAGTGGTGAGTCTGGTCTTAGTTAGGAGAAATTCTTTGTTTTTTTCTTTTTCAGGCATTGGCACTTTTATTTTTCTGACAGTCACGCTGATTGGCACTAGTTTTCAGTTAGAAATCCGCACCAATGGGTCATTGGTGCTAGTTTTCAGTTAGCAAGTCACACCAGTTGGCGCTAGTTTCACCCACTAAATTCGTGCCAATTTCAAGGTGTGTGAAAAAATTAAGTTTTTTCCCTAAGTCCTTCACCAGTGTGTCTTTCCCTTTCAGTCCTTTTCTCTGTATGATTTACATGTTCTCTTCTTCACTCAAGTGGGTTTGATTGGCTTCTTGGTTTTGTTTTTTGGTTGTTGTTCCTGTTCGAACGTGCATCCTTACATCCTAGTTTTTCTAGGACTGTGCATCAATTTCCTAGTTGCATGCTTCACGGGACATCGTCCTGCTGATTGAATCAGTTTCCTTGCTTAGTGAGCCATCTCTAGTTGATTTCCTTTTTCTTTTTGGCTGATTGAGTGTTCAAGTTTCAAGCATATTTCCAATTTCATTTGGTCCGCTTGTTCACTTGTGAGCATAGATAACATTTCTCGTTTTTTAGCTGAAAAGTCTCCTGTCTATTATTTCTTGATGTAAAAGGGAATGAATGCCTTGTTTTGATCCTATGCTTTGGAAGTCCTCTTTTTCCTTGAACTCATATGTCTTGTAGCCTTTTGAGGAATTTCATTACAAAGTGTTCAAAACAATGATTGCATTCTTTGTTGTGAAACCAGCTCCAAAAATAGAAGAAAAGAGATATCAATGACTTAGAAATAAGCCACTTCGAGGGGGAAACCTCCAATACATTACATGAATGAAAAATTCTTGGATGATACAAATGAGAAAACCTCCTTTCTATATATAGGAGTCCATGGGGCCACAATGTAATCCTAGTGGAACCACAATGTAATCCTAGCCGATCTAACAATAATAATGTAAGGGCACAATAACAACAATATGGGGGTTATAGGGGTACAAAAATAACAATAAGGGGGGCTACACTAACATAATAAGGGACTACACTATTAATATAGGGAATTAACCGACCCCTCTCCTTGAAACAAGTGTTGTCCTCAACGCTTGATTATTTATTGATGCTTCTGTATAAAATTCTCATCCTCCCATGTGGAATCTTCTACAAGAAAATTCTTCCACTTGCTGAGATACTCTAAAATTAATAATACTTTTTGAGTTCTTGTTTTTGTGACTACTTCAGAACTTATTTCCATTTGATGTTTATCTTCCTATTGTTTCATTAGATTCTGCACCAAAGTTAGGTTATCCTTTGAGAGTTTGAGAACTTGTGTGTTGATGCTTGATGTGATATTCCACTAATTTATCATCCATATTATCTATTATTTGATCCTTCAAAACATACAACTTAGCCTCCATTTTTTATTTTAAACCATCTATGTCATCTTCGGTTTCTCTTCGTAAGATCGAAATTTGTTTCACTTGGTACCATAATTTTGATATCTCATACTGCAATTCTTCCTCTTCATGCATCATAGTATAGCTTTTTGAGGGCTTAATGGGTGTTGAATTCATTTTAGGAGGAATTTCAAAACCCAATACTGAAATATATGCTCAATAGGTCCTTGGAATCACTTAAAACTAATTTCTTTTACACAAGACTTATGCAATTCGGAAAACAATACACACCTTTTTCTTGCTTTTTAGGAGCTCGATATTGAAACTGAATTATATCTATGACTTAGGATCTTCAATATCTGAAATTTGGCACTTTGGTATCCTTATGAATTCTCTTTTGAATGTCATAGGTCTGACCTGATTTGGATTCTTGAAGACAAAATTATATGCAATCTCCCACAATGACTTAATTATGGACTGGTTCAATAGAGAAAAGTTGTAGGACATGCCACGTGTTACTGTGTGCTCCTTTGGCTCTAAAATTGATAGACATGAATCTGTAGTCTGTTTGATTCCAGCCAATTTTTACAAAATTCCAATCTGATGCTCAGAGAGAGAGTTATGAATATTTTCCCTTGATCACCTCTTTGAGATCAAATTTGGGAGCCTGAACAAGACCTAACTTACATAGATCATATCTTCGAAAATGTTGCGAACCAAGCTCTGAAATTTTGCAAAGATGTTCCTCAAAACTTTGGCTTAGTGCTCTAAAAATTTCAGCTTCTTAAACTTCGTAGAAATAAAGTTATAGAGAAAATTCCATGATGAGATTTGTAAGTGAAATTTAGGAGCCTGCAAAAAGCCCTAACTTCCACAAATCATATCTCTGAAAATATTCCAAACCAAGATCTGAAATTTTGTGAAGATGTTCCTAAGGATTTCAGCTTCGCACTCTAAAAATTTTCAGATTCTGAACCTTAGTAGAAACAAATTTATAGCACAAATTCCATGATGACCTATTTAGAGCAGTGAAACCCTAGAATCCAAAGCTCTTATACCAAATGTTGTGAAACCAGCTCCAAAAATAGAAGAAAAGAGATATCAACGCCTTAGAAATAAGCTATTTCGAGGGGGAAACATCCAATACATTACATGAATGAATAATTCTTGGATGATACAAATGAAAAAACCTCATTTCTATATATAGGAGTCCATGGGGCCACAATGTAATCCTAGCCAACCTAACAATAATAATGTAAGGGCACAATAATAACAATATGGGGGTTATAGGGGTACAACAATAACAATAAGGGGGGCTACACTAACATAATAAGGGACTAAACTATTAATATAGGGACTTCACATTCTTAGTTTTTGTTTGCATCCCTTTTGCATTCATCCTTCATTAAGGAAATTTTCATTCCTTTAGTTTTCGTCTCAAAGTTTTCTTTTCGTTAAAGTGCATTAGATCACATTGCATTGAAAAGTAATTGTTGAGATTTATCATTGAACTTAGATTACATTGTTCAATGATTGAAAACTAAAGGTCGCATTGAGTGAATTCTCTTTCATTAAAAGCATGCATTAATTAGATTCTCATTTCATCGAAAAATGCATTGAGTGCATTCTTATTCATTCAAAAGCAAAATGAAATTGTGCATAGATTACAATTGCATAGTTTTCAAAAAGAAAAATTTTCATAGATTACATTGCATAATTCACATCGTTGAATTTTTAAGATTACTTTTGGGATAGAGAAAGTGATATAGTTAGGAAAAAGTTTCGTTTGCAGTATTACTATTTGTTGCATCATTGTTTGAGACTCTTCCCTTAACTAGATAACATTCATTGAATTGAAAGAGTTCTTTTCTCATATAGCTACATATATAAGTTTTCCTATGACATCGGTAGGGCCTTGAAACTAGAACATAATTCAAGATAAACCATTATAATTTATTCAATTAACCTAAGGAAGCATTGAAACTTAACGGGAATATTTTAGAGGTCTATGCTAGTGACGTGTTTCGGTGTCGTTAAACCTAGCTGTTGTCGTTCGCTGTCTGACATTAGATAGCGCTCGCCCGGACTTGTGCTCCCCTACACGTACGTCAAGTACTTGGTTATTTCTCTTTCATTTGATCACCAAGGTGTATATGACAGTTCACAGAAACTTGGTACACCCTTTTGCTTAGATTACCTGAGTAGTCATTTTGGTTTTTTCGTGACTCTTTAAAAGTGAAAATATCATCGAGCGCTTGTCCTTTTAGGCTTGTTTTAACCTGAAAGTGATAGAGTCACCTTTTTCATATTTCTTGAATCCTAAAATATGAAACGACAGAGTTTTTTTTTTAGTGTCTTAAAAAATTAATTGCCCATGAAATATTCTTGGTTAAAGTTATCTACCTTAGAATTTTGTTTTAAGTTTGTTTCCAATGGCAACTTTTCTGAAGTTTACCAACCAAGGAATCCCCTCCGAAGGGAATCCTAGTCCTTTTCCTGCTTTTGGGAGTGTTGGTGCTCATTATATGGCAACATTGTCCCTTCTGGGTGTTGAGCATTGGAAAAGGTATGAATTTTCCATGTATTTCTTTATCTTTTTCCTTTAGTCATAACTCCTTTATATTCTAGAATGGTAATATATTGAAGAATCATAATAGAATTAAGGAGATTAGTTATTGTTGAAAATTGATTAAAGATTTTCTTTTCTTATATGCAGAAAATAGATGTAGTGGTAAGCCACCATTCAGGAGAAAAAGGAAAAGCAGAGATAATTGTTGTCCCTTTAAAAAAAGACCATATCCAGACAAAAAGGTCGAAATCGGAGCGCATGGTAAAGGGAAAGAAAGGAACAGTGTGGCATTAGCACAAGAAGACAAAACGATAACTAAATATGGAATATAGAGAGAATCCCTCAGGTTCTCTCAATCCTGAGGGGTCATTGTTCAAAGCTTATCTGTATTTCTTGTTTTGTCCACTGGCTGTTATAAAAGGACATCACTTGTAGAAATAAAAAAGTGTGCAATGTATGATTTATTATGATTATTTAGACTTCCTGTTGTATTTTCACGATTTCTCAGCGACTCTCGTTGGTTAAAGAAAAGTGTGATTGCTTGTAAACTCTGTTACACATGATTAATATATAGTCCATTTTCTGTTCCATTATTTGATACTAGAGTAGCTTGGCAGTTCTTCACTAGCAGCTAAGGGCCCGGCCCTGGTTGATCTACCTACTATCTATACCATTACTTTCCAATTCCAGTCGTCTAATGGTTTTCTTTAGTTCTTATTTCCTTCAGTCGCATTACTTCACATTTTTCCATGTTTTAGAGCTTATTGTTCAATGTTTTATGAAATCATTTTGTTGCATCAGTTGTGAGTGAATTGCGTTACTATTTAAGATTATTTATTCCTCTGTAATTTTTATTTTTATGCTTCTCAGATACAGAGTTTCGTTGTTCAGAATTTGTTGTTCATTTCCATTAAATATCTTTGTTGTTCATTTCTGATAACTAGCTTTATTGTTTATTCTTTTCCTGTAAGTATTTGGTTTTCTTTAGAATGTTATTACAGAGAGCGTGTTTATTCTATTTCCATTAGCAGCATTATAGATTTAACTTAGTTACCATTTCTAATTAGTTGTTTATTGTGGAGTGTAAGATCATCAACTGTAAAGGACATTAGCTATTACTGTTTAGATTCTCAAATTGAGGATCTTGTTTATGCCTGATTTCATTTACATGAGTTGACAAAGGAAAGAGATATTACTGCTGCATCCTTGATTGATGAGTGATGAGTGAGTGATTGAGATTTGAGTTTCATGTCATTGAAATTAGATTTCATTTTCAATCATCTGTTTACTCTTGTATTTGAAACATTGTACTGCAAATTGTAGAGAATTACTCTTAGATTAAATTGCCACCTCAGAATGAGTACACTCTTGAGATAAAAAGTCGTACCTGGATTGATAATTAATGTAGGATAAAAAAGAGTTAAAAAGACATCTTTTATACCTCAACATTTTGGCTCCATTGCTGGGGAGAGTGTAGCTATTTAAAAAGAGTGATGTATATTTGATTTTCTCTGCTGGAAGAACTGGGTATTAAAAACGGAAGGTAAGAACCTTCGTAACGAACGAGGAACATGCTCGTTCATTTGCTCGCTTCATAGCAGAACTGTGTAGAATTTTAAGGTAGGAATGAATGCTTGCATTTTTTAAATGACTAGAAAATTTAAACAAAACGAAATTCCTCCCAGACCTGAAAAACCTAAGGGACTGGTGACCCTTGGGCGAACAACCTTTATCGACAATATCATTAATAAAGTTGAATCTCAACCATCATTAGGCCTTAGAAAAATTTCTTCTAAACAACCTAATAGCTCCCTTCGGGCCACAGAATCACCATTTGTAGCTTTTGCTGAGGTGCATAGCCAAACAGAAGAGACTGAGCAAGATTCTCAAGAAATTGAGAATTATCGCCTAATTTCTTTACAAGAAGGGAACTCTAGTAATCTCCGCAAAGGAGGAGGAGAAATAGGAGAAATAGAAGAACGTAGATCCCCTCTTGAAGTAGTCCAAACACTAAGCAGCCTAGATAAGGGAAGTACTGTCAAAGTCATCCAAAAAAAAGCTGAAGAACCAAAATCCCCTAGGATAATAGTTCAGCAAGGGAAACTCATTATCCCAGAACAAGGAAGTGTTTTTAAGGTCATCCCTACTCCTTCTAGTCAGCCTAGGAATAATTCCCTAGAAATCCCATAAGGATATACGCACATATTTGATCAAATGGCCCACAACCAACAACCACCCCAAACTTCCACACTTCAATATCCCATTGTGGAAATTGCAATTAATGCACCTATGAAGGCCATTCCTCTCCAACACATTCCTACATTCCATGGCTTAACATTGGAAGATCCAAATATGTTTTTGTTTGAATTCGATGTATTATGCTGGGGGTATGACTATACCACTGATCCCCAAAAGCTAAAATTATTCCCCTCCACATTAAAAGGAGTAGCTCTATGATGGTTTATGAGGTTAGGTGGAGATGTTATAAATGACAGGGATGAGATGAAAGATGCTTTTCTAAAGAAATATCAGGATTATTGTAGGTCTAGGGAATTAAAGGATGAAATATTTCAGATGATAGAAAAACCTAATGAAACATTGGAGTAATATGTAGAACACTTTCAATACAACCTCCAGAGATCACCTTATGCATCTTTACCCTTACCTGATAATGTGTTAAAAACTACATTAATTAAAGGGATGAAGGAACAATGGGTTGAAACACTAAACATCATGGGAAAAGGTGACATATATTAGGAAAATTTTGCTGACATTATTGATTTATGTATTAGGAGTTCGAGAGGCAACACAAGACTAAAACCAGCAGAACGTGACATGATCACAAGGATCGCAAGACCGCTAGTGGAGGTATAACCCGCACATAAATTGGCAATCTACTAGAAGGTTTCAAAACTGATATTCTAGGGACTCTGACAACACAGCTTGATATCATGCAAGCTAAACAAAAGCAAGTAGAAGCAGAAAAAAATTTGCAATATTCCGCCCTAGATGTAGAAAGAAACATAGCCATAAAGAGTGTCCGCTGGATACAGTCCAAGTCTGTGCCATCTACACAAAATATCACTCTACAAAAAGTTGCTCCTCACTCCCAGGATTGAAAGCGGTCTACAAAAAAGAAGAAGAAGAAACAGAAATGATATACCTAATCAATCAGCAACATCAATGGTAGCCATGACAAACAGGTATGCCCATTGATCCATCCTCTCCTTTTCAGTCTCCTCAATATAATGGAATGTGGAAAAATCAGCCACCCTTCCCCAGTTGGTCACAGCAGCCATTTCCTACACCGCCATGACCAAATCAAACAAATCAAACCAATTGGAAAAACTTTCCTTATTGTCCACCATTTCGAAAAAGTAATACATATCCAACACAATGGTCCCCCTCCACCTCGCAGAGTCAAACCTGGCAGTCGAACTGGAAAAGATCTATGAATCAACCAGCTAGAACGATTCCTCTCCCTCTACCTACACTGCCAGCACCATATACATTGCAAAAAAATCCCAGACCAACTTAAGACCGCAACTCCCAACCCTACCCAACCCGAACCCTAATAATAGGATGGTTCAATATATTAAAATAACCAAAGCACCAGAACTAGAAACTGAGTTAAGGGAGTGCAACAACCTTCAACTGAGGTTTGGGCGCATAATAGAATCAGAGGGAGACAAAAATGTTCAAGTTAAAAATATGTTACCTTCGAAACAAACATTGCAAAATGAGAACGAGGTTAGACAACAAACTCATGAGCAAGCAACCACCTCTTCTCCACCATTCCCAGAATGACTAATCATACTTCATCCAATAGAACATCCTAATTTTGATCTTCTAGGAGAACTGAAAAAATTTGCGTATAAAAATCCCACTCCTCCAAACTATCCAAGATATTCCCATTTATGCAAATACCATCAAAGAACTATGTATAAGAAAGCCAAAGAGGAGAACAACAACTAACCTAACCATCCAAGTAGTCAGCACTCTATCTGACTTACTATGAGGTAGAGAAGCACCTGTAAAGTATGAGGACCCAGGAAATCCTATAGTTACAGTGCAAATCAATGGACAATCATTTCCAAATTCCTTAGTTGACTTAGGTGTTGCAATCAATATCCTAACAACCACCACTTTTCAAGAACTCAGCATTACATCATTAGATCCAACAAGAACCTTATTGGAATTGGCTGACTGGTCGGTAGTCAAGCCAGAAGGCACACTACATGATGTAATGGTATATGTAGACTCTTGGGAATACCTTGCTGACTTCCTGATTATTAACCCCAAAAACCAGCTAGATAGACACCCTTTAATCTTAGGTAGACATTGGCTGGCAACTGCTGATGCTTACATTGGCTGCCAACAAGGTAGCATGACTATAACTAGAGGGAGTTATGTCAAGAATTTAGCCTTATACCCTCCAGCCCAGCCAAGCCTAATGATAATAAAAACAAAGAAACATTTGGTATCATACCTCATAGAAAACATTAGATCACCATTAACCATAGAAGATGCCCTCGACTTTAAATACCAAACAGAGGATGACATCATTAACAATTTCATTAACCAACCAAAAACCATATCCCATTTGCAATGTCACATGATCAAGGCAGCATTTGACAATGAAGAAGAAGAATATCCCCTAAAAGACATTCAAGATCAATCAATACCTACCACTTATGTTTACAATAGCAAAACTATAGAAATTGAGCTAGGAAAAACTCTAAACATTAACAAAAATCTGATTGTTGAACAAGAAGAGAAGATGGTCCAACTACTAAAAAAATACGAGGGAGCTTTTGCATGGGATTACCCAGACATGAAAGGAATTGATCCCCAATTATGTGCACACCACATTTATATAGAAAAATATGTTATACCCATTCTCCCACCCCAACGAATATTAAACCCTCATCTTAAGGATATTGTGAAAGCTGAATTACAAAAACTTTTGGATGTAAACTTTATTTATCCAATATCTAATAGCAAGTGGGTCTCTCTACTAGTAGTGGTGCCAAAGAAGAATAGAAAGTGGAGAATATGTGTATACTACAGAGAACTAAACAAATCAACCCAGAAAAACCACTTTCCCATTCCTTTCATTGATCAGGTATTAGACACATTAGCAGGAAAGAATTTATTTTGTTTCTTAGATGGCTTCAGTGGATACAATCAGATTCAGATTGCCCCTGAAGACCAAGATAAGACTACTTTTACCTATCCTTGGGGAAAATTTTTCTTACAAAGTTTTACCCTTCGGTCTATGCAATGCCCCTACCACATTTCAGAGGGCCATTCTCAGCATCTTTTTAGATTTAATAAATGAAGGGCTCGAAGTATATATGGATGATTTCACACCTTACGGAGATGATTTCGAGCCAGCATTAGAAACATTGGAAAAGGTGCTGCAAAGGTGTATTGACACCAGACTTTGTTTAAGCCATGAGAAGTGTCACATGATGATGACCGAGGGACTCATCTTAGGTCATTATATCTCAACAGCTGGAATACAAGTAGATCCAGCTAAAATTCAAATAATTTTGTTAATACCTACTCCTACCACACAAACAGAGGTACTTAGCTTTCTAGGATTTTCTGGTTATTATAGAAGATTCATACAGAATTATTCTCAAATAGCTTCACCTCTATACGCACTAATAGGGAATGTTGATTTTAATTGGACAGATAAATGTGACCATGCTTTTGAGGATCTGAAAAATATTTTATCAACAGCCCCTGTGCTAAGGGGCCCAAATTGGATTTCCATTCCAAATTTCCTCTGATGCCTCAGACATAGCTGTTGGAGCAGTCCTTGGTCAGGAAGAAGATAAAAAACCATATGCAAATTATTACATTAGCAAGAATATATCTCCTACTGAATTAAACTATACTGTGACTAAGAAAGAATTTTTAGCTGTAATACATGCTGTAAATAAATTTAGACATTATATAACTAGGTATCCTATAATTTTATATACAAATCACTCTGCCATAAAATTTTTAGCAAATAAACCTGTTACAAATGGTAGAGTAACAAGATGGTTGATTCTATTGCAGGAATTTGACATCACAATAAAGGACCGACCTAGAAAAGAGAATCCTGTAGTTGATTTTCTCTCACGAATGCCAAAACCAATGGATGCAGCAGCAGTCGAAGATCAGTTTCCAGATGAACATTTTTTTTTTGTTACTTCCAGAACCCCATGGTATACTGATGTTGAAAATTATTTAGCAGTAGGTAAATTACCTAAGCATCTAACACCCAATGAACGAAAACAGATAGTACAGCGCAATACCCGATTCTCTTGGATTAGGTGATACCTATTTCATACAGGAGCAGATATGCACATCAGAAGATGCGTCCGAGAAGACGAAATATTTGACATCCTGAAAGCATGTCATGATGGGCCATGTGGCAGATATTTCACAGATCGCAGGACTAGTCACAAGGTTTTACAAACAGTCTATTACCGGCCTACAATTTTTAAAGATGCTAAAAATTTTGTACAAGACTGTGATAGTTGCCAAAGGGCGGGACACTGTGGATAGTCTGATGAAATTCCTTTGAATCCACAATTATTAATTGAGGCATTTGAGTGATGGGCGCTCAATTTTTTTGGTCCTATTAACCCACCATAAAATCAGAAAACATACATAATAGTTGCAACACTGTATGTTACTAAATGGGTTGAAGCAGAGGCACTTCCAAGAGCTATGGAGGACTCTGTAATACAGTTCCTTTTCCAAATATTTGTGCGATATGGCCTCCCAAGGGACATAATTACAGATGGATGACCGCAATTTGTAGGTAATAAAATCGCTGCAACATTAAAAAATTACCACATTCAGCACAAAATTACAACCCCATACCACCCACAGGCAAATGGCCAAGTAGAGAGCACAAATAAGATGATAGAAGAAATACTTACAAAAACAGTTGCATCACACAAGTGTGACTGGGCTTCAAGATTGTCGGAAGCCTTGTGGGCATACTGAACAACATGGATAAATACCACTGGGTATTCACCATATCAATTAGTATTTGGAAAATAACTCATCTTTCCAATAGAATTTGAAATTCAAAAATTAAGAACATCCCAGGAGGTGGGTTTAAATATAAATGAGGCCCAGATCAGCAGATTACAGTAAATCAAAAAGTTATATGAAATTAGGTTCTCCACCCTCCATCACACTGCATTAATTCAACAATAGAGAGAAAAATGGCACGATGCCCTCATTAAAAATTAAATCTTCCACGAAGGAGATTGGGCACTCCTATATGACTTCAGGTTTCAGGATTTCCCCAGAAAACACCAGACATGATGACTTGGACCTTATGAGATACAGGAAGTGCATGAAAATGGCACCATTACGTTAACTACCATTGATGGATTTGGACATTATTTCAAAGAAAACAGTCATCGAGTACGACTTTACCACAAACCCCTTAATCGGGAATCCTTTTACCAGAAATTACGGGGAGATTCTACTATGCAGATTCTTGCTGAGTAATATAACTCTTCCTCAGCATTCATTCACTAAACAATTCCTTTATTTTTGAAATTTGTACATAAGCTTTTCTTTTAATTTTTCTTGTATGAATTGTTTTTTGTACATATTTTATTTTTTGTGTTGTTCTTCTTAAGTAACAGCTGTTGTTCCTTAAGAAGAATAGCAACTGTTCCTTAAGAAGTACATCAGTCGTTCCTCTTAAAAAAGAACAACAATCTTGTTTGCCTTTATTTTTCGTGTTTTTCATCTGTTGTTCCTCTTAAGGAACAACAGTCGTTCCTCTTAAGGAATATTTGTTGTTCCTCTTAAGGAATAGCAGTCGTTCCTCTTAAGGAACAACTTCTG
Source organism: Pinus albicaulis (assembly GCA_034641835.2). Classification (NCBI taxonomy): domain Eukaryota; kingdom Viridiplantae; phylum Streptophyta; class Pinopsida; order Pinales; family Pinaceae; genus Pinus; species Pinus albicaulis. The sequence continues at coordinate 361,535,226 of CM076577.1, forward strand.
TTCCTCTTAAGGAACAACAGCCGTTCCTCTTAAGGAACAATTGTTGTTCCTCTTAAGGAACATCAGTCATTCCTCTTAAGGAACAACACATCTGCATGTTCATATTTTTTATGTTCCTTTTAAAAGGAACAACATTTCCGCTGATGGTTTTTGTTGTTCCTTTTAAAAGGAACAACACTTCCGTTGATTGTTTTTGTTGTTCCTTTTAAAAGGAACAACTCTTCTGCTGATTGTTTTTGTTGTTCCTTTTAAAAGGAACATCACTTGCGCTGATTGTTTTTGTTGTTCCTTCTAAAAGGAACAACGTTTCCGCTAATTGTTTTTAATGTTCCTTTTAAAAGGAACAACATTTCCACTGATTGTTCTTGTTGTTCCTTTTAAAAGGAACAACATTTATGCCAATTGTCTTTGTTGTTCCCTTTAAAAGGAAAATTCCCTTCATCATTATTTTTCATTTTTTGTTGTTCCTTTTAAGGAACAACAGTTTTGATTTTGAGTGTCTTTTTAAGCTGTTCAGCCAGAGGATCAACATTTCTTGTTTTTTTTATCTGCTATTCCACTTAAGGAATTGTTGGTGTTCCTCTTAAAGGAACAACAGCTTGTGTGTTTTTATCTTTTTGTTGTTCCTCTTGTAGGTTTTAACCCTGAACATAAATTATCTACACTCGAATCTTATAACAGAAAATAAACAGTAGCAAGAGCATAAAACATAAAACGGATAAACACAGAGATTTTCCCCTGGATCCCAAATCGGGACGACCAGCTTGATTTTTCATTGTATTCATTTTAGTGTTACAACAGATATATATACATGTCGAAGCATACATAAACCCCAATCCATTAACCTTGGATTAGAACATAACCGTAGTTCCCTTGACCGGATCTACAAAATACCAGGAGCCGAAAAACCATCGTACCCCAAAACCATGTGCAAACTCATGCACAAAACATGGGTGGGTCTGCACACCAAAAAAAAAAATTACCGGGGCGCTACCCCGGACCCCAACAGGGGGGGCTGTCGCCCCCCCTCTCACCCCCCTGCTGCACCCAGCGCAACGTACAGTGTGTGAGACTAGTCGTGGAAAGAATATAACACATACCCAACATTCTCCCACTTGTTGTTTTCTTTCCATAGGGAGCCACAAGAGACCTTAGTGATTGGACAATTCTTCAACACCCATTGTTTCTCTACACCAAGAGAACTTCTGAGTGCTCACAAACTTCGTTAATACATCTGCAACATTCTTCAAAGTGTCCACCTTTACCAGCAACACCCTTTTAGCCTCAACCATATCTCTAACAAAGTGATATTGAACATCAATGTGCTTTGTCTTTGAATGATAAGTAGGGTTCTTAGCCAAGAACATTGCACTTTGGCTATCACAGTCTATCCTTATAGCTTGTTGTACCAAAACCATACTTGAACACAATCCCTACAACCAAACTACTTCCTTGCTTGCATGAGTGGCTGCTATGTATTCTGCCTCTATATTTGAAAGAGCCACTATAGAATGTCTTTTACTCATCCAACTGACTGCACCTCCAAATAGGCTAAACACATACCCACTTGTAGATCTTCTTTGGTCCAAATCTCTAGCGCAGTCTGCATCAACAAAACCACGAATGTCCAACATTATTTCCAATCCTGGTCTTCCCTGGTAGCACAAACCATAATCACTAGTGCCACGTAAATATATGAAAACCCGCTTCACTGCTTTCCAATGCTCCTTCCCTGGGTTTTACATACACCTGCTCAATACTCCCACTACATGTGCATTGTCTGATCTAGTACAGACCATTGCATAGATCAAGCTACCCACAACACTTGCATATGGAACACGAGACATATCCTCCTCTTCTTCTTGTGTCTTGGGACAATGTTCATCAGACAACTTTACACCCACAGGAATAGGAACATTCACCGGTTTACTATCTTGCATATTTAACCTCTGCAATATAGTCTCGACATACTTCCTCTGGTTTAACCAGAGCTTCCTCTTTTCCCGATCTCTCTTAGTTTCCATGCCCAAAATATAGTTTGCAGCACCAAGATCCTTCATGTCAAATTTGGAGAACAACTAGGTCTTCAAATCTTGGATAATTTCTTTGTCATTTCCAATCAACAACATATCATCCACATACAAGACCAAATAAATAACACGGTCACCAATTAATTTAAAATAAACACAATGATCCTCCTTGCTTCTGGTGAATCCAAGTCCCCGTATATAGGTATCAAATTTCTAATACCACATCCTTGGTGACTATTTTAACCCATACAGAGACTTCTTCAACCTGCATACTAGTTCTTTCTTACCGTTCACCATAAAGCCTTCAAGTTGCTTCATGTAGATCACCTCTTCTAGATCCCCGTGAAGAAATGTTGTCTTCACATCCATCTGTTCTATCTCAAGATCAAATGCAGAAACAACAGATAAAAGTAATCTAATAGAAGTAACTTTGGCAACAGGAAAAAAATATCACCAAAATAAATTCCCGGAACCTGGGAATAACCTTTTGCTACCAACCAAGCTTTGTATTTCTCCACCTTGCCTTCTACATTCATATTCTTCTTAAACACCCATTTTCTCCCGATGGGCTTCCTTCCAGCCGGCAGCTCCACCAATTCCCATGCCTCATTTTTATGCAAGGATGCCATTTCATCAACCATCGCCCCCTTCCAGAGTTTTCTGTCCTCTGAATCTACTGCCTCCCTAACAGTTCTAGGATCATCATCAGTTATAGTTAAGGCAAAACCTAAACAGAAAGTAGATGGAATATACCTTTCTAGTTGCCTTCTTTTCCGAACTGATCTTCTCAAAGCTGGGGTTTTTGGCTCTTCCTCTTCTGAATCTTCTTATGTTGTAGAGTCTGATTCATACTCCTTTAGCTCAAACTCTATCTTCTCAGGTTCCTTTGGTATGAATTCATGTTTAACAACATCTTTCACCTCTCTAAAATCCACATCTAGGCTATACACAACCTTCCTTGTTTCCAGGTTCCAAAGCTTGTAACCTTCTAAACCATCCTTATTCCCAATAAAGATGCACCTTTCAGATTTATTATCCAACTTGATCCTTTTATCCTTTGGAACATGTACATATGCATCACATCCAAATACCCTTAGATGTGAAAGAGAGGGTTTCTTACCAGTCCATACCTCATGTGGAGTCTTATCCTCCAACGCTGATGAAGGTGATATGTTAAATAAGTAACATGCAGTCTTCACTACCTCTGCCCAGAATTATTGTCCTAACTCGGTACCACTGAGCATTCTTCTTGCCTTTTCCATCAGCGTTCTGTTCATTCTTTTTGCAACTCCATTTTTCTGAGGTGTGTATGGAGTATTCTTCTATCGTGCTATACCACACTTCTTACAGAACTCTTCAAATTCCTTCTTGTAGAACTCCCCACCATTATCTGTCCTCAATGCCTTTATCTTCTTCTCTGTCTGGTTTTCCACCAGAGCCTTAAATTATTTAAATCTGTCAAAGACTTCATATTTCTTCCTCAAGAAATATATCCATGTATTCCTTGAGATGTCATCTATGAATGAAACATAGTACATAGACTTTCCCAGTGATGAAACTGACACAGGTCCAAACACATCACTGTGCATAAGTTCTAATATCTTGTTTTTCCTCTTAGCACCAGAAGGAAAACTCACCCGATTCTGCTTCCCATATACATGATGTTCACAGAAATCAAAATCCAGAGAGAAATTAGACATACCTTCTACCATACCATTTCTATGTAGTATCTGAAGGCCCTTCTCTCCAATATGTCCAAGCCTTTATTGCCATAGAATGGTCTTCACTCCAGAGAGAGCTAGGCTTTCCACTCCACTTTTAGGAACCACAAAACTGTTACATCCATCAATAACAGTGTTACCTGTAGCTTGTACAGAGTTCTAGTCTGAAATCCCTACATTAATACCAGTGCTCCCTGAACCAACTTGTAGGTATCTTCATGAACACTTTTTTTACACCTGCATCATCCATCTTTCTTACAGAAATCATATTTCTGGCCAATGCAAGAATATGAAAAACACCAAGAAGTGTTCTAATCCTTCCACCTTGAAGCTTCAACTTGACCTTTCCACGTCCGACGATTCTGTCCTTCCTATCATCCCCTAGGAAGACATCACCACCATCATATTTCTCATACTCATAGAACCACTCCCTATGGGGAGTGAAGTGAAAGGATGCACCTAAGTCAATCAACCATGACTCATGATCTACATGTGTATTTAAAGAAGAAGCCAAATACACATCCCCACCTTCATCCAAGGTGGTTTTTTCCTCTGCAGAAGGAGCATCATCAAATCCCTTTCCTTTCTCAGGAGCTTTAGATCTGCACTCCTTTTTGTAGTGCCCTTCCTTTCCGCATTTCCAGCATACCTTTACAAACATTCCAAGAGATTTAGATCTCCCTCTAGATTTGGATCTCCCACTCAAAACCTTATTCTTGTTTTTGTTTTGGGACCTTCCTCGTACAGATAAAGCATCTCCATTCTGGCCCTCCATATTTCTCCGTCTCATTTCCTCTGACAACAAGGCTGAGACAATGTCATCAAAATTCAAGGTAGTTGTATTGCTACCTATTGCAATAACTGGACTGTCCCACGAGTCTGGTAGAAACCACAACAAAGTAATGCACTTATCTTCATATGAGATTTTAATATCAACAGATTATAGCTGACTTACCACAGTATTGAAGGCGCTCAGATGCTCTGTCACTGAGTCTCCATCCTTCATCCTCAGGTTATATAGCTTTTTCTGCAGGAAGAACTTATTCACCAGAGACTTAGATTGGTATAAAGTCCCAAGTTTTTCCCACAAATTCTTCACCGTAGCTTCCCCAGATACATTCAACAATACTGAATCTGAGACACACAACCATATTGTGCTCTTAGCCTTTTGATCCAGTTTCTTCCAGTGTTCATCTGACATTTTTTTTGGTTTAGTACCTAGATCTACCACGATCCACTGATCTTTATCCACCAGCAGATCCTCCATCTTGAGCTTCCATAACTCAAAGCTTTGACCATTAAATTTCTCGATCTCTATCTTCCCTCCGCTCGCCATCTTCTTTCACCGCAAGAATCAATCCCGTAGATCTCCCACTTAACAGGGTCTACCTTAGGCCTAAGAAAAAAACCCTCAGCAGTAAAGGCATCCCCTTGAATCCGAAACAGCTCCAATACCAAATGTAGGTTCTAACCCTGAACAAAAATTATCTACACATGAATCTTATAACAGAAAATAAACAATAGCGAAAGCATAAAACATAAAATACATAAACACAGATATTTTCCCCTGGATCCGAAATCGGGATGACTAGCTTGATTTTTCATTATATTCCTTTTATTGTTACAACACATATATATACATGCCGAAGCATACATAAACCCCAATCCATTAACCTTGGATTAGAACATAACTGTAGTTCCCTTGACTAGATCTACAAAATACCAGGAGCCGAAAAACCATCGTACCCCAAAACCATGTGCAAACTCATGCACAAAACATGGGTGGGTCTGCCTATGAGTGGGTCCGACACCAAAAAAAAAAAAATTCCGGGGCGCTGCCCCAGACCCTGACAGGGGGGGCTACCGCCCCCCCTATGACCCCCCTACTGCGCCCGATGCAACATAAGCGTGTGGGGCTAGTTGTGGAAAGAATATAGCACATACCCAACACCTCTTAAGGAACATCAGTTGTTTCGTCTAAGGAACAAAACTTTTTTGAGTGCATTTTTCTTTTTTTTAGAAAAATATTTTGAGAAATTTTGTGAATTCTTTGTGATCATCTTAAAGCAAATATACAAATTTATGCAAGGACACAAAAATTAGAGGTTAGTGGAATCAACATAACAAGGAGAAATTTTAATCTTTAAGGAAATTGTTGTGTATTGATAAGGAAAAAAGGAAAGGACACAACTATCTATATCACTTTGTTGTCTTTATTTTCACTAAAACTAATTTGATTGATTATTTTTATCATGTTGGTTCTTCCCTAATCCTCATAATTCTCTTTGAATTTTATTATTGAATAAGAATAAGGGCATATTTTCCTCTATTGAGTTGTTCAGACTTCTTCTACCATTCCTACTCTTAAGGAGTGTTGAGCCATCCTTTATACATAAATAGGCAAGTGCTATATAAAAGAAAAAGAAAAGAAAAAAATATATCTATATGATTACTACCAATTCTATGATATGTCAGATGGAGGATAGGTGGTTTCATCAAGAGCCAGCCTACCATGATCATAAGGAAGCAGTGAAGTGGCTTTCCCATTATGGCCACCACACTAGGGATATGATCCAATGGGAAACTCAGAAAAATAAAAATTCCTTGGAACAAGAGGTCTCATCACGAGCCGACCTGCCCACCTTTCACTCCTTCCTGGTGAATGGCATTGTGATTCATCTAGTTCCCAAGCCAGCACAATGGCCTCCATCATGACATCACAAAGAACTTTCCTAGGAATATATAAAGGATTATGGTTCCAAGGGTTAAAAAGCAACTTTGTCAAGGTTATAGACACCTGTGGGAAACATAGCTCTACTAATGGTATTGAAGTCATATTTTTCACAAATCAATAGCAATTATAAACCCTTTTCTTATATATTTATCTTAATTTCAAATGAGATTATTCTCTCAACCCCCTTTGTTGACCCTCGTATACATGAAATATTGTTTATAAATCAATCATAATGGTTTAAAAGGATAAATGACCACATAAGCACTTTTATTTATGGCATCTGTCCTTTTCCCTATGTCCAAATCATTACATAACATTTACATATCTATTCACAATTTCATAATATGCCTCGATTTCAGTAATTCGATAATTTTTTGATCATGTCATGAATATGTACGACTATTGTCCAGTACGTTGCTCCTCCAATTTCTGGTCGAGGGTGACCTATCATATTTCAGGGGGGCGCAGGTGACTTCCAAATATGCCTGCATACGGGTTAATTCCCCATTTTCATCAGATCTCAGAAATAGCAAGTTTAATGGTATTTTTCGATATGCATGAGGTGTTGTTCCACTGCCATTTATATGTATTATTGTGAAACATTAACAGAGTGCAGGGCTTAAACGAAATGGGAGGGCGATCAATATGTAGTGAACCTCTATTACTAACAGTTTCCAATGTTGCATGAGAAATTTTGGAGAGAGCAGGATGGATTACCTACCTTACACGACTGTAACAGCCCCATGAAACTGTGGCCTCGAATTTTTGTAGAACTTGCAGGAGGACCATTCCATAGTAAGAGGAAGGAAAATAATAGTGACAGATGCTGTAATTTTTGAGGTTTCCGATCTGCCAGCAGTTGGACCCATATGTACTCATAAAAAATTGAGACTTCAAGAGGCCATGAACATCTTTCGGGATGAAGGAAAAACCCTGACCGTCAAAGGAAAAGTGGTTCAACCAGAAACTCTGGGGGAACGATGGGCAGAACTGGCTAGAGTAGTGCAAAGCTACATTACATGCGATGGAAGAAAGGATGTGGTAAGACCACACCACCTCAAATTGTTAGCAGTACTAAAACAGAAATGTGCTATGAATTTGCCTGCATATTTAAATTTTTTACTGCATGACGCTGCTTTGAGCATAAAGAAATCCCATCATACAAGGATGGTAGTAAGCCACCATTGTTTAATTCAATTAATAGTTAGTTACAGTCTTGCTTAGAAACATACTAGCTGGGAAGAATTTGTATTTGCGATAGATAGGCGAATAACCTTACCTTCCCCTAAACAAAAAAAAATCATGAGCACAACAAACAGTCCTCTCAAATGTAGACAATCCTCCAGATTAAGAAGAAGCAAGGGAATGTTGGGAAACCTCCAGAGTAGCAACAGCCAACCCTTAGAATTACCTAGTTCTGGAGATGAGCAACCCCCGCAACTAGAAGGAGGAGAAAATCAGGAAGAGGAATAAACTAAATGAACCAGTGAAGAAGAAAGAGAGGAAGCGGAACCTCCCATAACCTCTAGCACAAGCCCACCACATATTCCATTGCAGGAGGAATAATTGGCCCAAATTTTGGCCAATATTTGTGAGTATATGCAACCCCAGAGTCCGCTCAACCTCAATATTGAGGCAGAGAAATCACAGGAGCATTTTTTCAACAACAAGGAGACATCCGAGGAAATGCATGATGAAGAGGAGGCAGAATCAGAAGCCCCTCAGGAAATAGAAGATCAAACTAGGGTTTCCTCCCCTGATGAACCTAGTTAGGGTAACGCGAACACTGAATAAGTGTTCCAAATAGAGAATGTGCAAACAAACCAGGACAAGGGCACAGTCCCTGAAGAATAAAGCCCAGCTGAGTAGCCAAGTCTAGAAAAGGAAACAATTGTTCCTCCCAAGAAAAATAAGAAGAAGACAAATGAAATTAAGTAGTTGTGGAAGGAGTTACAGCAAAAGCTACTAAAATTAGTAAAACAACTCAGACAGAAGATAAGGGGTCTGAAAAAGGGGAAAATATCTTAAAGAACCCCGAAAACGAGGGATGCAACCATCCAAATGGAGCCCCTACTATGAGGGCCATGGAGACTCAAACAAAGCCCATATTCATTCAGGATAGAAAGGAAAAACAGGCAGTTGTTACGAACACAGTTTCCCAAACCGAAAAATGTACAAGTTTGTAATAAAGATGTTTAGATCAAGGCACTGTCCTCTAGAATTATGGCTAACCAGACATTTTGCAATAAAGAAACACACACTGTAGGAACTCGACATTGGAATAAGAAAACCCAGGTAGATCTTCAACCAAAAAATGTTTTGATAAATAATGACCCTGGGATAGCAAAACTCCAAGAGGATCTAGTACAAGCTCAGTGAGCTAGAGAAAATCTCGAAGAAGAGACTGTTCCTAGGGAAAAATACCAAGATTTACAACAGCAATTAAAGGACATGAACACATCAGAGGCAGAAGCCTTCGATAAATGTCAGAAGGCAGAAGAAAAAGTTGAAGAGGTAAGGAATAGACTATGAATAGTCAGGAATCAAATGGATACTCTCTGTTCTCTATATACAGATGTTCTAGCATGTAGGTCTCCTGCCAAAAATTATGCTTTGTTTTTGTTATAAAGATATTTGCAGTTAAAAATTAAAGCTGTTAAGGCAGGAAAACCTATAGAATGAAAAATTGTAGATGATTTTATAAACTGCTGTAAACTCTATGGAGTAAAAGTTCAGCGCCTACTCTGTGAATTTTATTTGCACAATTTTATATTGGTAGAGGAAATAGAGACAAATCCCAGTCCTTTTGTGGGTTATGTCTAATATCAAGAATTCATTTCATTTGCTGTTAACCAGTTAAAATGGCTCAAGGCCTATAACACTTTTTAGAGACAAGAAAATGGGTTAGACCTTTGGGTTAGGGGTGAACCGAGACACCCATTACAATTATGGGCTAGGCATAAAAGCTTAATGACAAATAGGGCATGATCCAGACATTGGGACCCATCCACAAAGAAATCATCTTGGATGGGGTAGAATATTTTATGTCCATCAGAGACCAGGCCATAGTAGCAGCTAAACTCCGATGGAAAATTTCCAATCGGAATATTCAAGACAGAGAGCCATTCAATTATAAAAATTTTGAGTTAGCTACCAACTGCTTGGTTATCTATAGTAACCTCATCTTGAGGGAAGGCCCGTATTGGTTAGGTTGTAGATTTCGAAGCCCTATTATCTAGTATCCTGCAACAGACTATAAGGCCAAAAATGAATTACCTGAAGGGCAGACAGGGCATATTTTTGAAGTTTTAGCTGCAAATCATGGTTTTAGACTAGTTAATTAAAATCCATCTCTAGCCTATTCTCTAACTGATTTACATGTAAATTATGGTTTTCATGAGGACATGAAAAAGGGTAAGCAGGGGGATGTGTTGAGCATTGGAAAAGGTATGAATTTCCCATGTATTTATTTATCTTTTTCCTTTAATAATAACTCCTTTATATTCTAAAATGGTAATATATTGAAGAATCATAATAAAATTGAGATTAGTGATTGTTGCAAATTGATTAAATATTGTATTTTATTATATGAAGAAAATAGATGAAGTGGGAAGCCACCATTCGGGAGAAAAAGACAAAGCATAGATAATTGTTGTCCTTTCAACAAAATACCATATCCAGACAAAAAGGTCAAAATCGGAGCGCACGGTCAAGGGAAAGAAAGGAACAGTAGGGCATCAGCGCAAGAAGACAAAACGATAACTAAAGATGGAATATAGATCGAATCCCCCAGGATCTCTCGATCCTCAGGGATCGTTGATCAAATCTTATCTGTATTTCTTGTTTCATCCGCTGGCTGTTATAAAAGGAAATCACTTGTAGAAATAAAAAAGTGTGTAATGTATGATGTATTATGATTATTCAGACTTCCTATTGTATTTTCACAATTTCTCATCGACTCTCGTTGGTTAAAACAGAGTTTGATTGCTTGCAAACTCTGTTACATATGATTAATATATAATCCGGTTTCCGTTCCATTATTTGATACTAGAGTAGCTCGGTGGTGGTTCACTAGCAGCTAAGGGCCTGGCCCTGGTGGATCCACCTACTATCTGTACCATTACTTTCCAATTCCATTCGTGTGATGGTTTGCTTTAATTATTATTTCCTTTAGTCACATTTCTTCACAGTTTTCCATGTTTTATAGCTTACTGTTCAATGTTTTATGAAATCGGTTTGTTGCATCATTTGTGAGTGAATTTCATTTCTATTTAAGATTATTTTTTCCTCTATAATTTGTATTTTTATGCTTCCTAGATACAAAGTTTCTTTGTTTAGAATTTGTTGTTCATTTCCATTAAATAGCTTTGTTGTTCATTTCTGATAACTAGCTTTACTATTTATTCCTTTCCTGTAAGTATTTGGTTTTCTTTAGAAAGTTATTGCAGAGAGCGTGTTTATTCTATTTCCATTAGTAGCATTATTGATTTAACTCAGTTACCATTTCTAATTACTTGTTTATTGTGGAGTGTAAGATCATCAACTATAAAGGACATTGGCTATTACTGTTTAAGTTCTCAGATTGAGGATCTTGTTTATGCTTGATTTCATTTACATGAGTTGAAAAAGGAAAGATTTATTACTACTGCATCCTTGACTAATGAGTGCCGAGTGAGTGATTGAGCTTTGAGTTTCATGTCATTCCAATTAGATTTCATTTCCAAGCATCCGTTTAATCTTGTATTTGAAACATTGTACTGCAAATTGGAGAGCATTACTCTTAGATTAAATTTCCGCCTCAGACTGAGTACACTCTTGAGATAAAAAGTCGTACCTAGATTTATAATTAATGTAGGATAAACAGGAGTTAAAAAGACACCTATTATACCTCAACACCGGGGTTAACTATTGGTTTGCCTGTGTGGTTATTCTCCACCTCTCCAGTATTCCACCCTTTGTACAACCATCTCCTTTTCCTGAACAACATCATGTTGATTCTAAGGTGTACCTTTCCCCTTATTCACCTATTCTTTCGTACTCCTCTTCTAATTTTCCTGGTGAAAGTCTGGATTCTAGTAACCAGGTGGCTAAGAAGAAGAATAAGAAGACGAAAAAGAAGAAGCCATATAAGTGAAAGGCTGACCCTGCAGCTATCGTGCCTGAGACACCTTCGCTTGATAAACCATCCAACCTTCCATGGAAATTGAAATTCCCTTGCGTGTTGTGCAAAGGTGACCACTTTCTTTGATATTTCCCTAGTATTCCCAAGGTACTTGAAGCATGGTCCAACGACCACCTGCCATTTCCTTTGGCTTCTGGAAGTCATATTGGTGGCACATCTTCGACTAGCAATGATAAGGCTCATAAGAAATAGGGTAAGATTACCAATCCCTGTAAGTTGTGTGAAGGGCATAATCCCATTCACCTTTTTCTGTACATGGATGAAGCCATAAGAGTGTTGGACAACCCCACTGTTTCTGCACCCTACCTTCCGGTTGGTTACCAGAAGCTTTCTTTGAGTCCTTTGCTAGTTTATGCAATGATCAGTCAAGAGTCATCCATGGTCGATCCCGTTCCCTGAGAAATTCAAATTTAGGAATCCATTCCTGACCAACCATTAGTCGAGGAATTGGTTTCTCTGATCCTGCCCATGGCTCATCAGGTCTTTTCTGTCGAGAGTGGATCTCATCCCCCTCATGTTCTTCTTGTTTCTTTGGATTCCATGGACTTGGATAAAAATCCTCCTATCCCTATCACTCAAGGAGTTTCTCTTCTTTCTCCCATGTCTATGGTCCAAGATGATTCTCCTCTTGCTCCGGTAACACCAGGGGATGACCATCTCATTTCTATGGTACCCCCTCCAAGTAGTTTGGTCACTTCCTTCGATTGGAGTCAATTTGCAAGATACTGCATTCCTTCTTATGTGCCTTTTGACATCATGGTACAGAGCTTTGATGCGGCCATACCTAGCACAATTATATATGAAGGCGCATCTATTATTATTCTGTCTTCAACTACTTGGCAATATTTTGGTTCTCCACCACTTGTACCGGTTACGCAGAATCTGTTGGCATTTAACAAAAGAACCAGTCAACCGTTAGGGATCCTCCAGAAGTTGTCTGTTAATTTGGGAGGGAAACCTATCTATATAGATGTGATGATTATTCTAGGCCCCTTGTATTTTAATTTACTCTTGGGGTGACACTATGCTTATGCTATGGGTGCACTTGTCTCCTCCCTCTTTTATGTGATCTGTTTCCCACATGAAGGTTGGATCATGACCATTGATTAGCTTTCATTCTTTGGTCCTGAGGTGGCAGTTGTTCCACCATCATCTTTGCCAGATTTTTATCCACCAGTTTTATCTTCCTCACCACAGGTTAATTATGTGGCCACTTGTTCATTTCCCTCATCTAGTGATTGCGTCATCGAGTACCATCTATTGGGGGCATTTGATCTCAATTTCCAAGATGTTTTTCTCCCATCAGATGAGACCTTCTTGGAACCCATGGCTTCTTATTCGACATGACAAGGTCATTGGAGTAGAGTTCATTTTCTTGTGTCAAGCTCCTTAAAAAATGAAACAAACTCATTGGATAAGAGTTCGTTTTCTTGTGTCAAGCTCCTTAAAAAAATAAACAAGCTCATTGGAGCACAGTTCGTTTTCTTGTGTCAAGCTCCTTAAAAAATGAAATAAGGTATTTTGAGGATAGTTCGTCTTCTATGTCAACCTTGTTAAAAAACGAATTATCTCTTGAGGATAGATTTTTTTAATGTGTCAACCTTGTTAAAACAATGAAACAAGTTCCCATTCATTTCAAGCTTTTGATTAGATCTCGTAAAATCCCAGTCGAGTCTTTTTCTTGATTTCGTAATTGAACCTTCATTCCATCCACCTATTAGTAACTATTAGTCTACTACGATGAATGCACTGAAGCTTGGGGGGCATGTACCTTGAATTGAGTCACCATGCTAGGGGCATGCAAAATTTTTCAAGCACAGTTTATCTTTGTTTTAAGCTTGTGTAAAAATGAAACCAATCTCACACATAGTTTATCTTTGTTTCAAGCATGTGTAAAAATAAAACCAATTCCAACCTCAAGCAGAGTTTCCTGATTTGAAGCTTGTGTAAAAATGAAACTATTCTCATTTTACCTCTCGTGATTGCCACTTTATCAGCCTGTTTTTCTAGATGAGCCTTGGTTTTCTCATTCCATTGTTACCGTCTACTTGGCTGATCATATGCCTTCACTTGATTATTTTACCCATTCCTGAGGAACCGTTGCGATGAGTGGTCTTGTTAGCCAATATCTTAACCTTGTTCTGAGCAGTTCTGCCATCACTGGAACTAGTTGCTACCCTTAATACCACTCGTTTCTCCAGGAGGAGTCAACTTTCAGCACTTTTCTGACTCTCTAAAACTAAAAATATTGTCGAGACTCTTGTCGTTTTGAACTCGTTAAATGGTTGTGAAACGATATCTACCCAGTATACATTTACCCCTTTTTTGGGCTGGGATAGATTATTTACAAAAAATGAATACCTTAGGCTGTCGTGACTAAGAGTTTCTCTCAGGTATTGTTTTCTACCTTTTTGGATCTGAGGGACTATTTACGAAAAGGGATATGCTGGAGTTTTCTTTTCTGCTCTTTTCAAACTCTCTAAATATGAAAAGATGCTGAGTTCTTCCTTTATCAGACTCGTTAAGACCTGATGACATCGAAAATCGTCACCATGACATTAACCAAGTTCCTCCTTCCTAGGGCTCCTAAAATTTACTAGGATGGATTTGTCCGAAGGAAAAAATTATATGAAAAGCATATGCTATCCTCTTCAATCTTGTGTAAAAATAAAGAGGTACTCGCCAGAAATGGTGGGGGAAAATGGAAGTTACTCATCAGTTGTGTCGGCAGTATGTCACTCTTAAACATGACATTTGTCTGCGATTCGTGTCGGGTTGGTATATATTCACTCTGTCACTTTGCCTCCATGGGTTTGGGAGATCCATTTGCCTCTCATTCAATTACCAATATTGTCAACATGACCTCTGATCCTATTTGAGTCAAAAGCTGCCAAATTCTAGAGTCGTGTCGCCGATATGTTCAAGAGAAAATCCTTTTGCAGTTTGTACATTCCCTGATCCTCTGTTCCAGTCTTGATTCACACACATATTACCCTCTCTGTTTTGTGTCAATGATGTGGGATTCATTATGACTTCAGCTCATTATCCAAGAAGTCTATCTAGAGACTCCTTTCTAGTACCTTAGATCTTGCATGCCCTAATGGAAATTTCTTCGCATTCAACAATAGGTTCACACCATTGGCCTTCGATCGGGGGATTTCATGGGTGTTCAACTTCAGATCACTGTTCACATTTCTTGGATTTTACTAGTGGTACCTTGAGAACCATTGTCATTATTGGTGGTTTCTCTAGTGCCTGTTAATAGTTTAAATCATTGACTGGAAATCAGGTGATTTTCCTGCATGTTTGACTTCAGCTCATTCCATCACATGCTTGAAATTGTACTTGATTAGGTTATGATGGAGCGCAAGACCCTTGATTTTATTCTTTAGAGTCTAGGTTGTGAGGCGATGTGATTTTTCCATGATTGGATATATGTTTCTTTTAGATGGATGGCTGCAACCATACCATGAGTCTATATGAGATCCTTCACAGATGGATGGTTGCGACCATACCATGGTCTCTTTTACAGATGGCTGCATCCATACCTTGATTCATGTATTTTCATCAAAGTTTATAGTTATGTATATGTACCTATGCTTGATTTGTAGGTCTCTCGACAACAACGTCTAGTTCCTTGCACGTACTTGTAAAGCATTTCACCCCTCACTCATGTTCGGACTTCATAATTTAGGGGGCATATGTTACACAACAATTTATCACTGTCCTTGTACTCCCCGTTCCTTGATCCTGAAGGACCCATACAGTGACCCTTGTGTACTTTCCAAGCATGGAATACATACCCCTGAACCACATTTTGTTTGCAAAATCATCTCCGTTTACAACTTTTTTGAAAGATTCCTATAAAATCTTGGTTTTCAAGGTTGGAGCTTTCTCTTAGTGTCTGTCCCACGCTGATATCAGAGATTTAGACTGAGGTCCGTGCCAATCGGTGCTCTGTCTTAATGTTGGACCCGCGTTGATCCTGTTTTGGAAATTTTTTTAAATAGAAAGGAAGATTCCGTGACTAGAAGCTTCGTGAGGCAGCGAGATGGAAGTTTTTTTTGAGGATATGGCTGAGGAATTTCCCTTTGGGCTTCTTGTTACTAAGAAATAGGAACTATCCCAAAGGATAAGCTCTTTTCCCATTATTCGAGGGGCCATAACCTCCTCCTCCATTGTTATATAAGGAGACCTCCTTCAGCTCTACAGCCTTAGTGATGGTAGAAAGGAGAAGAAATCATAGCTTTGGGAGAATAGTGTAGAGTGTGAATTTTTTATGTGCTAGGAACATACTGAGATCTTAGACTTTTATGTATGAGGGTGTTGCAAACGTGCTTGGATACAGACCTGCCGAAGGAGAGCCTCAACATCAAGGCTTGGTTGTAAAATCCCCTTGTCTTTATCATAATAAAATTCATCTGATGTTTATATTCCACTCTTTTTTATATTTATAATGAGATTTATATCATTCCTTGATCAGTTAGATAGGTTGTAATTACTTTATGTTTGTCGTGATTTTACGCTTGTCGTGGTGTCTTGACTGTATGTACAGGTAATCGAACGTTGGTAGCAGCGTATATCGATCTTGAAGAGAGTGACACATCAATAGTATTTGATGGGAGACGACAAAATAGCATCAGAACAAGGTAGGACATCTTCCTTCCTCTAAATTTCATTTACAATCTAGGAAGGTAGATGTTAGTATGTTCCCATAGTTGCTAGAACCACCCTAGGGCTAGAGGGATCGCCTTTGTCCGCAGAGGGGATTTACTTGGAAAACAGTATCCATGGTATTTATTTTAATATTATGATGGTTATAAGAATTTATTTTATTAGTTATGATGTATGGCTCTTGATGAGCCTCAGTATTGCAACAATAATGTCACAACTCCCAGGGCTACCAACTTTAATCATCAACTCAGGGTTCGTACAAACTTAAGAGGTATCGACACTATATGTGTAGCATACAATGTGTCCTTTTGTTTATCTAATGTAATGGAGTGAATTGTATGAAATCAAATCCTAAAATAATTGCATAAATGGAATTGTTTCTTTGAAAATAAATTAATCCTAAGCAAGAACAACAATTTGTAATTGAAATCATAAGAGCATGAATTCAAATAAAGAGGCCTAATATACTTTGTAAAAATTATTGTCCTAAGTGGTGCTTATTCTTCCTCAATAATTGATTTAGATCTTAGGGATCATGATTCAAGCCTGAGAGACAAAAACCAAGCTTTGGGAGCAAATCTGGTCAAATTTACACATGCTACAAGAGTGGTACAGGAAGTTCCTTTTTTGCGAGAGGAAGTCATGTTTAGGATATAATTCACCGAATGACTAAGTAAATCAAATGGAAATTGGATGAGAAAAATATTTTTATTAACTAGAATTTCTTAGGTCTCAATTTCAAGTGGAATCACTCAAAAATATCCATGTTCACATGTGCTAAAAATTAATAGAAAATTACTACTCTAAACACTAGAAATTCAATAACTAGTGAGCTAGATAACCTATCAAATGTCTAATCTAATCAAGGGAAAATGAAATGGAGTAATTTTTTTTATTATATTGATTTTTTTTATGACCTAATCCAAGTGGAATCAACTCAAATGAAGCTCATTAACCCATTCTAAAAAATAATAAAATTACTACTATTTCGCTACAAGGCATTTCCAAAAATCCTATATTCATGAACAAGCAACCAAATCCAAGTAGCTCAATGATGAATATGACCTTACAAAGTTATTATAAGGATTAATTATGATTGTGAATATGTAAATAACTTGAAAAATAACTCAATTCAATAATTTAACTCAATCCTACAACAAGAAAAGAATCAATACTAAATACAGAAATAGGAAAAACAAGAATAAGAGATACGCGTGAATACTAAGTGAAAATAACATAAAGAAATTGTGCAAGAGGGCTTTGAGGATCTTAGGATGGAAAATACAAGGAGACTCAGAGTCTTGTGGAAGAAACCAAGTTTTAGAAGATAACAATGGCACCAAACTTCATTACTGAATCAATCCTACTACATCCCTGCAAGAAATGAGAATGGAGCTCCTAAACAACAATTTTTCTCCACAAGAAGTCTAAAAAATACATTCCCCTAGGGTCCAATTCGAATATGTACTTACAAAAAATGTCGGGGAATAATTATCCTTGAATCTAGGAGGATTTCCCCTCAAAAATCCCTCAAATAGTGGATTTGGATCCCAACACTAGGAATTTGCATTAAATACATAGAACACATTCCTAGATTTTCTCAATCATTGAAGTTCTATAATTTCTCAATAATTTCATGATATTTTTTTCATTTATTCTCCAATCTTGATCCTCTTGTATTACGGAGAAAGTCCCCAAATTATCTTCTCCTCCAAATATTCATAATCTGCCCAATATTCTCACAGTATTCTTCAAAAACAAATAATATTAGGCACAAATATGCAATTATATATAAAATTTCCTAATGACATATTAAAGCTAAAAAAAATTATTAAGTGTAGAAGGAGAGATTTA
The DNA here is from genome assembly GCA_034641835.2 of Pinus albicaulis. Taxonomy (NCBI): domain Eukaryota; kingdom Viridiplantae; phylum Streptophyta; class Pinopsida; order Pinales; family Pinaceae; genus Pinus; species Pinus albicaulis. Next base: position 361,553,421 of record CM076577.1, read on the forward strand.
ATATAGTCTTTATGTTACTCAGAAAGGTTAGATGTGCCTTAATTTATGTTTAATTGAGAGGCGCATCATACCCCCCTACTGAAATTGTTTCTCATCCTCTGAGAAACCTATTCATCCTCCTTGACCTGTGGTTCTTCATGTATGTTGGCTTGTTTCATTCTCTATTTTTTAGGTCCATGTTTTTCTCCTCATGTTTTTCTTCTTGATACTCTTATATTTTCATGTCTTCTGTTATCTCATTTTCCCTTGTAAATTCTAATGTATGTTTAGGATACTTTTTTGCCTCAGGTGTTTCTTCAGTTGTAATGGTTTCTATTTGTGAGGGAAACAACTTGTTTTTGGTTTGTATTCTTGGTATTCCTCTAGCACTTTTCCTTGTGAAAAGAAGGATTTATTTGCTGGCATTATGATAATTCATAGTCCTTGATGGAAATCCACTTGTAAAAGACCAAATATATGGTAACTAGATGAGTTCAGAAGTTACAAAGTGATGGAACAGAATGACAGAAAGTTGGGACAAAGGTTTTCATGTCAAAATCAAAAGATGGTTAACAATAAATATTTGAATATCTATATGTGATATAGTAAAGGCAAAGTCGAGTATACACATGGGTACGAAGAAACAAGGTCGTGTATGTGCTAGCGCACTAATTTTATAATACTTGGGGTCTTTACCATGGTATTAGCCCACAATATTGAGTGTAGTAATGGTTATTTGATGATTTCCAAGAATACCATCAGCACTTGCGTGGTTTTGGCTCATGGTATTAGCTAAGGATCAAACTATATTAGGAGGTGAAAATAAAAGTGCTAAGTGTGCATGTCCAAGGGAATTGAATGAACACTTCAGTCTGAAGTATATTTGTATGGAATGGGCTATATTCAATTGGTAGATCTAATATAATGATGCACCCATGAATACAATAATGGATCAGGATCTCTAGACCTGAAATGGCTATGTATTTGCATGATCTTTTTAGATCTATGGTCTGGCACATGTTTGTTGTAGTGAAGGGTATGATCTGAGTAAGTTTGTAGTTCTGAAGTGTTACGTAGTCCTAAATTATTTACATATCTATACACGGGTTCGATACGAGGAAGGTGTGTATACACGTGGGTTTGGTTCTGCA